>JAWWMP010000116.1:47912524-47935110 GCA_035047865.1 Dendrocincla tyrannina
CGCCGCGCTGCCCTGAACGCCGGGCTCGCAGCGCCCCCGCCCGGCCGGCCCGCGAAGAGCCGCCAAGCCCGGCCCGCCACCGCCGCCACACCCCCAGCGCACCCTGCCTTTTGAGTCTAAAACTGGCTGAAACTTGTTTTCTTGCAAAGATCCCTCGCTGTCTGGGCTGGGGCAGCTGGGGACCCACGCTGGGGCCCCCACCTACGTCCCCCAGCGCAGGAGTGCCGGCATGCTCCCTTTTGTAGTTCGGCCGGGTTGATTGTGACAGGTTTCCTGAAGGGCGTTTTTGAGCAGACGGAGGCGCACGTTTGTCCTTAGGCTTCAGGTAGTTCGACACAGGATTACTCAGCACAGCAGCCTTCTCACAGAAAGCGCTGCACTGCAAGGTGTTTGGGGAAGGCTAGCTACTTACCAGGGGTTAAAATGCAGCCTCTGGGTATAAAGCCTAGAGATCACAAGTTCGTCTGCTAAAAGGGAAGAAAGCAAGGAAAAGCATTTTACTACTTCTAAAATTTTCCATCTCTCTTTTTTCCTACATCTTATTTTCCTTCCAGACCACATAATATGTCAAATCCTCTTCTCAGCGCAGAGACAGCATGAAGCAGCAAGAGATTTTCTCTTCGTAAACCTGGTGAAAGACTGACAGTACCAGCAAAATTAGCAAGGAGGTTTTGTGATCTGGAGCTGGAACTGATGGCATGAAAGGCTGGAAAAACTAACTGGTGCAGCCCATGTTCATCAGTCTTATTGACAATACATACAGAATTATATCATTTTTACGTGTTCATTTTGGAAGGGTCTTGAAAGGCTTTTAGGGTATTGCATGTGTTGTAATTCAGATGTGCTGGGTAAAAAAGTAGGATCCTTAGCTTCTGTCAGGACAGCAGGTGGAGAAGTGGTGCACCCCCATGAGACTGTGGAGTCTGTCAGTTTACAAATATTGTGAAACTGCTTGTGTTTGGCACTGATTTTGGTTTCACAAAATGAGTTCACCTCACCTTTTGAGTTTTACACAAATACAGTGAAATTTAATGTGACTTTGAAATACAAAAATAAACAACAATAAAAAGAAAATGTTATGCCCGCCTTTTAAAAAGACATTTAGAAGTCCAGGGAACAAAAGATCTCAGTCCCTGGGGAAATTTTGAGGCAAGTCTTTGAAGACTTGCAGAAAGTTTTGGTGGGTAGCTAAAAGGAGTGTTCCTCAGGGGTTGATACTGTGGCCAGCACTGTACATCATCTTCACTGATGCTCCCAGTGACAAAGTGGAGGGCATACTCAATGAGTTCCCAGACAACACCAAATTGGGAGAGGTAGTCAATATCACAGAATATGCCGAATTGGAAGGGACCAATAAGAATCACTGAGTCCGACTCTCAGCCCTGTACAGGACCATTCCCAAGAGCCACACCATGCATCTGAAAGTATCATCCAAACACTTCTTGAACTCTGTCACAACATGTTGGGATGCTAATTCAATAGTAAAAAAGGAAGAAGGTCACAGAATGTCAGAGCAGGAAATGCAGGCACGTTTTTAGTTGAAACAGCAAACCCAATATGAAAACCTACTTTATGTGGCTTTCTATTAAGAGCAATGTTATTATTAAAAATAAGAAAAATAAAAAAATCTCGTGTTCAGAAGAACCAAGTCCAGATGAGATGCATGGTGAAAAAACCATCATTTTTTAAGAGGACTTGTACGTTTTTTGTAAGTCTCTTGTAAGAGCTCTGTAAGTTTTCCAGGCTGAAATTCCTGGCAGATTTAATCTTGTCTGACTATATTGTTCAGGTAATACAATATAAATGTGATTCATATTACTAAAAAAAATATACAGCATAACACCAACAGATTTTCTTAGCAAATATAAAGGATATTTTAACTGAATCATTGATTTAGGTATCCTTTAAACAGAGGGCACTATTCATTTATGCGGTATACCAAGGAATGTTAAGTTTCATCTGTTCTGAAGGGTATTCTATGAAATACATGATTGTATATTGGTAACATTACCCTACAATAATACATGATAGATTTTGCAAAGCTGTGGCCACTCAATTTCTGTACCATGAGATGTTGTATGCAGTCATTTTGCTTGGGATAAGATAAATAAAAATGTAGCTTAATGCTAAGTTACACCTAGATGCAAAATATATCCAGGAATCCTTAGATTTGTTTATTTTTTTCTACCTTTATTAAGACTTAGTCTATTTTTGACATATTAAGGAGGCACCATGGGCCTTTGTTCTGGATACCTGAATATTACTTAGTATTTTGAATCAAGCAGTGATATATTTGATGGTTGAAAGAAAACTAGACAAGAGCACAAATACTTATAAAAGTACTCATGTAGTGGATGAATGTGAGGAAGACTCTAAAATGAATATAATTCTGTTAAGATATCTATGGAAGTGTTCAGATAAAAAAGGAAACTCAGGTTCACACACAGAGTGAGGGACTACCCCATGATTATGTTGCAAAGAATAATGTACAATGAGTGAGTGCAAACTAATACTTCTGTGCTTTTTTAAAAACAACAGAAGCAGATTCTCAAATACTTTTCTAGGGTTTCCACTAGGGCACAAGGTGAATAATTCACTAGAATGAATGAACCTGCTCATGCACAATGGCAAATGTTTGCAGAACCAAGCTATTAGTTCAGGTAAACAGAGCTATTTATACTTGTGTGTATGCGATTATTTTGACTGTACCTGGTATACACTGTCAAAGAGTCCAGAGGGAAATAACAATGATAGTGAGAGAAGATTTGAATATATCTGATGTCTTATCTAATGCGTTATTCCAAAAAAATACTTAGCAACATAACTCAGCATCTAAAGGAAGATTTGCCCATGTAAACTCTGAAAAGAAATAAGCTTAGAACTTCCAAAACTGGCATACATCATGTCAATTCCCAAAGCTGTACTAACTCTAATGGAAAGCACTGGCTGTTAAGTGTTCTGGAGATTGACTTTTCCTCATTAAAAGTCAGATGACCATTATTTTAAGTACTCTTTCATAGATGATTAGGAAATTTTAGATTGGAAAGGACTCTTGGGAGTCACCCAGTGCCATCAGTTTCAGAGCAGAGCTAATTGCAAGCTCCGATCAGGTTGCAGACAGGTTTGCCCCATTGACTTCTAAAAATCCACAGGGATGGAGTTCCCCAGCCTCTCTGAGTGGTCTCTTCCAGCAACGACCCACTCTCACCATGAAGAATTTGTTCCTCTTGTCCAGTCAAAGCAATTGTGATCTTTATCTCATGTCCTTTTGCTGAGCACTTCTAGGAAAGGTTTGGCTCTGTTTTCTCTATAGTTTTTCCCCATAGGCAATGAAAGACTGCACTTTAGTTCCCTTTGCCTTCTCATCTTAGGATAAGAAAACAAAGTTATCCTAAACTATTCTCATATTTTATCAGCAATCTGAAAAGATGCTGTTTGTGAGGTATGTAAGTATACGTTTTACCACAGAAAAAATAAATAAATAAAAAGGAGACTAGCGAGGATATCACAATCAGGACTTTACATGAGATTTAAATGTAAAAATAGAATTGTTTACAAAGCAAATCCGTCAATTAGATCTTTATATTAACAAAGCAGTGTTTTAATTGTGAAGGAAACTTTAAAATATACAGAAACATAAGCCCCACTCTAAGTTTACTTGGCATGTTTGTAATAACTTAATGCTCACTGAGACTGTATAACTGGGAATGCAAAAGGATCTAGCTCATGAAACAGCCATTTTTCTTTGCTTTGAATATAAAATTATTTTGGATTTGAGACTGCACTTGAAAGAAGCAGCTGCTTTATTTATTGTGATGCTCCTTTCCCATAAAAATTTACAGGTATTAATTTCAGTTCATGTTCTGAATGTGATGGAGAAAGAAACTGAATAGAAATGGAAATAAATATCCAAATCAAAGCTACTATTTTCCTCAGACCAAGTTCTGCTACAGGAAGTCTAAAACTTTATCCCATTTTTCTCACTGAAAAAAGAGAAAATATAAGAGCTAAACTTCTTTCACAGCCTAGTGAATTCTTCACTAATCAGTCAACCTCTAACAATTTATTTTTATAACACTATCAATGAGATGGTAAACAGGCTTCCTCGAGTCCTACCTTCTTGGCCTTTTGCAACAAAGACTCTACCCTCAAAGAAAACAAAATTATCCTAAATGAAAAAATAAATACACTTTTATCTTAAAAATATATTGTGACTGCTATTTTACCAGGTGCTGACGGACACCTATTTTCATAAAGAAACAATCCCCTATAATAATAATTCAGAGTGGGTTTGTCTTTACAAACTTAAACCACTGACTAACCCTCATTGGTATTATCTTGAGCTAGAAGGTAACACTGATATGGTGTGCACATGGTTGAGTTTTACCTGTACTCAAAATGTTTTGCTTTACACTGAAGGCTGTTTAAATGAACTATTTATTGTAGGTAAATAAAAGAAGAAATCCTGAATTATTACTAATAATCACTTTCTTACTACTACATAAGTTGTAGAAGTCCCTAGAAATACCAGCTGAATATCACCACAGTGGGTGGAAAACTAATATTTACATTCTCACAATTTACAATCTAATGCTTTCATGGGATACTGACTTGAAATCATAATGAACATAAAGCATAAAGCTTTTCTCTCTTGGTCTTTACTTTTCTTCCTTTTTTTTTTTTCTAAGAACTTCCACTTACTCCTCTTCATCAAGAACAGCTTGCTTATCAGACATATGCACAAATCACGAAAGAGCAATCTTTATGCGGCTTTCAAGTTGCATTTTTTTTTCCAGTGAGAAATTGAATTTAGAGCATACAGTTAATGCCTAATAAAACTGAACTCACAGTCATATGCCTTAAACAAATATGTTGTGAACATCCACCAACACCAGGCACCAGGTTTTCAGGACAGGAAAGCATTTTGGAAAAAAAAAAAAAAAGGATTTAATAAAATCAGAAGAATAAATCCATCATTTCTAACTAGCCTGTGCAACTTGCCCTAAAACTTGTGGCACTAGCTATAATTACCAGCTGTAATTACTGTGGAACAGAAAGTATATGAAAGGGAAGGGGAGAACCCTTCAATCTTTCAGAAATTATCCTCTCTCTTCCCTAAAAGTCCTCCAGTGTCCTAGACCCTCAAGGTAGTATCCTGACCCTGGGAGAAATTAGGGGAAACCCCCCTGCCATTCGTTTCAGACCAGCTGAACCACCTTTGTGCTCCTGGAGCAGTGTGACCCATTCACTCTGCAGAGCTGTCACCAAAGCTGCCCTATGACAGCCACGCCCTCATTCCTGCCATGTTCGTTTTCATTCTGGCTCTCCAACAACATATAGGCAAAGCCCCAGATTTGTAAAATACCTAAGGGACATAGAAAATAATGAGATTTTCAAAATTGCTCAAAACCCAGACCCTTTAAGTAAATATGCAATAAAACTGTGTTTTTAAACTTCTTTCTATTATGTACTTAGCTGACAGTAGAGACTGTTCCTACTACCTGTTTGCACATGCTCAGTTCCCTTGTTCCATGGGATCTTCATCTAACTGTGCCATTCTTCCATCCTTTTTCCATGTCTATTATCTCAATCAATTTTCTGCAGTTCTCTCTGCCTCATGGAATGTGTTATTTCTCCTATTTCCACAATTTCTTCCTTTTTTCTTCACATCTCTGTTGAATGGCTTTTTTATTAACACTCCTCACTTTCACTTATTTTCTCCTTCTCTTGTTAAGTCCAGATCTGATTCTTTCCCCCTATAGCTCCAACAAAAAAGTTATGTTGGAAAATTTCCTTATAATATTTGCCCTGTTCATATATTTATTTTTCACTTGAGTACCTGCTACCTAGACAGGATATTGAGCTGGAAGGTCTTCACATCAGATTCTGCATAGCCGTTGCTATGCATGATTTTTGTGAAGGGTGAAACCATCATCCTAGATTTGTCTTTCTCTCTTGAGCTCCTGAGCTGTAGATGGTATAAACACATAGAGCTTCCTGAATGGCACTTCAAACATAAGGTGTAAAAGTGGGAGCTGTGCAAGGTAGAAATAAGCAAGAGCAAATAAGTGAATACTTATTCTGTTTCTTGAGGGTCATTAAACAGAAAGTGCTTCCTTGCAGGAAGAAGTCAAGATTATTATCCAGGCGGGTATCAGGTAAAATTCCTGGAGTGAAGCAGCACTGCTGGTTAGCAGGTGTGGTATTTCCTCTTATGGACCTGAATCTATCACATCAGTAGGACCAATAGTCCTGGAGGAGGAGAAGGAACTAGCTAACATGAAAGGATACAGCACAAACCAAGTATGTTTGACCCTCTGAAGTAGCTAAGGATTTGGTTCCTGGATTTGAAATAAAGAGGCCTGATAGTGCTGAGACACTGAAAAACCTCCACCAAGAAATGAGAAAGCTCCTGCTGTGCCATTTTAAAACAAAGACAGGATAAAATGTTTGGATTTATGTGAAAGCTATTCTCCAAATAATCAATGTTTGAAAGAATCAAGTATTTCCCTGAATTCCCCCCAGAGAGCTCCATTCTGGATGAGTAATGAGAAATTAATCATCCTGTCAGAATAAACGCTATGAGACCTTTTAGTCATGCTCGCTCCCCTCTCCGTAATAGATTTTTGTCAGTCATTCAACTAGGTCTCCCAAAAGACAGCACTGTGTCTCAGCTCCTGTCTTTTGCACTGTCTTTTTTTTTTTTTTTTTTCTCCTGTCTGGGACTTGGTATGTCAGGAGTCAATCACGCATCACAGGAGTCCGACCCATCACACCCTCCTTGCCTCCCCTGGCTGCCACAGCACCAGGCAGCACCAGCTCTTCATTAAATCAGTGTTGATTCCAGTCATCCTGCAGCTGATACCCAGCATCTTCCTGACACAAGGAGACACAGCTGGTGTGTCTATGGGGTTTTAGCTGTTTAGGTGGATAAATACAAGCTAGCAGGATGTAATAAGGTCAGGGAATTAAGAGTTCTCACAATCATGTGAATTCATTTACACAGCACATATTTCTGCTAAAGTTGATATAACAGTATAATTAGAAATATGAGTAAGAAAAAGGAAGAAGTAATTTGTGTTTTCTTTCCTTCTGAGTCATGCCAGCTAAAAGAACCTCAAGTTTTTCCGTAGATACAAAATCAGGACAATGAGTTTTATCTCCAGGGAACACATCCATTTTTTGTATTTTTGATGTCTTAGATTTTAATTCCTTTTAGAACAATCAATAACTCAACAGAAGTTTTCTTATCTTTGTATTACAGAATCTTCATTTCTCTATAGCAGGCATGCAGTTTCCATTCATTTGCAAACATTTTCATTAGAGTGAAACTTCATCTATCTTTAATTATCAGTTTACATTTGAAGGGAATCTGGGAAGACTGTTGAGGGATACAGACCTTGGTTGCAGAAAGACAGACAGGTCTGTGAAATAACCTCTTCATCTCAGGTGGGAGAAGACTTGAGAAAAATGAGTTATACAGCCAATAACCCTCAAATCTAAAAAATACTATTTGTGCAGACCACTAATGCTTTTTAATGCTGGAAGTGTTGCTAGGGGAATGAAAAAATGCTTTCTTCCCTTCCAGGCTTCTGTAGATTTTCACGTCTCACCCACTTCAGCTGAGTATGCAATGTAGGAATGTTGTGGAAGTGAAAAGGGACTGCACACAAGATGACCCAAACTGTGACTCCAACTCTGATCTAGGCATGGATCAAACCTTGTTCAGAAACACCTTAGCCTTTGTCAGCATCATGATTCTTGTCATTTCACATGGCCAAATTCAGAAGACACAGTGTTAAGTCAATAGCTCTATGTTTTGAGCATCAGAGGAAGGCTCTATCTCAGCTTGATGGACCAAGGACATTACCGAGCTCTCAGGTTTCCAGGTGAATTCCCCACCTATGTCATAACCTCTTACCTGAATAGAATTTGAGGTCCAGGTAGTTATCTTTGCATTAACTCATAAGATAAGAACTGCATTTGCATAGCCTGGAAGACAGCTATTGCTGATGCCAACCAAAATGTTGACTTTTTTTGTTTGAGAGACCAGGAGTCCGAAGTATGCCATGAAGCACACCCAACTTTCCATCTAACAAGCTTCTGCAATTGAGACAGGTCAAATCATCTCCTCATAAGGTTCAAGACTCCCATTTGGAATTAAGAGTTGAGGTTTGATCTAAAGCTAACATAATGATAGATTAGCTTAATTTGGATTAATCAAATAGGGCAATTAGGGCCATTCCTGTTTCATTCAAGCCCAGCTGAAGTCCAGGTAGAAGATTAATGCATCTTTATCTCTCAGTAGTCTCAACCTTATAAAACCATCATTGGTTCAGACTGGCCTGTGGAAGTGTCTGAATTATCCTGCAAAGATATGCTGTAATGAATGTTTTTATCTTTTTCCAGTTAATATAAAAAGCCAACTTTTTCTAGTGATGCCAGTCAGTAAGTTTATGAGGAATTCTGTAGTTTACTTTTCCATTAGTAGGCATATAATATACTGTTGTGAACATCCCCTCTCTTTTTGGAGTAAAAACTCACTTTTCTTACAGCAGCAAAAGTCAAACCAAAGAAAGCTTCATTAGCTTCAGTCCAGGCAAAATGCTCTTACTCCAGTGCAGGGCTCATGTTACAAACTTTTAACAAAATCCCATCCCACACAAATGAACTCTTTTACTTTCAGAAAAAAGGTAGTCCTCTACAGATGCTCTCAGTCAGAGCTTTTAAACTCCTACAGTCCCTGTTTCATGGATATTTTCTCCCTTAGCCACTGCTAGGCTGAGCTACCCATCGCATGTCTACTGGAATTGCAGGAGGGATCATTGGAAGCGGCACATTGTTAAGTAACAGCAAGAGAGATGCTGAAGATTTCTGTGAATTAGGTAAGGAAAACAAAATGAAAGATCCTATTAATGAGATGAAAGAAAACTGTAGAAGTGAAACACATATTTCTCTGTGGTCTGCCTAGTAATATAACCTTAACACACATGAATGTAAATTTTAATAAAAAATTAATTAAAAAAATTAATTAAAAAAATTAAATTAAATTTTGAAGGCACTTTGTACAAAGCATGTGGATAAACCTTTGATATGCTCAAAGACTTCAGTGAACTTACAGAACAAACTATGTCTGCATGCTCCTTTTCTCCTAATTGTGGTGTGTAGCAATGAACATTGTTTATAGATGCCAGACCAAGGATGTGGGGGGGTTTCAGGGCTCTAAGAAGTAATGATGGAACACCATATTACCTTCATTTTGCCTCTGTCTGAAGTACAAATAGAAAACCGTGTCTTTTTCCGTTGCAAATGGAAAATATTTAATGCTGCTCTTTTAATATTTTGTAATCTAACCTATGCTTCAACAGTCTGTTCAATTCCACTGAAAGATAATACCCTTAAAACATTGCAGCAGTTTTTAGTCAAATATGTGGCTTCTAATACGCTGATTCTGACAGTTGTTTAAAGACATATTACTCCATTAACATATCACAACTACTTGTCAGACATGTTTTTTTTATATGCTGAAATAAATACAAAGAAGGACATGTTGCTTTATTTACTTACCTTCCCCTCAAGGAGTGGCAGACACCTCTCAGACTTATGGAATTGCACATCCATTGGAAATCCTCACACAGAAATGGCAGCAGTACATGCAGCACCTGCTTGTTTGCATTTAGTGTAGCTGTATTAAAAGTTTGCTGTAGTAAGATCTTATTGCACAACAACAACAAAAAGGAACACATTGAACAGGAATATATACTGCTGTTTTGGTAGTGAACAGTTAGATTTAATTTTGGAGATTTTAATTTCATGAGGGAGAGTGGAAAATCTTATTTCCTCAGATTTTTATTCCTAGACTTAAAAAGAATAAAGGAGGACTTGTAGCAATCATTTTTGGCAGCAGTGCACTGTAAAAATTGTAATACTATTTAGAAATGGGTAATGGCAATATCATTTTTGTACTTTACAACAGGGACACCACAAATACATCTGTCTCTGTTAAAAGCAATACTACTGAACCAAAGCAAGTGACTGAAGCGTAGCATTCTGAAGATCACTGAAGTGAGTTAAGTATTATAAATTCACATCTCTTTTGCTTCAAATTATTTTTTCTCTATAAAAAATATTTTTTCCAGTTTTTAAAGGGGTAACCAAGCAGTTCAGTTAATTTTGTTTTCCTTTTCAGTTGCAGAACTTGCTTTTGCAGACTGGGCTGCCTAGCCTAATGTTGTCAGCAACTTATCTCAAGCACATCTTGAGTAGTTCTGCATATTTCAGCACAAGCTTTCTTTGAATAGATGACTTGCATAGATCCATCTGCAACAGCAAGCTCATTTGGGGAGTTTGACTTTAACATTTTTAAATATTTAAATGTTTTATAAAATAGAGGCAGACTCTGAACCTGAAATAATTTTCTTTTTAAATGGTGCTAGATGATTTTTACTGAGAAGAGGAGGAAGGGGGAGTAAAGCATGCCTAACATTACTGCTGGTCACTGGTCTGAACTGCTTTGAGAAGAATTGTTCACTCATTTGAGCAAATATTTTTTCTCAAGCATTTCAGAGTTCATATAGATTTAAAGCACTTTCTGACCAAGTTTTTTTGCTCTGTTTAGCCATCTCCATTTTTTTCAGTGTAACATTCAAACCACTACATACAGCTTTACTAGGGACCAAAAATAATTATTATTCATGGTTTTGAGAAACTGAAGGGATTTGACTTAAGTGAACTGCCTACCTTCTTTGCTTCTGTAGCAACCTTTGTACCTTCAATCCAGAATACCAGAATATTCAGAAATCATGAACTGTGTCTGATGTTTGATGACATGAATTTCATTTTCAAGTGAGCAGGTTTTTTGTGGGGGCAGCTGAGAGTGTAGAGGAATTCTTTTCTTTCCTTTTTGATTTTTGTTTATTTGGGGGGAGTGGTTTTGTTATGTTTAGAAAGAAAGATAAGATTTTCACAAAATCACTTGCTTTGTGTTTGGAGTAAAGTTTAGTAAAGTTTTAGCAAAGTTTGCTCTGGCAAAGTTTACTGGATGCCAGTGGACATCCAGTTCACCTTACATCTATTGTGACCTTGAAAGAACCTGTTGGATAGTACATGGTAGCTCTGTACAAGCTGGAAAAGGAGGAGAAGACCTAAGACACTTAATTATTTTGTTTTGTTATGTCTGTCTGGGCTTAATATCACTTTTTATGCCTGCAAATGGTTAGAAAGTGCATTAACAGTGAACTGACACTGTAGTCAATGTACCCCAAACCTGGCATGACCCTTCAATCCCTGAACTTGAGTAAAATATCAGGTAAACAGAAGACCTTGGTAGCATTATAGTAGCACATGTAGTGATCATCATACTCATAGAATGGTTTGGATTTAAAGAAACTTTAAAAATCCTCTAGTTCCAACCCTACTGCCATGCTCGAGGACACCTTCCATTGGACCAGGTTGCTCAGAGTCCTGTACAACCTGACATCCCTAACACTTCCAGGCATGGGACATCCACAACCTACTTGGGCAACCTGTTCCAGTGCTTAACCCTTGCAGTAAAGAATGTCTTTCTAATATCTAATCTAAACCTACTCTCAGTTTGAAGCCATTCCCTGTAGTTCTATCATGACATGCCCTTGTAAACTCTCCAGCTCCAGTAGGCCCCCTTCAGGTACTGGAAGGTTGCTATAAGGTCTCCACAGAGCTCTCTCTTCTCCAGGCTAAACAACCCCAACTGTCTCAGCCGTTCCTCATAGCAGAGGTGCTCCAGCCCTCCGACCATCCTCACAGCCCTCTGATCATCCTCACAGCCCTCCTCCAGACTCACTCCAACAGGTCCATGTCCTTCTTATTTTGGGGGCCCCAGAGCTGGATGCAGCACTCCAGATCATGTCTCAGCAAAGCAGAGCAGAAGGGGAGAATCACCTCCACTGACCTGCTGGTCACACTTCTCTTAATGCAGATATGGTTAGCAATCTATTGCTGTATTCACTAGAAATAGTTAGGCATTACTATATCAGCAATTGTTTCAGAACTTCCTTGCTTCCCATTTGAATGCCAGAATAAATTCCCAGAGATCCAAAAGAGCTTTGGCAGTGAAATTGCCTGAATATTTGATCCTGCCCATGACAGAGGCAGGCTGTGCTAAGCCGAGGCTACTCTGTCGCTTCACTCCACTTTTGGCTCCGCCCCGTGTGTACTGAACACAGACACAGGACTTTGCCTGTGTAGCTGTTCCTGGGAAAGAAAGAAGCATTACTGCTCCCCTGCCTTTCCTCCACCACAGACAGCTCAGCAGTCGTCTGAGTAGCAGGTACTTGTCATGCCTGCCTTCATCAATAACGAAATGGAAATCTCGATTGCCATTAAAGAAGTGCTTTTTTATATTTTTGCTAGGCTGTAACAAGCATTTCAGCTGTTCATTTGTGTTAATGTTGCAAGATAGGGTGTAACCTGTAGACTAACTAATTAAATGCTCTTTGATTTTGAGTGAAGTGTTTGGTACAGTCTAGACAACAGTCTAATTAGCGCTGGATGTTTAATGGAACTAAAGACCCATGAAAAGCAAAAGGTGCTGAAATAAAAAGTCCATGAGAGAGATGTGATGATAAATGAGAGTGAAATAAGGAAAAAAAATAACCCTTTGCTGTGCTGGAAATACCATTCCCTCAGAAAAAAAACCCACTATATTAATTATGAAAAACTGAAAAAAATCCCATCAACCCCAATGTCCAGCAGTTTAGGGTAATATAATGAAAAACTATCCAAAACACATTATGTCAGCAAGGAACAAATTAAGGCATTTCACACTATCTCACTGCATTTCATTTCTTCCAGGCAACAAATTCACTCCAGCATTTTTACAATAGAATAAAAACTCTGTGTGTATTGCTTTGTGAGCTATGATTCACAGGCTCTAAGCAGGAAATAGAATGTTTGCCTTAGCAGCACCTTCTTCTGACTGTAAATGTAACCAATTTGTGGTTCTCCTTAGCTGAGAAAAATGTGTATGCAACTTTCTACCAGTATATAGTTAAATCCATAAATTTAAAAAACAAAATAGAAATCTCAATAGATGAGTCTACAGTGTAGCTTTAAACCAATAAACTTCTATTTGATGCACGTGTCCTCTTTAAGAAGGGATTAAGCTGAATGGTTTAGGAATAAAGCTAGATTGCACCCCCAGCTCTGCACTAATTCCTTGGTATTATCATCTGCTGAGGACCAGGGAGCAAGCTGTACTAAATCAACACTAAAAGCTATGGCCCATTTTGTTTTTCAGCACCTCTGCCTCCCAGTCACCACCCTTTTTTGCAATGGGGCCTTAGTTCCAGTTTTAAGTTTGGTGGTACACTTGCTTTTTCTGTTTATTTGGCTTTGGTTTTGGTTTGTTTTTTGGTATTGTTTCGTTTTTGTTTGTTATTTGTTTTGGGACTTCTCAACACATTTTCAGTTTATTTGTTCTGAAGGAAAGAACATAAACAATGGCGTTAGGAGGCCAGTAATACACTGTATGTTTACATCACTACCACTAGTCCCTTAATAGGGTGATTTAAAAAAAAAAAAGGCAAAGAACCAAACCAAAACAAAGACCCAGAGCAATTGCAGTACAAAACCAGATGCCTTAAGCCTGCAGCAGCATGTTAGTGAATGTATTATCCAGCTTTACTTTCTAAGAAATAACATTTAACTAATGATGTACAACATCCCTATCTAGTGGAATGCAGTAGGGCAAGGATCCTTAGAAGGGCAAATCTTCCTGAGAGGGGACATGTGCCCTGTGCTTTGAGACAGACTGCTGGGAAGCAGAGCTGTGACATGGGTTTGTGCAGTGCAGAAGTGGCACCTGGACCCTGCCAGACATGAAGATCAGTCCCTTGAGAAGCTCAGACTTTGTTTAGCTGCCATGGGGAAGGAATAAAAATGGCTCAGTGTTTCTGGAAACCTTTTTCAATGTCAGGGAGACATTGTGGCCAAAGTTGTTGGGCTGGGCTTGCTCATGGACCCCAGGAGCCCCTCCAGTTGCTGAGAAACTGACAGGGGTGTTAGGAATCTCAGCCTTACATAGGCTTACATGGAGCCCAGGCCCCAACCCCAGTGAGTCATGTATGACCAGACCCTCAGGTGTGGGGTCCATACCAAAGGTCTCCCTGCCAAAACAAAGGCAATATGTTCTGCTGCACTATGTCTGTTTTATTTCATGGGCTTCAGGTAGGCTGCCTTTTTGTGTTTGGATTGTCCTTTTTGTTCTTGTATTGCTGCTTGAAGCAAAGTCCAAGTCACAAGCACTGCAAACCAGAGCACTAAAGTCACCAAGCCCTGTGTCCTTTGGCCATTGGTACAGAAATGTCTGTCTGCATCAGAGCCCACCACAGGCAACTTCTTACAACACGATGCCCATATGTGTCATATGGAGACCTGTATGTGGCTTATGAGGGAAAGAGACCACAAAGGTTGCTGGGATGGTTTTTGTAAAATAAGGTCAGACTTAGGAAGCCAAACAGTTTTGTTTACATCTGTACTGCATCTACAGGAAGCCTTCTCATCACATCCATGTTTTCTGGACAAAGGAAATGGTTATTTCAAACCACTTTAAAACTAGGGCATGAAATAAAACTTCACAATTTGGACATCTGAAGAAAATTTAACTGGATATTGGGTCACACACGGGACATTCCTGCTACAGGTGACAAATTTGGCACATGTAAGGTTATCATCTTTCAATTATCCCTGCTAACCACTTGATAAATATGGTAGACATTAGTAAATGCTTGGTGGACATCACAGAGCAGCCTTGAAGCACAGGAGCTGGTTACCTTCTAGTCAAAACTAAACAGAAATATGTGCTCCAGCAAAACATCAATGTACTTCACCTGCCTAATGGAGTTCAGCTCAGGGCACCAGAATCAACCTAGTCCAAAGCAAACTTCCCGACTAGGTTATAGTCTGAAAGTCAGATATTTAACACAGTATTCCCCTCTACAAATATATTTCTACCTTTCCATTTAATCTTTCTATCACTATTTTCTAATACAACTGTAGCCACCTTGCTCAAACAGTGAGTTAAATGCTTTCACCTTCACTACTTGTCAATCTGGAAGTAACTGCTATTGCTGAGAAAAGGAAAGAACTGACTCAGCAGTCACAGCAGCAGGGTTTCATACAGATCAGCACAGCACACAAGGTGGCACCATATGTTCCTGCCCTTCAGCATCTAAAAAATATCAATTAATTCCAGCAGGCACCAACACAAATGCAAATACTAATTAGAAATTTGGAGGAAGTGGTGGTATTAGCAGTCTCAATATTGGGGAAAATTCATGCTATGCTTAGAGGCACTTGAAGGAGGACAAACTGAAGGTCATTTGCATATTTGCATTTAAAAAGCTGTGATGGCAGTCAGCCACCCCCTACTCTCTCTGCAAGATGCTAAGCCAGAGTTAGCTTGGTCAGAACTAAATCATAAATTTGGAAAACAGGCTTAGAAGCTCCTACTGGGTACAATGAAGAGCAATGAAGAACAGGCTCTTGTGTGAGCAGCTAAAAGGTACAAAACATTGAGCTGCAAGAACGATACCTTCACTCTGGAGTTTTGTGAATGTGACAGAGCACCTTGGTTACTCCATAACTAAGTAACAGAAAAACAATCAATCATTTCTTCAAAAGTACAAATGTATGTGACTTCAATTATTTTGGGCAATACATCCCTACTTTCATACAACAAATTTTAACTTGAATTTACTAATTTACTGCAGTCTTTGTAAGGCATTTATTCTCTGTGGCTGGGAAGCTTACACTGGCACAAGGAAGAGGAGGCTGAAGAGCTCTTATATTCCCTGGATAGTGACAAAGCAGAGGTATATCTTGGGTTTGGTTTGGTTGTGGGTTTTTTTTGTTTGTTTGTTGGTTGTGGTTTGGTTTTGGTTTTTCTTTTTGGCTTTTTGTTTTTTGTTTTTTTTGGGTTTTTTTTAATGGGACATTTATTATATCTACTAACAAAATCTGCTGTTTTCTTTAAAGTCTTTTAAGTACTGTCACTTCGTGACAGGACTCTACTGCCCAGGAGAGTGGAAGTTGCAGCTAGGGGCTCTGATTAAGTGAGCCCTAGCAGTAGATGGAAAGGTCAAAGTTCAGCCTTAAGAGGTTGTGTACCCAAGCTTTTTCAAAGTTTCCAGTCCAAAGAATTAGAGTGTCAGTAGCAGTGACATACCCTTCAATCTGTGCAGTTTATTTATAAAAAAATAAATTGCAACATCAACAACAAAAAATAACAATCAAAAAGCTCAAAACAACAAAGAGAATCAAACCCAACACAAATTTAAATGTAATTCTGTATTTTGAAAGGCAGCAAGAGGAAGAAGAGCCAGAGTGCCCAAAGTCATGGAAAAGTGGCTTTCATAACAGTGACCACAACTTAATAAAGTCATTGTCTCTTGTGAAATTCCACCTCTTCACCTACAACCTCAGACTATTTCTATTGCAATGTATCCTGTCAACCATAACTATTTGCACAGAAAAAAAAATAGATTAAGAAATAATTACTGAATTGCCAGGTATATTTTCATAGAATTTAGGGTTTGGGTTTTTTTCTTCAGTGCTAGTCTAAATGAAATCTCTGGACATCAACACCACAAGTATTTCTTTTGAAGCAGGAGTGGTGGCTTGCCCTTCTCCATCAACTAGTCTTTGTTTTCCAGGGTAGGTTAGGGCAATTTTTTGTTTTTCTGTTTTGTTTTGGTATTGATATTTTTTTTTCTGTAGAAACACTGCTAGTACTAGAGATGAAATGACAAAGGGTTAGTTCAAGCTGAGAAGATGAGAAATGTGGAAAACTTTACTCCAGGGCTGGTTTTCATGACTAATTAAATAGAAACAACTGGAGCAACAGGACTACTGCAAGGTCCACATGTCATCTGCTATTCACATGGATCAGTGCTGAGAATGAAGAAATTAAATGAATGAAGCTCAGAAACGCAGACAGTACCCTGAAACACTGCTCACGTAATTCTTTGAAATGAAACTGCTCAAACTTGAATTAATATCTGGTGCTGGGTGTTTCTGAAGTCACAGCTGTCTCTTTACAAGGAGGGAGGCAAGGGGAGGGAGACTTCAGTGTTGCCATTTGTGTTTAACTTGCAACAGTAATACCAGATCTCCAAAATTAAATCACAGCCCCAAAGTATGGCCTCTTCACTGTCCATCAACTCATATTGCTTTGAAGACTGTGAGTGGCACAAGGTCACCAAACTTCAAAAAGCATATGAAAAGCCCGCTTAAATGCTTACAGGAGAGAAAACAATGAGGTTTAGTAGAGAAGCTTTTGCACCAAAGGCATTCAGAAGAACGCACTACCTCCTAATCCTGAAAAATTTAAGGCCATGTGAGACATGGTTTCAGGACAGTTTAGTGGTTAGACAAAAAGGCAGGCAAAATATCAAAACAAAGAGACATTATACCCATCATTGAATATAGTTTCCAGTGCATTTTTTCCTCTCTCCTTGTCTTTTTCAGTCTACTGGCTTCTTGAAGACTTTACAGATCAAATAAGCTACCTTAAAGCAGGTATGACAAGACTTTGTGCCAGTGTCACCATCAGCAGTTTTTCTATTCATTCTGACAGCCCAGTGCTGACTTTCTTCTAGCTCAGGTCTTTTCTTCGATTCAAGGACTCTAAAATTCCCTGCACTGGGCTTTGCAGGATTTTTGAAAGAGCAGGGAATATACAGGTATTTTACTGACCCCAATCCTAACATCTAAAGGAAAAGACAGTACTGAGAGCCAGAGCCTGTTTTATGTTCTTAAGACCATTCGTGACCTAGACCAAAGAAAAATTCTGATTCCTTATGGGAAGGTTAAGTGCATAGACTTAGAGATCTCTGAGAAGTTCTGTGTATTGTTTGAAAAAAAACCCAAACAAACAGACTAGAAAACAGTAATGGATTCTAACCATGCAGTACAAACCAATAAGTACCCTTACAGTCAAACATTTTAGTGTTCTAAAAACCAAAAAAAATGGGCTTTCAATTCACATTGCAAACCTGACTGTGGGTTTTAAAAATCCTAACCTCCAACACTGGCCTCCAGGTATGTTTGCTTCTTGGTGGAAGATAATGGAGAAACTTGAACTGTCAAAAGATTCTTAAGCAACGAATGAAAAAAAATCATTTGTGTGGATATCCTGCTTCCAGGAAAGTGAAATTCAATAGCAGAAAGCAAATGTTTTGTATATTTTCTTCTGAAAAGACTCATCATTTGAGATAGAAACTCTAAAATGCTTACTCCTAGTAAGATATGATTCTATGATGTTTGGTAAATACGTGATATGAAAAGAAATGGCATTACTGCTTTACTTGTCCATCAAAATTCTTAAGATACTCTTCAGGCTTTGAAAGAGTCTCACGGGAGAGTTTGGTAGAAAGGAGGGTGATGCTCTTGCAATCCAACTGACAGCTGGAAAGGCAGCAGCAATTTTCCTATTGAATTCAGGCTGCTGTATGATAAATGGTGTTTTAAATTGAAAGTTTGATATATGAATGTAAATGTTTGCAACAAGAAAATCATTGCTGACCAAAGGACACAGGTTATCAAAACAATACCATCCCAGTCCTGCTGTCTTCAGCAATTCTATATCTAACAACAACTCAAAGGAAAGGTTTGATTCATCTTTCGTGAACAAATTGCAATTTGCGTTTGCAGAGTCCAATGGGTTTTGGAATTGGGAATTGTAACTAGATCAGAAGAATGGGAGCTCAGCTCTGTATAGTGGGAGTGCTCAGGTTTTGTTTTGCTTCCCTGTCAGTTTTTTTCAGGAGTCTGAGGTTTGTAACTCACTACAAAATGGCACTGAGATGACTAAAACATTTGTCACATTCAGGGATAAATACATAAGCCACTTTTTTTACTTCTTCTCTGGAGAAAGAAATAAATGCAACTTTTTCACACTCAGTAGCTCTGGGAAATGCTGTGATTTTAATTATCTATTTAAGGACCTCAATCAATAAATTGCAAGACAAAGGCAAAAAGAAAAAACCTCAACCATCTAGCACAAAAAGCACTGCTGAGGCTGCATTCAAGGTGCTCTAATGACAAAAATAACAAAAGCAATTTTACAGCTTGGTGACTGAAAAGATATAGCTGTATGGAGCAATTATTAGAGTGGACAAAAAGCAGATTTTCCCATGGGGGTCAGCTCAGACCCAGCACTGGGGCTGTGCAAAGCTGTGAGGTGAAGGGGGGAACAGAACATTTTACACCTGGCAGCAGGCTCTGGTGAAAGGAGGGCATCTGGTCTTCAAAGTGAGCCTTAATCCTCTTCTTGGTCTTTATAGGTAGGGAACACTGTGGGAATTAGTGAAAATGAAATAATTTGCTAAAGCTTGTCTATTCAATTCAGCAAATGCTTATCAAGGCTTGTTTATTTTCAGGCAGAAAATTATTAGTTCAGGAGGATTAGCCAGAGCTGGGACGCCAACATCAGACTATGGAACTGGAGACAAAACCTGAATATGGCAGGGTCTGAAGAAAGTCAGGTCAGCAGACAGTATAAAAGAGTGACAGGGTAGGAGAGTAGAGGGGGAGCAGATTGCCATAGAAGAAAGGGCAAAGCCTGGCCAGGATGCAGATGCCAGGAGCTTGGGGGGCAATCAGTAAAGCAGAGTTACTGGGGTCCTTTGTCCTAGCACAAAGACAGAAGAGATGAGGGCCTCACTGAAAGTTGTGAGGTACTGCAGGTCAAAAGGAGCAGCGGGACAGCTGTGATGGGGACAAACCACTGCTCTGGTGGGGGTCTGCAGTCCCCAGAGGCCAACCAGACCAGGCTCAGAAGGAGTGATGGTGATGGCTACTGCCCGAAAAGCTGGGGGTGGAAACAGGGGCAACATTGCTCCTACAACAAGCATGTAAACCAAAGCAATTTTGTCTTAAGTGGCTTACATTTTCACTTTTCAAAATAGGAACGCAATCTCTTCTGACCTGTTTGCCATGTTTCAGGTTAGCATAAAAACATAAAAATCTTACAAGCATAAAAGATAAAGTATTAGCAAAATTTAACATCTAAAATGCAACTCCGTATTCCTGTTCAAGATTTGAAAGAGGGGGGAAAAAAAATCACTTCTTTGTTTTAAGCTTGTTTGTTTTCTCTCAAAGGATTTCCTTCAGTATAAGCTGTTCCGACCCATCTGCCCACAGATCTCTGTGGCCTGAAGTGGATTAATTTTCCACTTGTCATTATGCCAACATTTACTAAATTTCCTACAATTTTTTAAAAGCAGAGAAAAAGAAAATGGAAACTAGAAAACCTCCAAACTCTTATCCTGGATTAACATAATTTAGGGGAAGTTTGATGGAAAATGGACAGCAGACACAGCTGCTCCATCAACATGGGTTTTTCCTTCCTTGGTTTTCAATTCAGTATACACTGTTAAATTTTAGTTACCATTAGTTCTACTTCTGAAGGTCCAAGCTACAAATGTATACTTCTAACAGCTGAATGAGTAATTATAAGAAAATTATATAGTACACAAGCTTGGGTATGGCAACCAGTTCATAGCAACACAAATTGATAAGAAGTACTGCAACCCCTTCTGCCTGACACAGGGGACTTCTCTGATGAGTGTGACAAGAAGAACTGCAAGTGAAGTGAATTGGCTGCCTGTCTCTGTTTTGCAGAAATCTGAAGTAGCTCATCAGATGGAGAGCGTGAGGAAACAGTATGAACACCACACTACTTTGAAGACAACTTAAAGGAAAAAACTTCTCATTCAACCAACACATTCAACTCTTGGCTTATAAATACAAAGTGCAAAACAGCTGTATGAGAGCCCACACACCACCATGAGATGACAAACTTTATTTACCCTGGGGAAAATTGCATTTTTCAGGGTTGGCCCTAGCAGGAGTGTAGGCTCTGGCACAGAGTACAGCATTTGTGCCACCATGCCATAGACACTGTGCTCTGAAATGCAGGGAAAGCATTAATGAAAACATAAGATGCCTGTACAGTCACTTTCCCAGGGTCACAAACAATTGCTTCGGTTGACATGAAGACTTAATTTAGTGCCTCAAATCCAAAGAAACAAAAGAAGTGGAGGCTACAAAGCATCAGTGTTGGAATATGTCTCTGAAAAAAATTCCTGATTCTGTTTTTCTTTTCAGCAAGGAGTTTTGATTAATTCATTGCTGTTTTGAATTTTTTTTCCTTTGTTTGTAATGGCAGTAATTATACCACAACAGGGAGGAAAAACAGACAGGTTGTGTTGCCCTTGGTTGGTGGGGGAAGAGCCAGGCAGAGCTGGCAGTGGCCCTGTCATCCCCACCTGAATGGGATCCAGCCATTCTTCACCGCTCCACTCCTCCATGCCTGGCCTTCTGCCCCAGGGAGAAAAATGAAGCACCTCAGCCTGAGCGAACCAGCTCATGTCATGAAGCTGGCCCCATTGCTGCCTGGCTCCCAGTGAGTCTTCATCTACCATTTCAAATAGCAGCTGTACTGGTGCTGCAGCTAAAGCTTGCAATTAATTTGCAGGCTGAGGACTTCCGTGGAAAATGCCATGGGATTATGAATGATCCCAAGCAATCAAATAAAACAGGACATCTCTAGCATGAGAGGGCTGCTGCTCCTAGTTGGTGTGTCAGGGAAATTGTTCAAGTAGTTATCAACTGTGACACCATTTACCTGTTGTGATTCAATGGGATCACAGCTCCATAGTCAGGAATCTTAGCGGTACATAGATACCCAAGCATGTGGATAGGGACCCAAAAGCAATGCTCAGACCCCCAGCTTCACAGCTTTCACAGAAAGCTGTGAAAATTTGGTGCTTAGGTGCTTCTGAAAAATTTACTGGTAAGCATGACCTCATTTCCACTGATTTCAGAGAGCTAAATATCTTTGAGGATCTAGCCCTAACTGCTTTATGACATCAGATTCCAGCATAAGATGAAGCCAGACCCTAAGCTTGTGCTGCTCTTTGTTTTCTTTAGCAGTGACTAGTTGTTTTACTGGTGTACAGCAGAGTGCTAACAGGCAAACTCCAGAATGATTTCCATATGCCCAAATGTTATGTAGACCACACTTGGATTGACTGGCACACTGTTCTCATCTTCATAATTTTTTGTGGTAGAATTTGAAGAGTTTGAAATAATCACACCCTGTCACATCTGCACTTGAAGGGAATCATACAAAACTTTTTTTATGCACCAAAAGAATTGAAACTAACAAGTTCCTGCTTTGCAGATGGCATTAATGAATCTACACCCTGTATGTCTTCTACCAGCCAAAAAGTTCTGCCATAATGCATAAAACCATGGAAATGAGGCTGGGGTTGCATAGGGACACTTTGAAATGAAAACACAAGCAGCTCTGTGAGAACATGGTCTTTTAGTAAATGGGATCAGCAACCAAAATAAAATATCTGAGTAGACTGAAGCAAGGATGAGACGTGATACAAACTCCACTGGGCTCTGGCTGTCAGAGGGGACAAATTGTGATTTGTTAACACCCATAGTATCTACTTTGATATTGTCCTAGTTCAGCAGGAGGGACCAGTTATCACTGTGTGGGGGTGATCAAAACTATGTATTCTACCCCCTCTATT
>JAWWMP010000116.1:47935210-47953663 GCA_035047865.1 Dendrocincla tyrannina
TTAAATTGTAACTCTGACTTATAATCTCTCTTGTGGTGGGTCCATTTCTCCTGCCGGTTTACCTTTAAACCAGCACAGATATAAAAATGAATATTGCTCATATGGAAAGGCAGCAAAGTCCTGTTTCAGCAAAATCATTTGAGAATAGGGTTTATCATAGGCTGCTGATGTTACACAGTATCATATCCAAGGTGCTGAAAGACTTTTTTTTTTTTTTTTATTTTAGAACAACTGCCAGAGACATACCTGATGGGTTGATGGCCTCGCAATGTGGGGGGAAAAATTCATGTGCCTCTTTGGTCAGGAATACATAAGCATTTATTTGCACTTGTTCATTCTGGAAGAGAGAAATTGTTTGCATGTGAATAATAATAAATTAGGCATTTTAAATAGTTGATCCTCTGCTGTCAGAAAAAAATTCAATACAAAGGCAGTTTCCAGCAGCTAAGATTTGTAATAGAAATTCAAGGCCTTTGTGGAAAAGGCCTTGGACTTAAGGATCTCATCTTTTTCTGTAGTGGAAAAATATGTAAGAACATTGTCTCTTTAAGCAAATCTATACACTTGATAAAAACTTTATAGGTTTTTCAACTGGCTATTAGATTTAGAATGAACCCATTTAAACATTGTTATTCTTCTCCTTATTCTTAGGTGAAATGCTGAATTTTCCTAATGCACATGGCTGGTTAAATGGGTCACTACCGTATTGAAAGAACAATTGTCAGGAACAGGGTAAATTGTTTTCTCTGTGGTTTATTGTTATCATTACTGTTTTGAGATGTATATCAAAGAAAGTTACCTAAATTGCCTCAGAGAACCTCATTGCAATGTGATGGATTCCTACAATTTAGGTCAAAGAACAGATTGCCTTATGGTCCTAACACACTGCTCTGCTCGTTGCTCCTCCCTCCACCCACCCCAGTTCAATAGACGCTTTGGTTTAGTTTCTGAAAAAAGAGTTACAGTTGTGCTATTTTATCTTCATCACGTTGCTGTGACTATAAATACCTCAAGCAGACTTTCTATATATTTTAAAAAATTTCCCAGGGCAAGAATAATTATACACATTATAATCACGGTTTCCATAAAATAAGTAACCTTTATGAAGAGGGTGTCCATATAAAACTGAGAAGGACACGGACACAGGTCTTGCAGTAAAAACTTAGAGATTATTTCTTCTGGAATGCACTTATGTAAAAATGACTTCTGATTTCCAACTGAATAGCTTCTTACAATATCCAGTCACATCTGCTTAGTTGTTTGACAGAAATTACTTTTATTGCTTCTTCCCCCTGAGATACAGTATGTACCAATGCAATTTTAAAAGTCTCTTTTCAGTGCAGTACCACCTCTTGAAACTAGAGACAAAGACTGACAAACCCGCTCAGCCCAGCCTCGTTCTCCTCTGCCCATGCCTGGGCTCATGCACTGTAAAGATGGTCTTTCTCTAAAATTTTTGGTTGTTGTTGTACAATTTGTAATTTATTGCAAGGATCCAGAGAGGTAAATTGACAAGCAGTTGCATGTTAAGGTGATATTTTAGTCCTGACAGCACTAGATGGACCCAGACATAGGAAACAATGTGGTATCATGAAATATTTTTGCTGAATACTACACTTTCAATTGAGCATCTTCAAGACTGCTTTAGCTTTAAATCTGAAGTTGTCAGATATAACAGGATTTTGACATTGACCCTTCACTGGACAGTAGTACATTTTTTATCTTTTAATAGCATATAGTAATGCTGCTTTGTGATTTCAGGGAGCTCCTTTAGTAAACAAATCATATTCATTGCATAGAGACTAACATGCCTTTCCAGAGTTGATAAAGATGAGAGGTAAGCTGAAAGGTTGGCTTGAAAAAGTTTTCAGCCATGTAACAGAATGTTTTAGGAGCACATTGCTGCACCAGTTAGAAATAAATATTTAAAATTCTGGTTTTAAAAGGTACAGTTGTTTATATGATTTCTTGAACTGATTTCTCAACACTGTTTGATCCAAAGGTACTGAGGGTTTCAAACTGTGTCTTTAGGCCAGTTTCTCAGGAAAACAAGTTTTATGTGCTCATAAGGTCTAGCTGCGTATTCTGAACAAATTGGTTTTGAACTCAAGCTTCAATTTACAATTTCTGTTAAGTTTCACATCCTACTAGAAGCAATCCCCTCCAAATTCTGATTCATTCTCTAGTCATCAACATATAGAATAAGAAAAGCAGTTGTATTTCTGCTATAACATCCACACTCCATGGCAGAAATGCTGGGGTCTGGATAGTTTTTGGATTGGGCAGAAATGAGTCAGGATGAAAAAGATCAGCATTACAGTAACATAAAGCTTTTAGACAGTGATGCTTTAAAACAGAAAATGAAGACCCCACCAATACAATTGAGGAATTTTGTTTAAAAAGCATTCTTGCAATACGCTTCCATTTCCATCAGTATTGCAGTGTGAAACCAACATAGGTAACAAACGCTGCACGTACATACCTCTGGGTCCTCCCAGCAGACCATGGCATGGACTTTCCTCCAGATCCAATTTTGCTTGACAGCTGCCACTTACAGGGAACTTCATTTGGCATCTGGTAGTAGGAATGAAATGTGTTCAGCACAGTAGGATGACAAAAAATTAATTAACCGTGGTCTAGCTTGGGAAATTATCTGGATGAGGGGAAGCAGCAAGATTTGTCTGAAATTTGAGGAATAACCTCAGTGAAATATTTCATAATATAGAGGGGACCATGACCATACTGGTCAAGTGAGAAAAACTTCCAAATATATATTTGGAAGGTGAAGGCAGAAAGACACACACAACGTTGAAGAACTGAGGATGGAACATCACCTACATTGCTCACATATATGTCTTGAAATTTCTCATTAGAGTTCTGAAACTGTGTTCAGACTGGAAGGGAATATTTTTGTGTAGCATAGTGGTGAATAATTACTGATAGATTGAAGTGAACAGCATGTGTATTGTACTATTTATTTTATCAATTGAATTCTATGATTTTTTCCTCATCCTACAGTCTAGTAATGGCATTAAGTGATGATTGTGTGCCAGCATGGGTAATCAGAATGAAAATTAGCCTTTTTCAGCTGAATTAATTGTCTCTATTTATTCTGCTTCCAATTCAATTTTTAGCCATTATTTATCATCTATTTAAGAAAGATTGCATCTCTTCAGCAAAACCACTGTCTTCAGCAAAACCACTGTCAGAAATAAGAGCAGTTTTACAAAAACTGAAATAACACAGTTTCAGTTGGCTGTGCCTTCCATACTTAGTTTTTGGCTTATAAAAAACCCCATTATATTCAGATAATAGTTTTCCCAGCCAAAAGCATGCACTCATATGGAAAAGATTGACTGTTAGACTCTAGCAAAATCTGTAATCTACGCACAATGACATTTTATAATAGCAGCCTACGCTAAGTAAAGGCATTTTGTTTTTATTTAAAAAAACTCCTGAGAAACCACAGGGCTGATGTATCTGAACCCAGACTAGGAGCCTAGTGTCCCTTTGTGCTTTTGACAAAAGCTGATTTGTTCAGTTCTAGAAAAGACTGGGGTGGTCATATTCATGTTTTCGCAATATGGCAAAGGTTGCTATCTGATACAGCTTTATCTTGTACAGGAGCTAAGTACCTTAATTCGTGAAGTGCTTATTATTAACAATAATAATTGCTAAATGACTTAAGGTTCACTTCATTGCAGTCAGACCTGTGTAAAAAAT
This sequence comes from Dendrocincla tyrannina, assembly GCA_035047865.1. Taxonomy (NCBI): domain Eukaryota; kingdom Metazoa; phylum Chordata; class Aves; order Passeriformes; family Dendrocolaptidae; genus Dendrocincla; species Dendrocincla tyrannina. The sequence goes on from JAWWMP010000116.1 coordinate 47,938,934, forward strand.
TCACACTGTTGCCTTCATTATGTATTTTGGGGCAATTTTTTCCCCTTGCTCTGCCTCTTTGTCCCACCAGGCAGGCAGTAATCGCATGTATGTGTAAAGCATCCTCTGAGAAACATGACCTTTCTAGCAAACACAAGTTAGAAGTGAGAAGGATTATCTCAGCTGCAGCATTCCCAAGTGTTTTATTTAGTCAGATTTTGGGAGACCCACAAGCTGGTCTTATTCCTGCCACTTATTCCAGCCACTATTCCTGTCCTTGGGAGATTTTCACAAACCTTAAGAGAGGTAAAAGGCTGCATGCATAGCTAGTCCCTCTGTTGGACTCTGCTGGTTAGAGGATGAGTTTAAATTGAAAATTAAGAGCATGACTTCTCATAGGTCTTCAGGGATGTCCAGTGTTTGCTAAACAGGACACTGGGTCCTCGCAGGCAAAGTGTTTGTCTCTGCTGTGCAGATGGAGCAGTGTCTCTCCCACCTTTCTCTTTCTGCCATCCATGGCCCACTTCCTCCACCCTTGAACTTGCCATCTCACCCACAACACCACAATCCACAGGTTTTTCTTCTCTCCATCCTTCACTTGTCCAAAATACAGCTACATCCTACCTGGACCCTGCCCAGCCCACTCCTACATTCAAAATGCTGTCCCCAAGCCCAAGTCTCTTCACCTACTCCCTTCCTCTGTACGCCAGCCCGTCACCCCCATGACTTCATCCCACCCTGCCCCAGGGGTCACTGCACCTCGGAGGGGACACAGCAACAACCCCGCAAAACCCCAAACTTTACACATCCCATCCTGCTGCCTCTCATTTCTCCTCCTTACAGCATAACACCATCTTCTTCACCAACCTGAAGGGAAAAGGATGGCTGTTCATGAAGAGTCAAAGCCTTGGAGAAGCTTGGAGAAGCTTTCTTCTTCCACAAGGTATGCCTCCAGTGGCATTTATTTCCCTAGTACAGCAAACTGCCAGGCTAATGCAAAAAAAACCCAAACCAAAAGAAATTAAAAAAAACCCCAAAAACAAAAAAACAAGAAACTGAAAACAGGGGATGGGTTTTGGGAAAGCTTTCTGTGCAGCTCACATGGAGGTAGAAAGAGTTAAAATAAAAATTAGCTGAGTGTGTGAATCTTTTAAGTCACTCAATCAAAGTGAAAGTTTCTAGGGACCCATATTTTAGTTACACAGAAACTTTTTATGGGAAGTTTTACTACAGTGCATACTAGTTACAGCATTACTCCCATGTGCAGAGGACTAAAGGATAATGCTGTTGGGAAGAGATACAACTCTCAGTTGCCTACACAGTAAATCTTCCCACGTAGGAGAAGAGGAGTCTGCAAATGTCAGTCATTCTTGATGCCTTATGTTGTACCAGCAAAGCTTTTAATCAAAACTATGGAGCAAGAAGAGTTTTTATTTCACTCTGGAGCAGAATGGGTGATAACGATGAGAAAGGAATGGCGATTTACTTATTAATTTGCAATATTATTGGTACTCCTCCCAAGAACGGTCATCTGGTGCCTGAGAACCACAGGGCTTATATGATGGACTGAATGTTATTAATGTCTTAAAGATTGTCAAAATCATAAGACTTTTGTCAAACTGCAAGGAACTGTCTGTCCATGACCTCCAAAGCATCCCCCTGCCAATGTCTCCTGGCTGTTATCTACTACATTGATAAGGTTAATTCAAGGTTCCAAAGTGAGAAACAAAAGCCTCCTAAAAACCCTAAAAGAAACCCAGCCCAATGGCAGCGCTTGTCAAATTTTTACAAGCAGTCTCACTCCCCCTGAACATTAAATTTATCTGGAGAGACCCCCTTGAAAAGATGGGCAAACAACAATAGCAGTGCAGTAGAAATTAAAACTCCACCTGAGAAATACCAATTTCATCCAGTTAAACAACTTGATTCACTAAGGTGTAACTTGTTGGGGAAGTTTGTGTTGTTTTCTAAGAATGCCAGTGAAGATCAAAGAAACCAGTTCAGACTGAGGAAACTGCCAACACATCTACAGGAGAAGGCTCACCATATATAACCATTCTTCCCTTAGCATCTGTCACTTCTGTGAATGTAGCATTTGAAACTCAAGTTACTGTTTTAGTAGCATTATAACAGCCATCTTTTTAATAATTGGTCTGTATTGGGCCAAACTTTTACTTTTTATAAGAACCTGCCAACAAACAAGATAGAGCTGTGTCGAACCAACAAAACTAATTGCACCATAAATGCTTGTATTATCAGTTTATTAATTCTTGTGATTTCTTTGTTTTCATTGAGAGGGATTTGTTGAGATGATATTAGCAGGGCTATATAAGAAAAAACATTTCATGTATTGTTAGTCTAATTTTGCAAAATTAATTTTATTTCTAAGAATGGCTTAGGAAAAAACTTTTATCAATATACAATTTTGTTTCAACAAATTAAAAATTAAAAAATGAAATGGAATTTAACTCGCCAGAAGAAGAATACATGCATATTTGAAATCATACAAATACGTATTAACCTTCCCAGTTCTTCCTCAGAAAACTTTAGCTTTATTATGACAGTTTGGCTAAATTTTTCAAAGATATTGGTGAGTGAACTAAATGATCTTAAAAAAAAAACTAAAATAGAAAACAAATGAAAATACTACATGAAAAATGGTTGAGTTTCCCCTTCCTAAACCAGAGAGCTGAAGCTATAAACTGCAAATGGGACATGGATAAAATACAAGAAAACCTTTTACCAGCTCTCAAGACCTGTAACCATTTTTTTAAATACTTGCATAATGTACTACTAATTTTCCTACTATGTGCCCTAAAATAGTTTTGACTTTATATCAATTCTTTATCCATGCTAATTTTTATAGTAACTTTAATACAACCTGCACCACACATACTTCTCGGTTGTGGGTGCAACTTACTGTAGCAGTAATTGTAAAAGGATGTGATGAAGGGAATTTATCCACAGGAAACCACCCCCCCCCTCCAAAAAACAAACAAACAAACAAACAAACCAAAAAAAGCATCCTGGGATAATTTGTGAGTTAGTTTTACTTATTACATTATATACACTAACAGTATTTCCACAGTTTTGTTTTGTGTTTGTATAAAAACTTTGTACACTAAAAATTACACTTGGACTAGCAAGACAAGTAGCTGTACTGCAGCACTTAGTTTAGCTTGAAGATGCTCCTAATTCAACACGCTAATCTAAAAGTGCAAGATAGTGCTCCCATCCATTTGTCTAAATCGTGTCTTTCCTTGTTCATCAGCAAGAAAGACACAGTGGAAAGTAAGTTCTCCTGGATAGAGCTGAGAATAAATCAGCAATTTATGTGATTATTATACAGTAAGGCAAAAAATAGCTTTAAAGATCCCTCAGTAATTAAACCTGCTATACATTCAGAAAGTTTAATTTGCAAGTCCAACAAGCAGTAAAAGTAACTTCATAAAATAGTTTATCATTAAACATGTTATTGTTAAAAGAACAAAGTGTATGTGGAATGTTAAATCTTACTGAAACTGAGTGTTGTATAACCATTCATAATGCAACAACATCAGCTGAAGAACTCCGGTTCCTGACTGATGTCCATACTTCTCTCCTTGGGACTCACGGAGTAGGGGAACAGTTAATAATGAATTAGGTTAATGATTGCAATTAGTTTTATATTCTTAATAATTAAAATAGCTATTGTACATTGTGTAATTACTTGCATTATTACTTCTGCTGTTTCTGTCTTTACTCCTCCGTCTGCCAAGTATGTATCACCTCCATGGACAACCCTGGACGAAGGTCCCAGAAAAAGAAGCAGTTGTTGCAAAGTTCTGCCTTCCCTTTGCTTTCCTCTTCTTGAGAGCAGCAATTGCAAGTAGCTTCTCTCCATGTTCATTGCCTTCTTAGTACCCTGTCTCCTCCAGAGCTATCCCTGCATCTTTAGTGGGATGCCAGATCTCTCATTAGTCAATTATGCCAAACTCTGGCAATTCTGGTTGCATTTTTCAAAGAGTCCAGCTTCACTTTTCCATACTCTGTATGCCAGGGAGCAGCTCCCTGTAAATGCCCCAAAAGCCACTTTTTCTTATTTAAAATGCATTCTTAAAAGCCTTTCTTTGCCACAATAGCTGCAAAAACATAGCAAGAAGAGAATCAGGGGTGTGCCAACCAGATCAGTTGAACCTCTCTTTCTTGTTTCTGCCTTCTTGCCTGTCTGAGCTATGATAGATGTTCTTTCACCAGGCGGAGCCACAGGCTCAGATCCACCTTTGTTCAATGTTTTTACACTGCCTGTAGTAATAAGGTAGTAGACCAACAATAGTAACTCAACAATAAAGCAATATATGAAACTCCCCCTCTGACTGAGAGCAAACGACAACCTTAAAGCTTAAATGTAAAGAAATTCCTTTTAACTTCTACAAGAGGAATTTTAGGTTATTGCTTGCTATCAGTCTGATTGTGGACTACAGCAGATGACCATTATTCCCATCTGCTTTGCCTTTTCCCCTGGTTAAATCACAAGGTGCAGGATTTTCAGACTTGAAATTTGCTCTCCAAGGTGTGGTACAAGGCCAATCCCTGTCACTGTTTATATTTTGAAAGGCCACATCTATTCTTTGCTCACAGGTCGTGTTAAAGCCATCAGTAAACCATGAATCCACTTCAGTGATCCTCATTCCTAAGATAGTGAAAGGCCTTGGATGCGATACTTCCCAGGTTCAACATGGTGCAAGTTTCAAGGCATTGCAGTGTGCCCTACAGAGGACATGGGAAGAGATTTTCCTTTGCCCCTTTAGGGTATAATCTGCTAAATACTTCCAAGTAGTTGTGACAATGGTGTCACAACCTCATAGGCCCAGCAATATTTAGGTGTTTTGCAGTTTTCTTTACCTAGAGAGAGTCTGCATTGGTCACTACGGACCACAAACTACTTGCCAAAAACTGGTTCATGCAGCATAACTGGACTACTGGAGAGGAAGCAGTTGCTTCTGAAAGAACCCTAACAAGAACAAGAAGTTGCATGTTAGACATAGAGCCAAACCAACTACTGGCCTTTTACAGCTGGGGGAAAGCTCTAGAGGTCAATTCAAATTCCATGGATCCTGCTTTGGCAACAAATTACAAATTCAGAAATGTGTAAAAAAAAAACCCTCTAAAACCCAACCAGAAACTGCTGTGCTTAAAGAAAAAATGGGACATAGACAACCTGCAAGTTCACAGCTAGATTGACTTGAATTTGAGCATATTAAAAAGAAAACCTTGTATGACCTTGATTAATCTTTTTTCTAACCTTTTCATAGGAGTGAGATTAAAAAGACCCAACAAAACCCAGTCCAAAAAAGTCTTTCCTTATATAAATTAGTATTAAGTTCTGAGATACATCTTAAACAACAGATGTGCATACCCAGTCTGAAGACAGCAACTGTAAGGAAGAGAAGTCTCACGAGGGCCTGGCCCACTGTGCTGTGTCTTTCGAGATCCTGGAAGAAAAAGCCATAGTTGGTAGGTAACAGTAACATTCAGATAAAAGGTATTTAACTCAAGCAGTGCTAAGAGACTTGCAGGTGCACAAGAGAATTAGTGGATACCAGCTTGAAATTGTTTTCTGCTCACTCCGACACAGGAGACTTCATTCCACATTATTCTTCCCAGGAGCGCCTTGCACCACAGAAATCACAGTTGTATAAAATTTCTCATTATGTCTGCTTAATTAGGCAGAGGAGTTGGTAAACTTATCAAAACATAAGCACAGTCTGACATTTTGATTACAAACCCCTTCAAACACTTAACTCTCTACGAAGTCCTGCTCACACTGTGACTGCAGCAGGATACAGAAATGCAGTTACCGGCTCCAGAACACATCAACCTTTCCATTTTTATCTTGACAGTGGATTTTTTAACAGTCCTCTGAGGAGTGCTGGAATCAAGCAGCCCTAAATGATTGTTTGAGGCTAAAGGAGCACTCCCTAGGTCTCAGCTAGGGTGGTAGGGGTGGCTATAGCTCCTTCTTTCCAAGCAGCCTGTGCATAAGCCTTAGCCCAAGTTGTCTCCCGTGGCTGAAAAATAATGAAAACTGCTACATCCACTGAGCACAACTCTGAGTTACATATGCAAGTTCTTGAGTCCTTACTGAGGAAGCATTAATTACACTTTGTAAAAAATCAGCCAGCAAACTAGAAAGTGAGAAACTGGTGCTTGCTTACATTCTGTTCTCATGGATTTTTCTCAGTGCAGAACTGTGGGGGGAAACACTGATTTCTTTATAGGCCAGACTGGGATGCCTCCAGCTAGCCTACAACCTTTTCTCTTAAGAGGGAAGCTTCTTGCTTGGCCTACCATGGCCAAGGGAGCAGTCTAGGTGCACCAGCATAGGAGGAGGGAGTAGACAAGATCAGGGATACCACTGGGTACCCACGGGCCAATGGGAAACAAGGTTCAGTGGTTCAGAGCTGGTTCAGTGACCCTGCCTGGATGAAAATTCCCAGTTAAAAAATCTGAGTAAGAGAAAATACTGGTAGGCATATAATCATGTGTCTGTAGCTCTTAGATGCATTTCATTTACAGTACATTGGCACCAAAACTGTTGAACACAGGATATGCAAAGGAGACAAGTTTCAATATAGGTCTCATCAAATCCTGACTTTCACTAAATTGAAGTGCTTCATTTTACACCTTCACTCTGACACTCCCCCCTGCCCTCATCAGTCCATTGATTCTCTGTGTAGCCTCACAGTCCCCATAGGGAGGAAGCTACTTTTACTGTAGCTTTTTTACTTTTATTGGAAACTACCAGAGCCAGAGAGTAGCTGCAAGCAGTGTGACAGCTCCAAACACCTTCAGTCCAATTAAACTGAAAATAATTTTTTCATTCCAATGCATTGCCCTATTTATAACTCCATTTGCTGCAGAGCTTCAAGGTCATAATATTTAACTATAAGATATTACAGAAAAACAGAACAGGAACACAGAAGAAGTCTGGAACTAGCAGAATTTTCCCAGAGATGAAACTGCATCCTGATATGCTGAAACAACTACCACTGAAATATTTTGCTATTGGACATCATGAGATTCCAAAAATCTCACCAAGACACAGTAATTTCACTTTGCAGGTCTACTGCCTCAGCCTTTCTTTGGATTCATTATTTCTGTATTATGGAGAGCATGTTTACAAAGGTGGGTTGTCTGTGTTCCCCTACCACTCCAACAGCAAAAGACAGAAAATTTGATAGACTGCAAGCCGAAAACTGGAAAAGCTCAGTCTTAATCAAAGAAAATAATACATCTGTCGTGCCATAAGTATTGCAAATTAAAAATATAAGCTTCATCTCTTCTCCCCATACACTCCAAATGATTAATAAACACAGTCAAAATGCAGCTGCAGAAAATACTTTGCTTTACTGAGTCTGTACAATGAATGACCTTAACTTTTCTGATAGCTTAAAAGGATAATAGGACTTCAGATCTTCACCATCAGTACACACTTTTCAGAACACACACTTTTTAGATGTGCTTGGAACACCACTGCAGATGAACCATTTCACCTTTTGTGCTTCTTCAGGGCTACTCACTGTCAGCCTGTCTGCTGGTGCTTCAAGCACACACTGCTTTTCTTGCTACAGAGCACACCTCACACCTTCCTGCTGCTCCCGCCAGCAGGAAAAGAACTGGTTAGGAAAAAAAGGAGTAAGCTCCACTCACTTCAGGAGAGATTTGAATAGTTTATTTTGCCCAATCAAGAGCCCTTCAGCATAATGACACATTCATATACACATATATGAACATTTTTTTTCTGAAACATTAATGTATAATACATTTTAAATTTAAAATACCAGCTGCACAGGTATTTTAATTTACAAAAATATTCCATACTTAATTTTTTAACTTCATTATGATGACATATTTCAGTCCAAGTACATGTAAGTAAAATAACTCTATGCAATCTAACACAGTTGTGTTTGTAACAGTACAGTTTGCAGTTCATATGAAACTACATTTGTAGACAGATGGATTTGCAACCCTACCTAAAAATGCATATTCCAGTAATCATCCTCAGAAGAGCTAGTGGGGCTCAGCAAGACTTAACTGAAGAATAAGTTGCAAAGAACATAAAGGAAAAAGAAAACACACATGTACACACTAACAATATACATAAACAAGAACTGCTACACATCAAGCATGCTTACCCATGAGTGGGCAATGTTAGAAAAATTTACGGATGTATATTTTGTCCTCCTTGGTGCTGGTACAATGAAACAGCAGCATAACTAGAAAGCAGCATGTTTTCCTAGTTCTAACCACTACAGATAGCAGAGCTCAGGTCTAAAATAACACAGTACTGCTTATTTACAATTCTGTTTTAAAAGGGAATATTTAAAACATGTTCCCACCCCTCTCCCTTTGCATCACCTATTACTCAATGGTAGGGGTAATCCACATACAACTCCTTACATGTTTTCAACTGAAACAGTTTAACTTCTTAGTTATTTGCCTGGTAATATGTAACTTAGGTACTAACAAAAAGAAATACAAGTATCAAAATAACCTACAGCTGTAGGTTAGCTCAAACATTTCTAGGCATACATGGAAATATTAAAGAAGTACTGATTGACACCTTTCATTTGATTGTTCAATGTTTCTGCCTCGTTTCTCTTCTTTCCCCCCACCCAATCCTTGCTAAAAATGAGTGCCCACACCTTTATATCTAAACTTTATATGGTGTAAAAGAACTCAAACCCACAGTACACTCATCTGGCTTGAAACAGTAATAAAGTAGAAATATAGCACATCTTTATAATGGGCTTAGAAGAAGAAATTGGGCCAGCTTAATTTAGCTTTTTTATGAACACTGAAGTAAAATGGGTTTAGCCAATCCACCTACACTACACAAGTTTGGTTTTTTTCTGTTTTACTCACTTCCTCCCCTCCAACATTTTTAATTTCTGTCTACAAAGTATTTGAAGATTTTGTGGTAGTAGTAAAGTTATCAACATCCACCCAAAAAGATTCACATAAATTATCCAGGAAATGGGGTAGAAAGAAAAGATTCAACTGAACAAGTTAGTCTTCTACTCGGAGAGGGAGGTAAGGCTGCACTCCTTCCCTTCTGCACTGGACTTCAGCTGCAGTCAATGCCTTCCCCAGGGATGTCAAACCATGATGAGAAAGTAGAGGGCACTTCAGCTACAGGCTGTTAAATTTTCCAACACATATTTGTGATACAGAAAAAACACAATCCACAAAACAGACCAACTCTGATTTACTTGTAAAGAGCTGATGTATAATCAAGATACACAGATTACTCAAAGAAGATATTTATTGGGCAAACCTCAGTTCAATTTTAGAGAATGTTAAAGTTCAAGAAATAGAGATGAAAAAAATTCTCTTGCATATACCAGAAAAAAAAACCCAAAACCAAAACCAAACTAACCATAGAACACCACCACAGACTGCAGCTATTGAGAAAACTCTTACACTAGCATAGTTTTCTATCTTCCCGCTCCATACTTAGGGAATTGTTTCAGAATGCTCAAAATGGGAGATAAAAGAAACTGATTATTTTCTGCAAAGCAAAACGGGCAATTTGTTTTCATTGCTTAGTAATTCTATCATCTCGATATGAGATATGAATGTATTCATAAGCTTAAAACAACTTCTATGGATAATATACATCCTTTAAGTACTTTGACTTAAAACTTGAACGTAAGTCTTTTTAAAATTAAATGTAGAAGTGTACATATAAAAATTATTTAAAACTAAAAGTATATTCTTAAGCAGTATGTATAAATATAACAGATTTCTTTTGCATTATCTAGTAACAAATGTGAAAGTGTTGCAGTAATTTATAAATTGAATGCTGACACAGGATACGTGCCCTTCATTAGATTCTATATTGTATATACATATTTTGCTAAGAAAACACACATTCTAAATAAATCACATGATTAGCAAAAGTGCCTGAAAGTAATCTGTTCTAAAGTCTTTATTGAGCATGTGTGTTTATATACAAATAATGAACCTGAACTGCACAAATGTAGAAACAAAATTAAGGAATAAAATACCATGATTGAATTAAAGTGCAGGAAAAATTCAAGTTTAAAAGTTCAGGTAAGATCAGTGCTGTTAATTAAGCAAAAAAACAAACCAAACAAAAAACCCAAGCAAAATATCCCACACTGCCCCTTCCCTCAACAAAACCCCCCCAAATAAACAAAAAACCAAACCAAACAAACAAAAAGGAAAAGAAAAACTAAAAGAAAGGAAAAAAAAAAAAAAAGAAAGAAAATGAACCTGCTTCCAAAAATTCTCCTTTGGATGTAGCTTTCCAAAATCTCCTGCCATGCAAGTACCACCTCAGGCACAAAAACCTTGCATAAAGACAGACAAGGAACACAGCTCTATATTACTAAATTGTGTAACTGACTGCTGAAGAACAAATCACTGGAGATGCCTGTGGTGTAACACTTTCAGACTGATTTGGAATACACACATATTTACACACACCAGGATTCAAAAGTTACAATTTGGTAGGACTAAGGTGAAGAAAAGCTTCTTCGCTTTACAGTTCCTAATGAGACACACTACATATAAACAGATAGGTAGCAGCAGTTTCTTTCATTCAGAAAAAAAAAAAAAAAAAAAAACCAACAAAAAAACCGCTCAATTATATCTTCTGGTTTTCCAGACACTCTGAAAAAGTTTCACGCAACTAAAACGCTAGCAAAAAAACCAGGGGTGGTTCTCCACAGGGATTTCAATATACTTTGCTGTACAAAAGGTGCACCACCAATGGCAGAATAAGATGCAATGATGTGTCTATGATAAACTTCCTTCTACAGGGAAGGAAAAAGGAACATTTTAGACTAAAATTGTACATAGCCCCTTTTATTGACCAAGAACCATTTGTATGTTTATCTCATGAGTGATGACTTCATTAGTCTTCATATCTAGAAGTATGCTCTGAACGTGCGCAACAAAAGAGATTCAACTGTGATGGATTCTAAAATATCAAACAAACCACTACTCTGCTTGTATTGGCAGATAGTCTCTCACTGCCTCTTTTTTTCTTTTTTTTTTTTTTTTTTTGCTTGCTGGTTGTTTTCAAATGTGTCTTGATGACAAAGTTAAGTACACTTTCCTTTCAAGCCAAGGTCACCTTCCATTGAATGATATCACAATTTATTGAAGAGTAATTTTACCATCCTCTCCACCAGAGCCTGGCCAGATTAATTTCCCAGGATTCTGCTGCCTTTAAATAGTTTATCTTAACCTGGTCAATTAATAGTCATCTCAATTTATAAATGTGAGATAAGAAAGGGGACAAGTGTCAGCTAGGGTGTTTTATTTTTGGACATGGTATGGATAGTAGTTTATCTAGTTTTCTTCTACTTAGATTTTTAACAAAAATGGTCTTAATTAAAATATGCATTAATTAGACAATAAAAAATAAAATAATATGCAGAGGCAAATATTGCATGGCAAGCTGAGTTAAGTAACTGGAGTTAACATTGCCCCAGTAGGTATGGGAGAGCCATCGAGAAATCAGTGTTGCTTGTTTGAATTGTCATGTTCTCATTTGTTAAGTCCTTTGAACAGTGGGTCTGGTATGGCACGCCCTTATACTGGCAACAGAATTCACTTGTCCATTTAAATTAAATGTTACTATAGAATGAGAAAATTTATCACTCTGTGCTATGAAGCCCATATTTGCCTCTCATTTGAAAAGTGAATTAAAAACCATCAGTAACTTCAATACTTTGCATCCTTTAGGTGTTTTATAAGGTTGCCTTATCTGTGTACCTGCAACATCACTTCATAATACAAATATAACCAAGGTTTTACTTTGGGAACATTCAGAAAGTTTGTCAAAAAAAGCAAACAAAACACAACACTTGGAGAAGCAAACCCAAATGATTGATTTCAGACAATATAGACCTATCAGCTTCTAAGTACTCCCTTTTATAAAACAAAACAGACAGTAACTATTCCTGCTCTGATGAAAAAGGTCTAAATAAATCTTTGAAATGCAAGCATTATTTTAAGAAATCTCTTTTAGAAAGAGCTCTGGGTCATTCCCACTATATCAGGTTTAGTACAGTAGCCATTAACAAGTTAGCTCAGCTGTATTATTTACCTCGCCCAAACTAAAATTATTTTACCAATTCCTAAAGTTTCTGTGCACACTTTAACACTGCTTACACTGACAACACAGCTTTAGGGACTAAATCCAAACTTCAGGTCAACTGCCTTTAGTGCTGGGTGGGGCTGAGACAGGTACTTGTAAAGTAGCTCTACTAGCAGAACTTAGAGATTTGCTAAACCACATACTGACAATTATTACATATTAGATGCTTGCTTGCCATTATTCATGCATCAGCACCTCCATGGTGTGCAAAACTTTGAAAACCTGAGTCCAAGGTGATCTGATTTCATAGTAAAGGACTAAAGGGGCATCTAGAACTCAAGTTTTGAGCAAAACTATCTCAACTACTTTTAATTAATGGCTGTAAAGATACATTCTCTTAAACATTTATAAAAACTCACAGCATGAATGGAACCCACAGCCAATTCTAAATGTTACACAACCTGAACCAATAAATATTTTTGGCAAAAAAATAGTATTTAACTGAATAGAACTTGAAGTATTCTTACCACAATGAAGATGTTACCACATTTCACATTGCACAGCCATAACACAAATGAAAACTCCCAGCATGACACATTCCAGTCATATTATTCACTTGACTTTTTTTAATGCAAAAATTATGTATTTTTTTGTTTTGCACTTCACAGAATATGATGTGAATACAAGAATACTAGATCAGGGGTCCAAGAAAAGACTACGCACAGGTCAACTATGTATATGGTTTTCAACAAGGAATCTCCCAAGCTTCCAGCTTCTCTGATGAAAGTGACAGCAAACTTCAACTCTTCTTCAACGATGATGGTAAATATAGTGAGTCCTAGAGAGGTTAAGTGTAAGTCAGCTACTGTCCAGCAAGACAAACAACTTGGTTCCTGCTCTTGGACCCCTGATTTATTGCCTCTCCTCACAGGAGGGTATAACACTGGCAGCAATTACAATAGCACAAAAACTTTTGGCATATGAAATATTAACACAGGATTGACCCTGCATTGCCCCTGCCCATCTCACACTACATTGCCCCTTTACTCTCTTTTCCACATCTTCTAGTTACCTTCTCAGTTCCAACTCTGTGCTAACCAACAGCTAAGAAACACTCAAGTTTGTTTTGTGTGTGTGTTTCTTAGATATAAAGCTCCTCAGTTAAAGCCACGACTGAGGTAAAACAGTGTGTCATTTGTGCTAGGAAACAACAGTATCCAATGGTGAATACTCCTTTAAATTTCAGTGGTCCTGCCAAAATTAATGAAAAAACAAGATTTTTTTCATCAGGACAAAATTAAACGGATGTAATTGATGAGCATCATCAGAATTGGTACCACTTCTTGTCTTTGTACTTCAACATCATCTAAAAAAAAAACCAAAAAACAATTTCTAATTACTGTTTCTATAACGTCCCAAAACATACAATGACACAAACAAATTATATGCTTACAAAGCAGTATGAGAAAGAGGAATTTTAGTAAGGCTTCTCAAAGCCACAGCAACAATATAGCTGAACAGTGAGGGTTTAGCATGACAAATTTTCTAATGGCAGTAGCATCATTACTGGTGATCTGGCCTCAGAAAAATATATTTTTGGGAGATAGGGAGGTTGTACAGGACTTCAGAGGATGGAAAGAAATCCACATGAAAATGGATGAGAACAGCCATTCTATGTAGTTACTGAAATAAAAAAACTAACTTGCATTCATGGGGTTTGCACACAACTGAATCTTTCTTAAGGATGGCAGAAATCTGACAGAGCATTACTCTTCTTATTAGTTCAGCAAAAATAAGTGACTTTTTTCAGTAATGGGAATTGAGTCACACCTTCAGCTTACATGCCACTCCAGCAGACTGCATGCTCTAGACCAACATGCCACAAGACAAAGCTGTTTGCTTTAGTACTTTATTAGGAGTAACAATTGATAGATAAAATGATCCTTTACCATTGATATTGCATTCCCTTTGGATGCCTCTAACATGCCTTTGCAGAACTCAGTTACTTTCAGAACTGGCATTTATTTGACAATCTGTTTAATGTTCAGTTTAACACACTTACCTCATGAGCATGTTTTGAGAAAGAATCAGCACTGTAAAGCATAGCTGCAGTTTTTTCTTCCAATTCTCCTAGTTTCTGTCCTCTTTCATCTAGTGCCAACCGGGCTCGTGCAAGTTCACCAACTACACCAGATGCTGCTCCTTTGACACCTTCAATACCCCCAGGTCCTGGAATATGCTGGGCGAGACTCCTTGATGCCTTCCCAGATGCTGATTCTCCAACTGGAAGCATTTGCAAAGCAGTAAAAACAGAATAGTAAGGTTTTCTATCATTATTACATAAATATCAATGAAACTAGTTTATATAGAGCTGTAATTTCTTCGCATGGAGACCAAACACCTAATTGTATGTAGGACTATGAGCAACACTCACTACTCAATGTTACTAGATATTACTGTTTAATAAAACAGATTTTTTCAAACATATGTCTAAGTTTCCAGGCAGGTTATAAAACTGTAACCTCTTCACAGCTCAAGTGTGAAATTAAAATTCTCATCATGGTCATCAACAGAATGATGCTGGTGAAGTCTTTTTTAACGATGTAGCTTATTTCACATGAAATAGATCGGAAGAG
>JAWWMP010000116.1:47953763-48006097 GCA_035047865.1 Dendrocincla tyrannina
TTTCACATGAAATGTGTTATTAGTTCAACAGACAAAGCAGAATAATTTTGAAAATACAAGCTGTCATCAGTTCTGGAAGTGCTTTGCTGGTGTGTAAGCCAGTCAGAATGACTCCACCAGAAGTTTCCTTTGATGGAAATTCAATTTTAGATGCAGGCACCTTAAGATTAGGTGTCTATGCTCTCACTATTGTAAAAATCTTGAAGGGAGGGTAAGTAATGTAAATCATTAAAAAGACAGAATGGCTGTAAAAGCAAACCAGCTCATCCTATAGTAAACATCCACAAACAGTCAGCTGAACAGCTCCAGACTCCAGAAACGGCACTGACTACATCGACTGTTCATGATGATATCAGCTACCTAGTTCAATCGAGACCCTTAATGGATGTGCCAATCTCATGTTGAATTGTATATACTACAAAAATTTGAGGGTTTTTTAAACAATTAAATATAATTTAAATATTTTCTTTTTTCATCTCTAGGAAAAATAATATTAGCTTGTTAAATATATTTTGATGCAGTATTTCAAGATTCTAATTTGATTTTATGCTTCTATTAAGAATGATTTACATTTAAATTAATACCATAAACATCCTTCTGTGCATTCTCCAAAATAAAAAAAATAAATCCTTTCACTTATTACAGATTCTGCTGTGACCCTCATGGTAAATATGGCTACTTTAAAGACATTCTTTTGAATTGCCATTGAACTCACTTTCAGGCTACAATTCATTAGCCTTTTTTTCTTCCCCTCAATATTATTTTCCTTTTGAGGATCCAAGCCAAAACTTAATGGCGGAAACTTGCAATATGCAAAGAAGCAGCTTCTAAAGTTATAAGGTATTTTTTCCCTGCCCCAGGGAAATGAAACTATAATTTGTGCACACAAATTTCTCTTCTAGAATACTTGACCAAGCTTTCAAAGTTGTATATATAAATACAAAAGGGATCTTTAACATAGAAAGTGACCTTTAAATATCTGATATGTCTTAAAAATATACAGGAAGAAGCAACGAAGTCTGATTTAATTTTTATTGTAAAGATCTAAAGAATCAATGAAAAAGAAAGAATTGCCAGGGCACCTGCTCCATTTTAACAAATTTATTTCATATTAATTAGCAAACAGTTCTTATAAATAAACTTGGAAAATATGGTGTTGCATCTAGCAAATATCTGAATAAGTAGAAGTTATTTTTCTTAAATATATTTAAGTGCTGAATACTAGCACAGTAAACAAACTTGTGATCAAAAAACAATGAGAAAATTATAAAGCAATGAAAATTTTGAAAAATCTGAATTGACCTGTCATATAAACAGCAGATTGAATTGAACTATTATACAGTTCTGTCCTTGCTGTCCTTCCTAAGGCATCCCTGAACAAGTCAACTGAGGAAAATCTGGCAAAATAACTGAAGTAGTGTGGAGTGTAATTTTCTCACTGTCCAGAAGAGTATTCTCCAAATAATTCTCCTTTCAGTTTACCAGCACCAAAAAAAAAAAAAAAAAAAATCATAGTCAGGACTACACAATTCATAAAGCTTAATAAAAATATGATTAGCTGTCCGTTTCTTGTCCTACAATCTACTCCTGAATAAATAATGTAAAAGGACCTGGGAAAAAAACAAGTTTTTCTGATCTTGTTGGTAAGGTGTACAACAGGTAAGGGCTACGAAAACTTATTTGTCATCATCTATTTTACTTTCATCTTTACAAATGTAATGTTCTATTACGACAGGTAACACATTTATTATTTATTCTGGCTTCCTTGGACAGAAAGTCTAGAAAAATAATAAGGAATAAAAACTTACAGAGTTCTTCTCTGTCAAGTGACTGTGCCCCACCTCCAAATAGGCCTTTAAAGAACCCCCTGTTTGGTGCTTCTGGCGTTTCTACAGGAGTGAAGAGCTCACCCAACATTTCCTTTGCAATGAAGAAAAGACATAACAATACATACATTATTAAAATCAACGGAATGCTCTTTGGCTTTCAGGATTTATTTAATCGATTTGCATTTCAAAACAAATATGCTTTAATAGGCATCCGCCTTTGCAAGGCAACTTAAGAAATACAAAAAATAAATATTAAGAAAACTGACCAAACCTTCTGTTCCTATGTCTGCAAGTTTATAGCTCATGGAATTCAGAAGCAAAGAAATGCATCCAAGCAAAGCTATGTTTGCCCCTCAACAACTCAGGCAAGAGTCTTGATTTTTTTTCTGTTGAAACTGTATCTACAAATATGCATATCCATGCAGCAGTACTAAAGTAGAGCTTACAGTAGTATCTCTGCTATTTCACTATTCTATAGAACTACCAAGCTCAAGCATGACTGAGAATCTTTTCAAGCTGTTAATAACCCTGAAACATAATAGCTCCCTTCAAGTATCCCGAGTTAGCATTCCCTGCTTGTGTCAGCACCCACCTCCACCAGAATCAACTGAATAAGGGAATTTTAACTGCATGTTATAAAAAGAAATTTCCTATTAATCAAAAGGAAATTAAGTAAGAAACTGATTCAAGTGCAAGAACATGGATGAAACAGAAAAAATTACGGGTGGAAGTGATTTATCATGAATCAGACTCTAAAGAGAAGGGAAAAAAAAAAAAAAAAAACAAAACCCCAAATGAACAAAGCACAGAAGCCCAAGTGCTTGGCTTTATGACAAACTTCATTACTGTAAGCATTGTGAATCTAGAACCAAGAGTCTCAGAACATATTAAAAAAAAAGTCATTTCTAAAAAAAAAATCATACCTGAAGATTTTCACATGTTTCTTGGCTGTAGGTGAGCCTCTGTATTTCAGTTGGTGACACAAGATAGAGCGCTTGTCCATTATTGGTGAAGCAGAATGTTCTGGCTATCCGCATATTGGTGAGGGGCAGGTAATATACATCCAACAATGGCCTTAAACTTGGCAAACTTAAGGAAAAGAATGTTAAACTCCATTAAATATAGCAGAAATGTCTATTATTGATCAAATGGCTCATTTTTAAACCACAATACATTATTTTTCCTCTTTACCATCTGCATGAGTACCATATAAACAGGTTGTCATCTAGTGCAGTTACAGAATCTCAAAAGATGAGATTTTTCAAGGTAGCACCTCAAAAGTGAAATTTAAGCATCGCATCACAGATGTATTTTAAAAGCATTATTTAAATAATACTGTGCATGCAAATTACAAATTTGCTATTTAATGAATTAGGCATTACTTAATAATTACCAACAAAGTATTTCAATAAGTAGCTACCAAGAGTTTAAAATTAAACAACCTGTCTCTTTTCTCAGGTGAATAACTTCTCCTTGACTAAAAATACTAGTCTAAAAGATTTCTTCTCAAGAACACTTGAAAATATGCAGGGGTGTGCTGACAAAGGAAAGCAGAATTCAGTAGGCTCAAACAATCTCATGAATTGTGTCCATCTTTTTTGTCCGACTGCATATTTAAGATAAAGTTTTCTTACAGCAAAGTTTGCTTACCTTGTATTTTCTGATTCTGCACATGTAACTGCAGTACTTACTGCATCAACCTACTGAAGAACAGACACAGCACACTTGGGCTATAACAATGTTCCTGCTACCAAACATTCCTCTCCCTCAATGTAATAATAAATGCAAGTAAGGAGTGACAGAACACCTGATTTCTTGACAAGCAGAAGCCAAAATAAACCACTGTCTCTGAAAGGTCCCCTGTGAAGTTTTTTTGTAAAAAAATTTACACAAGCTGTTAGCTGCAAATGTCCCAACAATACATTAAACAGCCTCTGCTGCGGACACCATCTGCATAAGATTATTTCTAGAAACTCAAAAAGCAGCAAAAGGGCAAAGTGAAGTCAAAAACAAAGAAAGATGTAGTAACCACAACATTACATGTTGAGTTTCCTTTTTTAGTGTTTTGTGTTTGTTTGTTTTTGTGGGGTTTTTTTTTGCATGATACCTGGAAATTACACTTCTGCCATGCAAATAAGAACATTTTTAAGAGAGAGTTAATAACAGGGAAGTGTTTTGCTTCAGATCAATGGAAGCATAAAACATCCTTACAGCTTCAGTAAAACTTCTATCAGTAGATCAGATAGGACAAGTGTGACATCCATGATAGCATTTTCATAGTTTGTTACAGATTTGTTTGTTACTAATCTAAATTTATACACCAGTATAAAGTATTGGGCATCTTGGGCATGATCCAGTGCTCTGACAGCTTTACACAAACTGCATGTTAAATCCACTTCCCAACAGCAACTCAATCCTTATGAAACAGAGCTAATCCCTGGGAGTCCAACTTCCCTACACAATGTAAGAATTCAGTATTTATAATTTAGCACCCACACAGAGTTCCTTAGAAAGCAACATAAATCCGGAATAAGACAGGATGTTTCAATATATGGTACCTGAACGTTTACTAAGCTTAGTTTTAATCAGGAAAAACAACAGTGTTTGCCCTGCAAGATGAGCAGAATTTTGTAGCAATCTTTAACTATATCTTGGGATATACATCAATGAGTGAGATTTATAATAAAAACTTATTTTTTAATTGAAGTAGGAGTAAAACTAAAACTGATGCATAACAACTTCCTAAAGAAGTATTTCCCAAGCTGAGAGCCTCTTTTGGCAACCTTAAAAGTAACCTTTCGGGAATTTTACTGGCATAATTTTATGTGTTCCACATTCATGTTAGCATTAGGCCATGATTAAACTGCAGGTGCAAGGTATAAGTATATTCACTCCGGTGTTCAGAATAAAACAGCATTCAGAAACATTTAGGAAAAAAAGCTCATGAAAATTACATAAGTGCCAAGTAAGTATATTCAAAAACTACTACACGTTTAAACTTATAACTTAAACCCCTTATTTAACACTATTTATTCCTATACAACTACTAGCAATTAATCTTGCCATTATAGCCTGAATTTAAGGTCTTTAAGACATGAGCAAGCTGCACAACAGTAATCTTGAGGCACCAGTGTGATGCAAACAGCTGCACAAAAATAGTCAGTGTTGTGTTCAGCTACAAACTAAAGTTATGACTCAAGGCAGTTTTCTCCATCAGGGAGTAAATCCATCTTTTAGACAGCTCATGGACCTATATCACACATTTGAAATTATGTGTTAAATCAGGGTAGCTTGAGCTAAAGTGGTAAACTTCTTCACATGTTAGAGGCATAACTAATAGGAACAGGTAATCAGAATTATCCAGGCCCAAGTGTTAGAGTCATCAACATTGAGTGAATGTAGATTTTTTTTTTTTAATTCATTTTCTTATGGAAAAGGAACCTTTCTGTGTAGCAGAAGACTACTACTTTTTATGTTTAAGTTACTATCAAACAGGTCTTACCTAAAAGTCATAATATGTCCATTGGCACAGAAACATGCAAGGCAGATACTGTTATTCAATGACACTATGTCTCCACGAAGAACAAAAGAAGTCTCTGTTATATTTTGCTTATAAATACAGTTCTGGGATGGCAGTGAGATAACCTTTGCTTGCTTTTCTGAACATATCACTGCATATTGGTTTTCACTGATTTCCTGAGAGGAAGAAGGGGACACTGAGACAGGTCGTCGTTTTTTTGCTTTTTCTTTTTCATCCTTATCTTCAGGAACATTGTGTTCTCTCCAGGGTTCATGTGCTGGTGGGACCAAAGATCCTGTGGTATCCAAAAAAGCCATTCTCAAGATTGCCCCTTTTAGCCTCAGGATGGTTCCTACGAAAAAGTAATTGAGCACATTTCAAAAACAGTTCTCCCAAATTGCCTTTCAAGCCACAAAATATTCCTTTAAGAAGCTAGCAGAATGAAAAGAAAACAAGAACTTTGGCTTGCCTCTGTAGCAAACCATATACCAAAACCTTTGGACATTTATCTGAAAACCAAGGAAGCACATATGTATTCAAGAAAATCTTAGACCAGTTTTTAAGTCTGCATATTATTCCATTAACTTCAAGGGAAATATTTACATTTAGTAAGAGAGCCAAACTGGCATACACATTGTATTCAAGTTCAGTGTCACAAAGGCAACTACTTTCATTCTCTCCTGAGGAGTACAAGTGTGCTTAATATCGACAATAAATGTCATTAGTCAAAGGTGAGCACCACCTTTTCCTTCAACTGGTTCAGAAACAGGCAATGTGTGTCTTTTTATTCCTCTCCTGCAGTTCACAGTTGAATCCACTTCTTTAGTATAAAATGAAAGAAGAAAGTTTTCCCTCCTTGCTGTTCAAATCACTGTATCTGTAGGCCAGATCTTAAGCTAATACCTTTCTTATTTTACTTTAATTTATTCACATGTGAAGTAACAACATGAACATTTGCTAATTACAAAAAAATACTATTCACATGGCAGTATCTTTTAAGGATTACGCTGCAGATCCAGTGATGAAACACACTGTCTAGCCTGCAGCCTTGCCTTTGTGATCAAATGTTACCAAATCTGAATACTGCTACCACTAAATTAATTTGGGCACAAATCACATCTATGGTCTAGAAGTTACACCACTCCTAACCATTATTACAATCAAATAGCATTGCAATTTGTAAGTCTGATACCATTTGTGTGAGCATAATGGACTAGAGCAGCATGTTCTGCATGAGACAGTGGTAGCAGGGAAGCTAAATGTATGCCTAACAGCATGTCCAACAAACCATTAATACATATTTACAACAAATTCAGTTGCTGCGTATCAGTAAAGATACGGGACCTTTCACAGCAATGCACAGGAATATTTTGTCACTAATATTTCAACCTGGTTGTTCAACATACAGCCTTTATTTGCATTCCATTCTCTTAATGCAGGAAAACTGAAGGGTTCTCACCTCACAACTTAAAAAATAGATAAATAAACTGAGCATTTGATATGACTCATGCCTTCCATCTCTGTTTAATAACTGCAAACATGGTTTTCTCCGAAAGTATACACTAATGTGGTACTTTTACATTTTATGAGATTGTACTTTCAACTTTTCCAACTTAAAACTTCGGTAATAAAGTAAGCAGTCCAGATTGTTAAACTTAGCAGCTAGAGCAATGGAATATATATTTTCAATTCATCCATAACTGAAAAAAATCCCAGTTTCTTAAAAAAATATTAAAAAAGACAACAATATTTTATCAACGTATACTTTAGCCTGTGTGCCTTGTACATACCGCTAGGAGAAACAATTACAGGCTGAAGAAGTCTTTGCTCTCCTCCTGGGGGTAAATTCAGTACAATGACAAGCACTGTACCCAGCGTGGTCCCAACCCATAGGCACGGGGAAGGTGATGTATCAGCCTTTCTTGTGAAAGTCTCACAAAAATGAAGAGATGAAATTGCCTCGCGTGACTCTTTATCAATGCTAGTTACACTAGAACTCCGCGATCGACTGAAAGAGTTGTCTTTGACATCTGAAAATAAATCAGCATTCATTAAAAAGAATGGCAAAAGGCAGAGATTAAGAGAATTCTTTTTTTTTGTTTTGTTTTTTTGCTGTTGTTCTTTGGCATCAACTGTATACTAACTATTATTCTATTGATTAATACCCCTGTATTCTTTCTTAGTCATGTGTCCTTTTGGCCTTGTTTACAACTGTGCATCTGAGCATACATGTTATAGAGGTTGCTATTAGGTAAAAATCATGAAAATTTTTTAGCCATATTTCTGTCTACTAGGGCCAGAGAATAACAGTCCTGAAACAGGACTCCTTTAAAAAAAAAAAAAAATTACAAACCTCTCAACCTCTCCACCAATTAGTTCATTGATCAGACTAAAAAATACTGGCTTCCAATGGAACATGGTTTACTAATCTTGTGAAAATATAAGTATTTTACTTTAGTAACTGCAGGGACATCCAGACAGCATGATAATATGGAACCTGTAATGACCCACAATAATATTGTCCCACTTTATGAAACTGTATGGAGAAGATCTAACAGGCTATTTACAGATGCCCAAGCTTTTACTAAAAGAAACAACAAATGCTACCAAATGCCACCTGGTACTGGTATGCAAAGCTGAAGATTTCCACTTTGAATGCCATGGCATAGTGCCAGTAATGGCACTAAAACTTTTCAGGATGTCTTGCTCACTGCTTAGCAAATAAATGAATTTGAATGCTAACAAAAACTTAAGCCAGTAAATGTGCTGCTCCACTCCAGCCATGTGCTGTCTGTTGGTGCAGCAACACTTAATATGTCAGCACACTGAATTTATCTGTGCATTCACAAACCAATGCTTTGCTTTCTTAATTCATAATCGCAAAATTTTAGCAAAAGACAGTTTACCAGTAAAAGTTTGATGCAACTTATATAGTGACTTTAAAAAAAAAAATGTTCTTGATTTAGATGTTTGCATAGGGAATATGGAATTAGCATCTTTAAAGCAGGACTAAGACCTAAAGAGCAACATTGAACCACAAAATTTTTGGAAGTATTACTATGTTAGTTGCATTAGATTATAGCAAAAATTTCTACAAAAAAACATCTAACATGCATTTGGAAAGCATACATACTAGATTTCATGAAACTAAATACCTATATTTACTTAACACAAACTGACTCTTTTCAGGCTATAATTGTCACATTCCAACAACGACAGAAAAAAATTTGTCCTGTTGAATTTTAGCTGTCAAATGTAAAACATGGATTACAGAAAGAAATTAACTCAACCACTCAGATGTTAACATCCTAAGTTTTTGCATTTAAATAAAATTAAATCCAGAGTAAAACAATGAAAACAAGTATTTGGTTTTATAATTCTTCTAATGACCACCGCCTCTTATGATACTTGTTTTTCAGGCTTGAATATTTACTAATTTAATGGTTTTTTTTCAATTTTAATGTGGATTAATCAGTCTGAATATAATCATACAGTAACTGAAATAGGCATAGCATTAAATGTGCACTTGTGAGCTCTAGCTGGTTGAATATTTGAAGAGCATGTGTACAAATTGCAGAAGCGTTGGAATGGATAGGAAAAAAACCCAATAAAAATGAACTTGGCAGATAATATGGGCATTTTTGAGAGTGAACCATTCAGAAGAGAGAACTGAGGTGAACAGATTAACTGTTTTAGTGCATCTTTTATATCCTGAAGTCAAGGAAGAAGTCAATGGTTTGTTAATGGATTAAATTAGATTCAGATGAAGAGCGAAGGAACAACAGTGTGATGAATCACTACACATCACTTCACCAGAAAGATGGAAAGATGAGGCTCTTTTGAGCAACTAAACCAAAGAACAGGTCCTAGTGGTATCTTAATCATTGAATTAGAACACTGAAAAGCGATGGTGTAATGCTGACTAGGGTATGTTCCAGATGACTTCTGTTTTAGAAAGTGAAGAATAAATACAGACACACACTTCAGATTTTCTGTTATCTATTCAGGAAGGAAAAGAGGTTAAAGATCTAAAGACAGAAAAGTAATCTGAAATAACGAGATCATGGAAGAGTAGATTTCAAGAAGCCATGAAAAGAAATGAGAGAAAATGAAAAGGGTAATGAATTTGGGAGAGAGGCATTTCAGCTGTCTCCTACAGCCAGTAGATACAGCCACATAAGCAACAACAACAACAACAAAATACAAAAAAAAAAAAAAAAACAAGCAAGCCAACAATCTTTGAAGAACACTATGCAAAAGCTATCCCACTAGGAGAAAAGATAGAAGTAAAATTAAAAAAAAATATTATAATTGCCTAAGGAAAACCGAGAAGAAGAATTTTACACAGAACAAAATAAGGCATCTAACTGCAGATATTTAGACACGTGCAAAATCAGAATCAGTCAAAGGCTACTGCAATTCAGAAGGTACAGACTATTTTATGAATATACCAGAAATGATGTGACAACCCACCCCCTCCTTCCATCACTTCAGTAGAAAGAACAGCAAATATTAAGTGATGTAGAAAAGGTTTCAACTCTTTCAGCATTGGAAAATGCTAACAAAACTTCAGCATTTACTTTTCTCCAGTCTTCATTAGAAAAAAAGTAACACTTCAAAGTCCTTATTGCCATCAAAGAATTGTGAGTAAAACAGCAGAATTATGAATGGATAATATTTAAGTACAAATGTATTCCAGCTTGCAAAGTATGATAAAATTCACCCTATGCCAAAATTATCCCTAAACCATTTGCAAACATAGAAAGGAAGAACAGAAACATATTGAAAAGAGAAGTCACATTCTTCTGCTCTTCTGCACCAGAAAGGCACAGTTAAATACCTCTAGTTCTGGGTACTGAGTTCAGAAAGACAAGGAAAAATTCCAGTTCCAGAGGGGATTAAAAGAAGCCATCCTAGGTTTAGACAACATAACCTAAAGATGAAGGAGCTGAATTCTGAAAAAAAAAAAAAAGCCCAAAACTCAAACTGCAAAAATGAAATTAGAGATACGATGACAGACTTCAACAGCATAAAATGCCTAACAAAGATAGGGAGTACTTGATATCTGTTCGTTGTGGAAAGAACAAGAAAAAATTAATATGGAAGCAAGGAAGCTTGATTAAATAACAGAAAATTTGTCTGATTAGACTATAAAACACTGAAGCTGTCTGGTTATTTTTCTAGAGGCTCATAAATAGATCAGAGTTAAATTGTCAAACATCTGTATCCTTGCCATAGCAATGGATTAAAGGATCTCTGAGAGTTGCTTCCAACTTCACATATCTCCGAGTGGGGCAAGCTGCAATTCTAAATCAGGGTGGTCCAGCTCAGTTTCAGAACACCCCAATGCCATGGACTTTTTGCTTGTCAATAGCGTTAGCAGCTGTCAGATACACAGTGCTACAGCTGCCAGTCTAATCCTGGTCTGTCTTCTGCTGGGCTTGTGGTAGCAATTCTGCTGCAGAAAGGGGAATGAGCTGCAGGCAGAAAGCAGCTGCATCTACTGCTGTAGGTCTACAGCTGTCCCCCATCATCTTTAAAGAACAAGGCAGGGGAGCTGGATCTGATCTACAAGCTGGCTGTCAAAGTATTAAAAAAATAAATAATCTATTCATTTGTATGCTGCTTTTGTTATGCAACACAATGACCTTTAGTACTACAGACTTCACAACTGGACTGCTTCTTATATAAAAAGTACTGTGCTTTTTCAAGAAAAATTAAATTCTCAGACTGGTCATCCATCCAAACAGCTGTATATTACTTTAATTTAGAGAGAGTGGTCACAAGACAATTAATATTTGTAAAACTATGTCCAACTATTCGTTGAGAGGACCTCAACATACCCTGTTCAGATATTTCATTTTTCAATCTTAAAATTCATCACATGGCAACAGTTTTCCTTATGTTGTCTGCTTATTCACGCTTTTGTTATCACAACACTACTGAAAAAGTGAGTGACAGATGCCTAAAAATTATGACGAAAGTGTGATAAGCCATATACAGGAATTGTAGGCTTACCTTAAGATGACAGCAATGACATTTTGTGCCTGAGAGTCCCCAAAAAGAGTGGAATTAAAATTTTAGTTCTATACTTCAGATAAATACAACATAAAGTCATGATAGCTTACATAATTTAGGACTCTAATGTACTTGCATTCAGTTTTAGTAAGAATAAAATCAACTATGTAAACTTACCTAAATCAGGCTTTAACTCAGTTGGCAAACTTAGCTTCCTGGACATCTTTGCTGAAAAGTGAAGTATATCCTTTTTTTAAAAAAGAATAAACATAATTCTGCTGGCCTTTATTTGCTTCTTTCCCAGTATCTAATATATAATTGTTTATTACATTAATTGCGGTACTTTACAGGATTTCCACTAAAGCAGAGTCTCACTTCCACAAGTGAGGGGTGCAATGTAAAACATGGAAGACACCAAAATCTCTAAATGCACCATTTCATGATTTTTGCTGAGCTTGATTTCTCCTCAGACTTCAGGCAGAAGTTGATAGATTGGATGAATTTGGCTTTGGTTCAACACCAAGTTTTATCTCAGGTGAGAGAACAGAATACAGACTCTGAACCATTGCAAAGAAAAAATTCACATCAAATTAGGATACTATCCTCCTTTCTTATGCACTACTTTCTGATCAAACCTGAGACATTTAAAATAGAAAAAAGATGAACATAGATGTGCTAAAATATTAATGCACATGTGTAAAAAGCTAGTAACTGGAGATGCAATCTGCAACATTAGAAGAATGATCTTAAAACAAGCAGCATACAAATACTTGCAACACCGTAAAAAACCCCAAACCAAAACAAAAATCCAACCCCAAAAGAACCCCAGTATAATTTTGATAATACTGCTCAAATGAAAAACAGCACTTGAACTCACCCCTAACTTGAAAGTTTTTTTAATAGGAACAGAAATCTTGCAGTGCATTTAAACCACAGTAAAAAAACCCAACCAACCAAACAAACAAAAAAAAACCACTAAAAAACTCTGCTATAATAAACAAAACAAGTAAACTAGCCGGCATGCATCCCTCTTCTATCTTTCTTTCAACAATTAAGTGAGAAGGAATTATCTTGATGTAGCTTAACTACTAGACCAGGGCTACGCTCTGAACTTATTTCCCCGACACATGCTTGAGTTTTGATATATCATTTAATTCTTCACCATCTTGCAGGGGTAATACTTCTTTTCCTAAAGCAGATGTTGAGAGTAGCCTCATAATTCTAGGAGTACCTTGCAATGGATACCACTCATAAAGCAGCCTGAATCTTGTTGCATTTCAATGTTAAAAATGGAGTTAACTCATTCTAATTATCACTTTAACAGAAGGCATTCCATTTTCTACATTTTCTTCTTTCTGCTGAAGAACAGTATGTGATCTAAAGTTACTTCCACTCCTTCAAAAAGTGAAATACTTCAGTGTATCATCAATTATGCTCATCAATATTGCAAATTCTAGTTATCTGAATAGTTGAACAGTTTTATTCCTGTCATACATTATAAAAAATTGAGAATAGGACTCCAGAAATAATCTTCTAATTTCCTTCATGTGTCAATGCTAAAAGTATGTTCAAATTAAATTGAAATTACTTACTCTCAGATGGAAATGCTAATCACTTAGTTCAGGCTGACACTAAAAAGGGCAGCATGACTACATGTTTTCTGCCCTTCTCCTTGCATTAGCACATACTGAGTAATGTTTAATTGGCCTTAATGCTGAAGCCAAAACTCATCTAAATGAGGTTTCTGCCAGGGGTTGTCTCCAAACAAGATCATCCCACGTTTCAGATCCGAGTTCAGATATACAAACAGAAAACCATGATACAAAACAGCACTAGAAGCCCATCTTTTGCTGTCAGCTTGAACTTAAATCAGCTTGCAAAATGATCATTCTCATCTGGAACAGTGAATTACAAGATGGGCATTTCTTATAAGACTTGTTTTCTGTGTTAGATATTTAAATCATAATAGCTGAGATACTGAACAAAACTTTGAGATTGTACATGAAAAATAATTGGAGCTATTTTTGGCTTTTAACAGCTTTTACCACGTGTGAATACCAGCAATGATTAATTAACTTAGTAATTGAAGACCAGAGCAGTTTCAAATAGAAACATTTGCCACAATTTTAACAATTTGGAGAAAACTGACAACAATCAGAAGATACTAGGCAACAGATAATATAGCAGATAATGACAAGTACAGGCGAGTGTGTTGGATTCTGAGTATTGATCCACATTTTTAGCTTTATGTTCTTCATGAAAAGCCAGCTGTGTGAACAAGGTTGACAAAACGAGTTTGTCAGACAATTTTCAGCATACACTGAACTGTGTCTCATTAATAGGAGAAGAGGATACATGAATTGTTAAAAATGACATCATGGCTGGAAATAGTGAATGCATGTACTAC
This sequence comes from Dendrocincla tyrannina, assembly GCA_035047865.1. Lineage (NCBI taxonomy): Eukaryota > Metazoa > Chordata > Aves > Passeriformes > Dendrocolaptidae > Dendrocincla > Dendrocincla tyrannina. The sequence goes on from JAWWMP010000116.1 coordinate 47,967,538, forward strand.
GCAAAAAAAAAAATCCATTACAAAACATATATTAATGTGCCAACCCCCCCTGTAATTCAAATATAATTTCAATAGCAATGGTGCCATCTTGTGTTTAAAGAAAAAAACTGCCTCAACAGTCAGCAAGAAAATTGCAATATTTCACTAGATTAGCTGTTTTTAAACTAACTTTTCTCTGTATAAAAAAAACCTTCGTGTATTCACACCTTGCTTATGGCTTAGAATAGTTTTGGTAAATTCAGCTTTACCATACCTCGGATGAGAACTAGAAACATGCTAGACATCTTCTACAAAGCCAACTAAATAAATGAGAAAAATGGAAAATACAGGATGGAGACCTGCAGAGAGAGCATTTAATGTCAGGCTTTTCACTCCAGTTGAACAAAAGGGCAAGGGTGATGCTGACTGCACCTGCTGTGCATGGCTGACCTCAAGTAGGAGCTGTCATGTCAGAGTTCCAGACCCCTCCTGGGATTGGTGGCTGCTGCAGCATTTACAGCCAAAACTACCCTTCTGCAGCTGGTGCAAGACAAAGACAATCCAGGGAGCTTTTTTGTTCCTCCTGATACACTGCTGCTCAAGGCACCAGTGACTATCTTGCCTGAATTTAGACCTATATTTAATGTTCCTCTAAATTATAAAACCTTGAGCAATACACAGGCACACACATGTTATTTCTGATATTATATATGATTAAGTATCATATTAGAGAACTGTTCAAAACCAAGGGTTCTTGGAGATTTGGGAAGCTTGGGAGGACAGGTGCTAAAATATGAAAGGTTGTCTTGACATAGCCTGTTATATGTCAGTATGGCAGGTGCAACCTTCAATTCAATGAAGAAAACCTGAAGGCTGAGACATGACTGAACTACCAATAAGAAGTTGTGGCCTAAAAGTAATAGTTACATTTTATTTGCAGTGGGTTATCCCGAGTTGATACTTTACAGTGTAGAGCAGATCAGTTTGAAAGCTAGAGTGACTTCTCAGTTCCCGTTTTAAGAAAATAGTCTAAACCTTTTAAAATAAAATTCTAAAGATTATAAAGGAGACAAGTGCCTTGGAGTTTTGACAACCAAGAGAACAGTTTATGAAGCCTTTCACACATTACATGAAAAATTACTAGGCAGCTTAGAATTTGTTAGATACACCAAAGTTCCCAAATTAATCTATATTTCACAACTATACAGAAGTGAAATATTTATATTACCAATTACCAGATGCTGAAAGCTCTAAATTTCATATAAGAATAATAAAACCATTTTACAAGAGAGTGTAAGAAAACATGTACTTGGATACATCCAAAATTAGATTAAAGTATTAAAAACACTTCAGAAGAAACAGTCATAGTCTGACATTAGGGCAAACGAGAACTTAAATGAGCATCTTAAAAGTTGATTCCATGAAAACAGCACTAACAAGTCAATAATTTAGCAATGTTTGAAAAACTTAGGTGTACACCTGGAATGTTACGAATGTGAAAAATCTTATGTTAGTAGTAGTAGCAGGGATCATAGAAGTCTAGAATTAAGTCTACCCTGCTTAGCTCTCTCTATTAATATTGTTTGCAGTTGTTTTTCAATTTATAAACTGCAGAAAAATACAACCAATTTTCCTGAGAAGTATTTGATATATAGGCTACTCGAACAGTTGTAAAGATCTTCAAATCTACCACATTTTGTAGGAACCTTTACTAAAGCTTTTTCCAGAAATGGACATTACAATACCACTCAACTTCCAATGTGAGTTGTAGCTATGGTATTTAACCATTGGTACCTCTTCATGCCAAATAATTAACTAACCAAGGTACAAGTATAACAGCTTAAGTCTTTGCTTCCACTGAAGTTGGAGCCCAATGTCTTTCTATAAAAATGACACAGCCTTAGGTATTAAGTACTTCCTACCAATTCTTCTTTCTGTAAATTCATCTACAATTAGTACACTTCTACATACACTTTACAGCATATTATTTAACATATATTTAACATTCCTAAGAGAATGGGTTGCTTTCAGTAATGGCCACAGTACTTTCTAAAATTTCTAGAAGTAGTTATTTAAATCAAGTATCTCACTATTTCCAAGGTAACTGTAACTTATTCAAAGTTCATCTGTGTAAATAAAAGGGATACATAACCCAAAAGAAACATATTCACAATAGACTTACTATCCATTCCTTAGCACAGGGTATTCACAATTTTTTAGGAAAAAACCCAGACCAACTGATCAAAATGTTGGTACAGGAAGCATTCGCACATTGTTTTACTTAGAGAATCAGAGAATCCTTGTTTGATACTATCACTAATTATAGAAATCTGTAGAAATTACAAGGTGTCATATTTCTGTGTTTGTTACATTTCCACTTTACAGTCCTATCACTGAAATAAAATTACTTCATACTTTGCTAGCAATAGTCCCTTGCTCCCTGTTCTGATGTGACAAACACAGGAGTGATATTAACAGCAACTGAAGTTCTCAAGGTAAATTTTTCTTATTCTGTTTTGCAATGCATTTAACAGGTTGTATTTCACACATTGACAAAGAACAGAAAGAACCTGAATTGATTGCACTAATTGCTAGTGCAGAGAGCTATGACCATGCTATATACATCAAACTCATCCATGAGAACACAGTTGACAGTAAACAATTCAATTCATACAACATCATGATGTTAATGACAGTGACACATTTTACAAAACTCCTTGTACATTCACATTAGGTTGGCAATTCAGCTTAAAACAATGAAATGCGAAAACATGCAACTGTTAACCCAGAACAGGTGCTTTATGTATGTGAAAGAGCTTAGAATGTAAGTTCCAAAAGAGCTAGAGTGAACATGCCAGATAAGCTAAAGAAAACATGGCAGGGAAACAACCACGCTCAGTGAACAGCATCAAACCATTCAAAATGAAGAAAATGCAAAAGAATTAATTACCTCTACACCTCCAATAAACTGCACAAGTTACAGAAATCACAGTATAACTTACAGCCTGAAGAATGCATTACTTGTAAATAAATCCTTCCTTTCTTTAGCTGTGAAAAACATTCACAATGTTTTCAGTTGAAAGGTTTCAAGCTGAAACAGATGTGAATAGCTCTATAGAATTGTCATTAGCATATTTTATTAATGCTCTAACAACAAAACTCTTTGAAAAGAAGCAAGGGGAAAACAAAAAAAAAAACAACAACAAGCCAAACAAAAAATAAACACAACAACAAAAAAAAAAAAAAGAGGTCACAGACAAACCTCCCATGTGTTTTGTACAAGTCAGTGTATCTTATGTTCAGAAAAGACAAAAGGGAAACATTACCTCAACAGATGTTGATATAACATGCACGAGATTAAGTGTTGTTTTTCTCATTAGAAGACCTGAACATTAGGTTCCAGTTATCCTAAGTTTCCTTTAGGGGAACATATTAATGCTCATGTAAAAGATGCCAATTTTTCTTTTAATTACAGATGAATTCACATAACATATTATTGACAGCCATTTGCTTTCTTGAATTATATTCAGGTTTCTGCTGCCTCAGAACTCATCATCCCTGCAATTTCTGATATCACTGCAAGAATGGTTCAACAAACTACTGTACAAAGAGTGTATTCTTGCCTCATTCTGTACCTCAGATTCCAAGGATGACTTCATTATACTCCTATTTGTCTTACTGAATTTTGAATAATTACTGAATTGCAATGAAAGACATTAATGATTTAGGATAAAAGTTAAACTGCCAAACAGAAAAATCCAAGGGAGACTGTAGGAAAATAAATCTCTTCCTCCCCAGTCTAGTAGTATGGTTCTACACAACCTATGAAATAACAGTTTAGCAAGCAGTTTTACTATATAAAGTCATTTCAGCCTAAACTGACTGAAGAGATAAAATGAAATCATCCTACAATGATATATTAATTAGCTAAATGAAAACAAAACAAACTATTAACAAAGTGATTCTGCAATGAAAGTAACCATATCCCAATCAAGGAAACAGAGCCCCTTCCCAAAATTAAATGATACAGCCTTTCACCTTCATTTATTTAAAGACTCAGCTGTCAGAAGCAGAGGTATTTCCATTCCAATCATAAAAAGCGTTCAATCTACCTGCATACAACATATCCCAAGAGAATTTCATTGCCAAATTGTTCAGACACAACTCTAGAGCTGGTAGAGTACTTGAATGAGAAAAAGTAAATGAAGTTCTGGAACAGTCATAGGGTATACTTATATATACAACCAAGTCCTGTTCCAGATGAATAAATGAAACCACAATACTACCTCTTTCTTGACCACAATCATATAGAAATCTGACTATATGGCTATTAATACAACATATAAAAAAGAAATTATATCAGCCAAATGTTATCAAAGACTTTTGTCAAAGTAGTGGAATAATGTTGTGCCTTGCATAGACTGAACTCTTACTTTGTATTAGAATTTCACACATTCAGAAAAATAGAGAAGTGCAATTGTAAACCCAGAGAACCTCAACCACCAATACCCTTGATTTTTTTTAATTATTGTGCCCAGTGTATCTAGTACAGAAGCAGCCCACAGAATTACCAATTAGCATAGAGAATGAAAAAATAATAACTTAATGCATTGAAATTTGACTGTTACTTTGCTTTTTTTTTTTTGCTGCTGGGTTAGTGTTGCATAGAGTAAGACACTGCATTAGAAAGAGGAGAATTTTTCTAGTTCCTACCTATGTCATTGGTTACCATCTTGGAAAACTTTCTGCTTTTGGTCTTCACTGTAAATAATGTTTTAACAAAAAAAAAATAAAATAAAAAAAATCAATCTAAGTGCATCAAAAGATGAACTGAAGAAAAAACAAGACTAGAGAAAAGAAAAATACTATACCCTTTTCTATAAAATTATTCATTTTTTGTTCATCATCAGAATAGTTTGGTGAACCAGAACCTACAAATGGAGACAGAATGAAATGGATATACATTTGACATGAATGAAATGGATATATCTTAGACACAAGTATTAGTACAAGTTTTGAGTTTAATGAAGATACAAAGAGGTATTAAAATATCAAATACTGATACTGGGATTCTCTGTAGCTGTACTAGATATTATACAGTACAAATTATTTTGATATGACAAGAGGTACAATGTTACACATTGTATTGCAAATTTAATGCTAGAAATATTTCCCTCACTGAATAAATGTTTATATTGAATAACTAAACAGATGTACTAATCATTGCTTCAGACACAAAGATTAACCTAAATTATGATTCACAAAATACTGCTGTAACAGTAAACTCGAGTTGTATAACACAGTTCATTTGTTTGTCCTTTTTCAATGCAGTAAAGTAACTGTTGGACCACAGTTCTTCAGCTACTCTACAGGCAACTCGGAGCCAATGCTGCCACCTGGGATTTTTCTATGTCCCTAACTCTGAAAAAACTGGTGGTGGCTATAGACCACAGCTTCAGGCTTACTGTTGTCATGAAATTAAAACGTTGTCAGGAAAGCAAAACATATTTCAACTGAAAATGTCCAAATTTAATTGGATTTTATGCTGTAGAAGTGTAAAATAAGTAGAGAACACAAGTATTTTGGTGCTCCTGAAGACAAAAGCTTGATAGTTTACAATGCTATATAATCTTTTACAGGTCAGAAAAACACCCCAGAATTTAAGCCCATTATTGCTTGAATTCTACAGAAAAAGCAGGAGATAAGATTATTTCTCTTGCATTTTCACAGTCTTTCTACAATTCTGTGTTACTGAAACTGTAGGATATTCTCCTAACTAGCATAGGCAGATAGTCCCTGTCACAACTCTCTCGACTATGTAACTACCCACTGGAGGAAGACTAATGGAAGTTATGTTCCACTTCTCTTTGCATGGACATGGAAAGGTGAAAGATCTAGATCATTTGAGCAAATGCAGACTTCAGTCCAAACAGTGACTAGGCTCTTTTACAGATCATATTATAACAATCAAAGCCAATAAGACACTCAATTGCCAATCCCATCCTCCAATGCTAGAAACATGCAAACATTTTGCGCTTCTCTATTTTTCTCGTAACTAGAGAAGCTCTAGTCTGGAAAAAATTTACTTAAATCTAGCATCCATCCTGCTTCACAAGCTCACCAACACTGCAGCAAATTTCTCAAAAATGTCCTCCCTTGCCTCTGAATATTAAATAGCATTTTCAAGTTTCTTTCCAATCTTGTGCTCTTGCCCAGAAAAGATATAAAAGTTAAAACAAACCTAAGGAATTGCAGTTCTCCCTTCACAAACCTCACCAAATGATCTCCATATCAGGGAGGTGCCTCCAAATTTTTTTCAAAGGAAGAATTGAGAAGTCTACCATGTACTTCATCTCATTCACTCAGAGCTGGGAGAGGAGGACAGAGTTGAGGGAAGCAACGCACTAGTAGCCTCACTAGTTCAAGATTCCATTTTATATGACAATGTAACAGTTCCATTCCTGCTCCATCTTTTGTCCATTTGCTGGTTTTGGTATTTTAGAGTTAGTTCTCTTTAGTATTGTATGTGTACACATAAGAAATTATATACTCTTTGCACACAATATTCAGCTTTCCAAACTTCTAGATTTTATTCTAAAATGAACTAACCTCAAAATAGTATTATCAGAAAGACGACTCAAATTGCAGGCTGATTTTTACGTCTGCAGGATTGGAAATTTCTCTTTTGGGTCACTTCAGGCCATTTGAATTCACCTACTCTAAGTATTTGATCTTCTTAAAGAAACATCCAGATTTCATTAGCTTTTAATGTACTTCAACTCACACAACTCAGACAGGAGGGAGAAGGAGAAGAAGCAAATTGTTAAACTTAGAGGTTTTCCATAAACCTAGATTTTTATCTTTGGACTTGCCTTCATTGCGCTGTTAGTTGAAATGATGAAGTAAGTTTAACTCTACTTCAACACCAAATTATGAAAGAAACCTTCTAATTCAAACTACACAGGGTTTTACATTTAAGCGGTATGAGTTGGAAGTGGTTTGGGCTGATATTTGGGTGATGCTGGAGCAAGGGGAAAAAAGGACACACATTAAGGTTTGCAACTCATTAGCTGTTCATTGCATACATTTTACAGCAGAAACCAGACTTAGCCTGGACTTTTTAAGTGAGTCAAGTTCAAATACTTTCGTGAGATGATAACTATCCTCAGCCTTGACAGACAAAGGGATTTACTGCAACTGCAGCACTGCACAGCAAACTGTTTACAGACATCAGTCTTGACATTTAAAAATGAAGTAGGAAAGATGAACTTGATTCTAAACACCACAAAAATGCATTCAGTATAAACGATGCTGAAGTTGACAACTTCAGCATTCGACTACTTAGCATTACACAGGTTTGTCATGAAAGCGCATTTTCAGTTAAGATTTCTAATTAAAATTCCCAGCCAAGCTTTCCTTTAATTACAAATAAATTCAATTTACTCTAAGAAAGAGCTGGCAAAAACGAAAATGACGTTGATTGATCTAGAGGAGAATTTTGTACAATTTTAAATTAACATCAAAAGACAGCAGTTGTCAAATCAGAAATTAAAATTTATGTTAAAATTTCTACTAGAGCTACAAACACAATATTTTGTTCTGTTATGCTTTCAACTTAGCTCTGAAAGATACAGGCTACAATTGAAAAGAAATCTGAATTCCTATCTTAATTAGCATTTTGCACTACATTGCACATACAACTTGATTTAAACCTGCCGTTTAGTCCCTTAGTCTAACTTTGAGTAGTTTCAACTGAAACAAAATGACACCTTTAAAAGTTCTCAGAGTAGTAAGTGAAGATAAGTGACAATTCTTAGCTACTAGAAAGAAATATACACCTCTAATACTATAGAGTGACATACACTATTAAGTATTTACATGGCTATAGCCTCAACTAGCCAGTACGAAATAAAATATTAAATCCTGAACTTATCACTTAAAATATTCACATAGAACAGTTGCAACCCAAAAAAAAAAAAAAAATTGTGCAGGGGCAAGGGGGAGTTAAGTAAGGGACTCTTTCTTGGTAAGAATGTCTGTTTCTGAAGACTTCTGATTCCAAAGAAAAATAGTAATTTGGCACTTATGAGGAAGAAGAAATAAACTTGCTCAGAAATAAGCTATACAACTTTTGAGGACTATGAAACACAATCACATGAACTATTACAGGAATTTGTGCATATCTTGTCAATGCTTCAAAATTCTACTGTGCAGTATGTTCCCTGAGGCATAAATATTTCAGCTTATGACTCTCTTCACTCATCTTTACGACATATTGCTATTGCATCTCTCGAATCAGCCTTGTTTTAAAAATGCAGCTGTGCAACACAGCAAAATTTATGACAACACAAACAGTTTGTGAGAGGACAACACACTTTATATAATTACTTAACTAGTAAGTGTTGACTTAATGCATGCCATCTTCTGGAAAAAATAAGAAGCTGAAGATCAGAGAAAGTTATGATTACCTGATGTGGGTGACTTGCATCGGTCTTCTGGCACCATTGTACCTTCATTAATATCACAAAGACCTGATGAAACAAAAACCGGAGTATTATAAATTCAGTTACTATTTTATTCTTAATTCCACTGCAGTTAGGAACTTAATTTATTATTAGATACAAACAAGCCGGTTGTGGTAGAACTTGTTACCTTTTTTTTTTTTTTGACACTACCTACAGTAACAGTAGAGTCACTTCTTCCTACTAAAGTTTTCTTTGCAAAATACACTCCCTCATAAAATTTCAGTGAAAACCACCATATATTTAGCAAGACAGACTTATCATAACAGTTAATTATGTACACGCTACAGATTTATATCAAGTACAAACACAATTTGCTTTGAAAAAGTCAGAGTTGTATTAAAAATAATAGCAAAAGAAAATCAGATGAAATAGGGTCTTGAAGATTATAAACACGAGGTGTAAAATTACAGTGTCTTTTTTCAAACTACTTTCCCACTGTTACAGTGATATGCTTTGTATTTGCCAATTAGTATTGCCAAGTTCATTTTCCAGGAAAACTCCTTATTGATGTCACTTACATAATTCAGGTCTTAGGGTGCTTACAAAGGTGCTCTTCCTAGTAAGGAGGAATTTCAATATAATTCTTACATCATCAAATCCAATAAATTTGAACAGCTTCAGTACATTAACATCTAAAAAATAATTCCTTTCATTCCAGTGAATTAAATACACTCTAGTAGTCCACGATCTGATGCCAAAGATGTAAGTTGGCTCATAAGCCTCCTAAGTATTATTCCATAGCACAAACTAGAAGTATACAAGGAATTATTCTATTTTCCTTTTTGAAAAGAAATTGCTATCAAGGTTGTCTGCAATTAAGTAAAGTGAATTTTATTGATATTTTAAGGTTAGTAATGCATCTTCAGGTTTATATTATGAAGTTTTCCTACAGAAATTTCATGATGTGATACTAAGGCAAACAAGCATGTAATACTGAACAGTAATAAAGAAATATTTGCTAAAAGTAAAGGGTTTTGCATGCACACAAATATTTCCAGTAGTCAAAAAGTTTGAAAAGTGTAATGGTAAGGGCTAAGGGAACAAAGGCATCACATGGAAAGCCTGTCTATACAGCTGTACACAACACATTCACAAGTGCATTTATACATATCTGTTAACAAACAAAAAATATAAGAACAGCTCTATTCTAACAAAGCTTTAAAATTCCCAAACACTAGATGAGAAGTTAATAGTTTAAAGGAAAAAAGGTTCTCCTGAAATACGGTATCAATATGGAACACGTTGAAAGTATGTTGCATTAACAGTTTCATTTATCCAAAATAAGTCTTTTTTAAAAAATATTACTAAGAGCATGTACAGCTTAAATCTCAAAACTCAATGACTAGAATTGATGTCGAATTGTCAAATAATCATAAAGCTTCATTAACCCTACACTTGAGGGTCCTGGAACTAATTTAATTTCTAAAATGTCAAGTGAAATTCCAGGTGGAAGCTGCATCTTTCCATTACACGGGAGAAAGAAAAAAGCAATTTATTTAGTTATCTGTCAGTAAATCAATAAACACTTCGGGATAATCATGGTACCTATCCTCCAAATATGATGTGACCTCTGAATGCACTGGAGTTTTAAACAGGCACAGGGGTCTAAATGTTTTGAACTAGACAGGATTGCATAAAAAGATTTTTCAAAAATCCTGACGTTGCTCTCACCACAAGCAATAAAAGTTTTAGAGAGCAGTGCTGGGAGGATAAACCTTCAATCTTAGAAGTAGTTGCTCCTTCTGGAGCCAAACCAAACAAACGCAAACACCAGTTCATGAACTCATTTTCCTCTTTCTTCTCTGTAAATATCAATTCTTTACCATCAAAGGAAGAGTTTAATTTCTTGCACTAGTTCTCCTATGAAAACTCATGAATTGACAGAAATAGTCTTTAGGCAAGAATGAAGTTTTACACCTGCATACTTGATTTCTTTGTAAGAAGTCTTGAGGCTATAATTTGATTAATATACATCTAAATGAATAATAGGAGTAAGTATGCATTATAGTAATCATTGTGTCTTGTAAACCTTGGAAATCTAATCATAACCATGACTGCTATTATTTAAGAAAGAAAAGGAACAGAAAGAGAAGGAAAGTAATATTATCTATGACTGTATTATTAACTAAATTAAGCAGACAGTAACAAGAATGATCTGGGTTAAATCTGTGAAATAGGATGGTCTATGACCAACAAAAAGAAACTGGTGCGACAATTTCTATTGATGTTCATCTTAAAAACCCCAGCTACCCTGATAGAAGCACTAGGAGTAAGACAGCGCTCCTGGAAAAGTTCTCTGGTTTTGGGCTTACAGCATACATGCAAATTGCTATGAATTACCAAAGCAAATTGATCCAAGATTTCTGTATCAGAACTGCAAAGACTATAACCTTCTATAACACCAATGCACGTAAAAGTGACTTGCTAATAAGCTTTTAGTTTATCACTCTGAACTCCAGAAGAAATCTGAAAACTCACCAAATTTAAAAATAAAAAATAATCAAATGTCATTAAAGACATAAACAATACCATGCTGCACTAAAAACTCCCCAGAATTACAGCTGAAATTAACTGATGCATCAAGTAAGTTTCATGAGACTTGTCAGTTTTCTGCATAAGCTTTAGGCAAACATATCTAAAGAACCTACAACTTGATTGGATACCAGCCTAATTAAAAATTATCACTAAAACTAGATTGATATGAAGATGTAAAAGTTAGAATTAAAAACAATTAACCTAAAAAACAGAGTCAAAAAAATCCCCAAACCAAACAACCCAACTTTCTGATACAGTTCTTGCCTTGGCTGATGTCAGACACACCTGATACTGGTCTCATGACATTTAAGCTGAAATTCAAAGAAGCCACAAAAGGGGATAGGGAAAACAGCATGACCAAGCAACGCAGAAGGGTTCTAGGCATGTATTTTCTTCTAGTTTGACTCAAACCCAGTTCTGAATGCCTCGTAGATTACATTTGAAAGAAGGCTTTTAGATGTATAATAAAAATTTTAAATAGTCATATGCATGCAAGAACTGCTTCAATTTTGTCAGAAACCTAAAATGTCTCTGGCAGACTTAAGAAATACTAACTTATAGAGTTGTATTATACCGTACTAATCAAAAAGTCACATAAAATCTTGTCGTTCCCACCAACAGTAATTTGCAGGAGTTAAAGCTGATGTACTACGTGAATTTAAGTAATTAGACAAGGAAAAATAACAGCTGCCTAAGTTTTGGTGTCTAATCATGAAACTATGACTTATCATTTGGTACCAGTACTGACTTAATGACTCCTGGTATATTTAGCAAACAGTGTATCAAATGAAGGTCTTGGCGTAAGCCTCCGCTTTGTACAGAATATATAGAGTTTTCATCACACTATAAAGCTTTTACTTAACACGTCATGCCTTTTGGCACATGGCCAAAGTTGACTTCCACCCCTCCCTCACTATTACAGTCTCAAGGCAAAAGTTGGTTTTGTTTTTGAGCTTGACAAGCACCTGATGACACTGTCTAGCAGGCCTTAACAAAACACATATACTGCATGCTTCACAAACTATAAATTGCCACCCAAAACACGTGAGTAGTATACCTGGTATGAATCACTGATAAATTCCAAAACACGATCCCAACTGAGAGCTTGTATCTGTAGAGCTAGCCTGAAATGACAGTTTACAGTCTAGCTAGTGTAGAGAGCCTTGTCTCTAAATAGATGCTGCTTTAAGACGGGAATCTGAATTTCTTTTCTGAGTAGAAAAAATAAGATGACAGAAACATACATCATATTCTTGCAACATAAGTGAAGGGAAAAATCTTGCATTTCCATTCATATTGTAGAAGATACATAACTTATTATATGAAGTTTTTTAAAAAATGCGTTTATAAATTTTCAATTGGTTGATCAAGGACATGCCATTTACTAAATTGTAAATATGTTAGCAGATACTGATGATCTATTGGATTGACATTCTATGCTGAAACATACAAAATATCAATGAGGAAGGACCAATCCTTCCTGAATTGTTTGCAAATGGTTGACTAGCAGAGAATATTTTCATATTCCCCTCCCCACCCTCATACTGAAACAATTTAATCTTCAGTTCAGCCAATTTTCGGATACTATGTACCACAGCAATATGTTGTTCTGTTGCGCACTGTCTGAATGTGAATTTAACATAACTAATTAAGAACTTGTCCAAGTGCAATGATTTGTTTTTTTCTTAAATACAGTTTTTGTCTCAAAGACTAGGAATTTTCTAGAACTACCACAGTACATTACCTACCTAAGGACTTTTCCAAGGAGGTTTCAGAGATTAAGTACTAATAATCCCTGAAGATTATTAGAGTTGTATAGCTGTTGAAAATGTCTTCTTCATAAAAAAAAAATGAAGTATTAAAATAAAACTTTTTCAAGATACAAATATTCAGTGAAAGTATATCTTTCAAAATAAAATCAAGGAAGCATAATTTTCTTGCATTTTTGAAAACACTAAATGCAAATACTAATGTCCAAGAAAGGGAGAAGGCAAAATCCCAGTGTTCTGCCTATCTCATACATTTTCAGCCCTATAAATAAAACAAAGGGTAGTGCTTGAGTGGAAGAGATTATTATTTGTGTAAAATTACACAGCAATAATACTTTATTATTTAAATTACTGGAGTCTGGGCAACACATACACTGAAAGAACTACAAATAATGAGAAATAATAAATGATAACTAGAGAAACTATTTTAGTTTTTAAACTTAATGTAGCTCCAGCTAACTAAGGTATTGTCAGTACGGCAAACAGAAAGAGAACTACACGGTTAAGAAATTCACTTTTTTTTACAAAACCTGTTTTAACCTATTCCTAAATAAAATAGTCCAACTGAATTCAGCTTTACAATATTAGGTTTCAGAAACTAGTTTTGGGATTTTTACCCATCTTTTGCTTTTCTTCAAAAAAATAATCCATCAGTGCCAGATCCTGGGTTTCAGTACTCTATCATCTTAAGGTGGAGGCATTTCTTTTATGCCTAGTTCCCTTTCTGCCTTGGCAGCAGAGGATGAAAGACTATAGAGAAAGGAGTATTTGGCTATTAGTACTTCCCTCTGAGAGGTATTTCTTCTTTCTTGTTGCAGCAAAAAATGGCAGAACTATCAATTGGATGACAGTATGAAGTATTTAATTTATTTTTTCTTTAACTCCAGTTCATTTTTCCTGTAGCTTAGTTTTATTCTAGTCTATTTCGTTAAAAATTGGGGTGAGGTTACCTACCCCTGCCCAAGGGCTGGAGAAAAGTGGCATCTAGGGAAAGGAACAATGCTTTTAAGAAATAAGCTTTACATTCTCCAATTTCTTGAATGCTGTAAATGATGTTGTAAGCCAGAGAATCTCTCAGGAAAATCATGGATCTGATGGGCTACCTGCCTTACATAGGTACCTGAACTTTAAAACTACTTGAAAGCTTGTGCACAGTGTCATGCAATACACAAACACCTTGATTTGTAATCCTTATTAAAAACATCTTTGTAGAAGTAAATTTTCACTTGTAGTAGAAAAATCACTGTTCATCACAATGCTTATTAATACTACTAATATTCTAACTCTAGACTTCTGAATCTTTTTCTGCCAGGAAGGGAACCAAGCAAGGGTAGCTTCTAATAAAAGAACACTAAATTTGTGAGTAAGATCTTGGGTCTGTAAACACCAGTAACTTCTGAGGTACGATATCCTTTTGATTTTGATATTTCTTTATTTAAAAAGACAAAATACAGAGACCTTTATGATTGCTTTTTTCTTCAGGTTTCTTTTAAAGATATCATGAACAAGAAATACAATAGGAGCGTGATGGATTAAAATCAGTTTCCAAAAGTAAAACAATTCTTAAAACAAACTAAGAAAGGTATTTAAGGTGAGTGAACAAATCAAAAAAATCAAATTCAGATGTTCAAAACTATTTGAATGCCATGAAATGACTTACTTATATAAGAGGTGCGAAGCTTTTTCACAGACTCTGAATATAAGTTAGAAAGGCCGCACATGCAAGAAGCCACAGTCAGCATACCTTTATGAAGCAATGAGAAAAGGAAAGACGGAGACACTAACAGTATATTTGAGACAGAAAAGCCAGCTGAATAATTTGTATAACCAGGTCTTAAAAATGCTCTTGCCATGCAGATTGTTAGTGTTAAAAGTTAAGATGAAATAAATATGATTTCATGTAACGGCTTCATGAACGAAAAGGACTTTAATCGTGAACATCTTAGAGACATAGTTGAAACAGTTGTGTGGACATTAAAATAACAAAAGCTAAGAAAACAAAGACAAGTGATATTTAGCACTCCAAAAGGCAGATTATAGTCTAAACGCATGATGCAGAATTTAAGCCCTTTCCTCCCAATACAAGTTAACCCAGTCAGCCAGTAAAATTATTCTTTTTCCTCAAAGTAATTTTTTTTTTATTTCATAGAAGAAAATATTTTATCTGACAGGATAATAACTGTGTATGTTCTGGTCTATATTTATGACTTTTAGAGAGGTTTCCTCAGTTAAAATAAGCTGACTGGTGTTAACTGGATCTTTTTTAAACCCACATTTGCTAAAAGACATCTTAGACATTTCCATTTTAATAAAAAAAATCACCTGAAGAACTTACCAGGACTTTATTCTGGATCTCTCAAAGAAATCAATACTAGTGCATGAAGAAGGGTTTTTTGAATAGTTTTTTTCTATCAAAAAAATTATCATTTGTGGCAGCAATGACACTGTTCATCATTCTGTCTTTAGCTGTGTTCCTGAAATACCTCAGGAATATCCATGATGTATCAGGGAGAGGAACATTTTAAATTACTAGATTTTCCTTTTGGTAACAAAAAGCTTGATATTTTGACTGAAACACCACTTTCCTCCTCAGCTGAATGAGAATACTCTTCAGCATATTTTTAAAATCAAAGTTTTTGGGATTTTTTTTTTGTGTGTGTTTTTTGGGTCTGTTTGGTTTTTTGTTGTTGTTTTGTTTTCACAAAGAGATTTATTTTCCAGTTTGCATGTAGAAGATTATTTGGCTTCCTCTCAAGCATAATGTAACAGCATAAACATACATGCTTTAGCTTATCAAGGACATTTCTAGTCAAAGTATAAAACAGGAGGCCAAAGATGCCAGCAAGCACACTGGCTATCTGCAAACTTTAATGGGTTTATACAAGCACGTGATATGGGTACGAGCTTTATCAGAAATATCAGGGTACTTCTTCATGCTGTACTATTAAGTTAAATTCTTGTAAACTGCATAAACCCACTGTACATACTTATATCTATTCACACATAGTATTTTCCAATTTGCTTTTTCTTAAAACATATATTGAACTGAAAAAATAAGTAATGATATCAAGCATCACTAGATTCCACTAAGCAACAATTTTTAAGGAAACGTGATTTTACAAACTTGCAATAGAGACATTAGGAGAATGGATCAAGGAGAAAGGGTGAAACTGCAGTAGAGAAAAGTATGTTTGCACTCAAAGAATACATACTAAGACTAGATGACCAACTGTGCTTTTCTTCTGAGTCTAAAGCACGTTTTGGGTTACTCACCTCCAGATGGTTGCCGAGTTTTTCGGGGAGATCGTGGCTCCCTGCGATAAGGATCATTGGAGCCATACAGTTCAATAGTGCCTAGATTCAAGAGCACTGTCTTCTGGAGGTAATCAACCATGGCAATACCATTACAGTTCCCAAAAACTACTCTGGAAAAAGAGAAGTGGAAGGAAACACAGTGCTAATTATATATTGGCAAGTTTTCACATCAATATTTTTTGCTGTTTAGCATTTTAACACTTCCTGATTTTTATGAATTATCCTAGATTGCACACATCTATAAATTACTATTTTAGGGTGCAGTATTGTTTAATTGTTCTCTTGTGAAAACATGGCACTGAGTAGAACAGATCCTTGTTATTATACATGCCAACGTATCTGACAGCCTTAAATGACACTCTTCGCTGTACAGTGCCAGGTGAGGAAGAGTGATGCTGATTTGTTTCTGCTGCTAGCACCATCAGGATCTGCCAGGATCCAAAAGGAATTATCTCCTAAGCACAAGAGACTGATTACCTCTCTGTGTTGCTGTGCAGCTCATGTGAACACACATAGAGACTAAATTTTAATGGGTAATTTTAAACCCCTTTGAAAGAATAATGAAAAAAACTGTGTAGAATATACTTACAGGCCATATGCTGAGTTGACTGCTAAGCTGGTTATCTGTTGAGGAGGTTCTCCACTCACCCACACTAGCTGGATAACTAGCTCAATTTGGTAGCCTGGAGACTGCTTGAGAGGAGAATTTTTAACTCTGCAAAATAAACAAAACACAGTGTCTTTTTATGCCTCTCCATAGTCTCTATTTTTAACTTAAGGGCTCAGAGTTCATTACATTCTACACCACACCAGACTTTAGAAAGTTGGAAAATTGTAAAAAATAAGACCAAAACTACATAAGAGAAACCAGAATAAAAACCCACATTGAAACTGTTAATTCACATCTTTAGGGGCCCTTTTGATACACTACCTAAGTGTAAATCAATAACACAGTGACCACAAG
Source organism: Dendrocincla tyrannina (assembly GCA_035047865.1). Classification (NCBI taxonomy): domain Eukaryota; kingdom Metazoa; phylum Chordata; class Aves; order Passeriformes; family Dendrocolaptidae; genus Dendrocincla; species Dendrocincla tyrannina. The sequence goes on from JAWWMP010000116.1 coordinate 47,984,625, forward strand.
TATACAATTTTTCCCATTTTCAGAGCAAGGCATAACAGAGCTATTACGTTGTATTGCCTTGAATAGATAAAGGTGCTCAATCAGCATCTGAAAAGAAGGCGTAACCCCTTTTTATCCAGAGTTCCCAGAAGAATTCTGATTTAGAGAATGGAAGGGGGTAAGGGCTGCATGCAGAAAAAGCATACTGAAAAGGGAAACAGAAGCACAATGCATTGAGACAAATGCAAAAAGTGCTGATGATAGAGAAGAAAGAAAATGAAAAGAAGCAAACTATTGTAATGGTAGACCAGTTGTATGCAATGAACATGGGACTTGGGGAATTGAAGCTCCTGGAAAGAGTTTTGTTTGCATGCTGATGAACAAACTTATGCATGTCCCACAGAAAGGTCCTGCATTTTTTAAGGTGAAAAAAGTTACATGGAGCTTCTGTTCCTCTATTTCCCGAATTCTTAATTTACCCACTTATTCTCACTAATGCATGTTTTGGTTTGCCAATATTTTATAAAAATTCAGAATTTTCCAATTTTTCTACCTGAGTTTTCTTTACAAATACACCTCTGCAACTCAGTACAGTCAATACAATACGAAAATCCTCATTCAGATAAAGCAACCACATCAGAATTAGTTATTTTCTAGATGAATTGGGATATTAAAACTTCAGAAAACAAAAAGTCCCACTTAACTTTATATTTGTAAAATACCTAATATATATTACATTCTGCTAGAAAAAGTAATGGCTCAGAGGTCTCATAATGTACTTTTGTAGAAGAGTAAAAAAAAGAGATTGTCTTCTTTTAACTTTAATTTCCCAGATGAGTAAAAGCTTAGAAGCTTACAGAAAAACTCCCAATTTAAAAAGATCAAAAAATTGTTCAGATATCTACATTGTAAGCACTATGAAGCATTATGTAAAGTGAAGATCCTTGACAATGGGACATTTGTTTCATTCTGTTTCCAAAATATCAAATAGTTCTCTTGGAGAGTTTTCAAAAAAATATATATATTTATAAGCCTAAAGAGTTACTATTGAGATAGATAATTGTAAGAATTTTCACCACTTTTGATTTGGTTCTAAAACCAAAATGTATTCAGACTTGCTTGGCCTAAAGTTAAGGAGAGCCACAAAACATCAAGTTTCCTATTCAGTTCAGTGGACAATAAGATACCAAAGTGACTCAATTGCTGCTATTGAGAAATATTTGCTGTAAAGCACGATGATCTCTATATGAACATCTATGCCAAATGTTCCTAAATCATAATGTAAGGATTTTCAGATTTTTTTTTAAAAATCAACTTATGAAGTTTAAAGAAATTGAGATTGCAATATTCATTTCTTAAAACAAAGACTCAGCTTTCAAATATTTGGAAAACATTGCTATACAGAATAGAACATTTTCACCTGCAATGACATATTTGTAATAATATCAAAGTACATATATTCTAATCACATATTCATGTAAAGTCTCATACTCAATGAAAGTGTAGCAAAACATGCTTACTTTAAACATGGGACATTATCACGAAGTCCATCAGACGAACTGCTGCTAGTAGATGGGTGAGACTGGGGAACAATGGATTGAGGATTGGAACCTGTGCCTGGAGTTGATGAAGGTGGTACCTGCTCACCATCTGGAGTTTCAACATCATTTATTTCATATAGCAGACGTACTTCCAGCATCTGTGAATTAAAATAAAAAAAATACCAGTAAAGTTTGCCTTTCAAAAAACTGGATACGAAATAAACAAAGTGCAGCTGAAGACAAGTGATAAGTGACATCCAGAACTTTTCCATTTTTTAATAAGATAACAGTTTTCTAACTAATGGAGCAACCTAAATACACATATTGTCTTCAGAAATAGAGTTGTATTAACTGCTACAGACTGAATATCTGAGTATTGCTAAAACTTGAAAGTCTAACATATTTCCCAGGTTTTAAAAGTTTTCTTCTTAATATTGAAAGAAATTAAATACTGGATTGAAAACTGATTGAATTATCATTCTGCTGACACACATTCTCAGTTATGAAGATGACTTGGTTTATGTAATTCAGGAATGGTAAAACTGAGAACTAAAGGCACATAGGCAGCTACCATTTATACTGGTGCAACACTGTATGCATGGGACTTAGTTCAATGTTTGATATTGTGCCGAACTAGATCACACATTTTAAAGTGCAAGTTCATTATTACTTCAGATCTCCTTCTGCTGGATCTGGAGCAATATTATTATTATTAATTGCAGTGCAGTGTAAGGAAAGTTTTCCACTGTTTTATTCTCATAATCTACAAAGTAGACTTAATTCATAGACTGAAACAAAAAAGCTATATAAAACTTTCCTAGTACTGAAAAATAATTTGCCAGGGAGTGACTGATAACAGTTGTTTAGAAAAACTATTTTCTCAGAAGGGAATATACTTGTACACAAGTAAACATCTCATGAAGATTGAAGAAAAAAAAAACCCCTGCCTCAGGTCTTTAAACTAAGGCTTATCCAAAGGGAGCAGAATAGAGAGGGGATGGAGCTTGAATTTTTGTGTATGTTGTGGGCAGGAGGTGGGAGAAAAAAACCATTACAATTAACATTTTACTTATAACATACAACATTTTATAATTAAAAGGCTTCAAGTTAGCTTTTAGCTCATACATTCAAATACATAAATTCGTATATGTGTGTCTGATTTAACAAAGGACTTCTCAAACTCTTGTAATAGAATCATTTTATCTTACATAGAATAAAACAGTGACACAGCAAAGTCCTTAACAGACTTCAGTGCATAATTCAGTTCTGACAGGACAGATGGTATTTATTAGGAATCAAGGAAAAGGAATCACCTCCCTAAAAGCTTTGAAATTCTTTGACTCCACACCTCACTCACTTCTGTTATAATTTTACTTTTGATACAGCTAAGTTTAGATTCACTATTTGTTTTGATAGATAGGCCAAGAACTATTATTGGCTGTAAAACCTGAAAAAGCCACTGAAAACCACTATGTTGGTATGCAATATTTACTCTTCCTGAATTTTGTAGACAATTTATAATTTTGGTTTTGCCTATTTCACTAATAGAAGACAAGACAACAAAGCAGTAAATTGCTAGAACAGTCTTCCTACAGCTAAAGACTACAAAGCTAAAAAATGGTCATAACTAATTACCGGAATGACTTCTGTTGTCACTTCTTGCTTGCTGAACCTGTAGATAATGACATGTGCAGAAACTCCAGCTATGCAGAGCATTCGACTCTCTGGACACCATGAGATGATCTGAATAGCATATGGATCTTCATCCACTATATCTGTGTTCGGCCTGTCATCTTTATTCCGTGATTTTTCAAATACTTTGGCTGTTTTTAGCTTATAGAGTACTTGCAGTGTTACTAGAACAAAGCACAAGAGAAAAGTTAGTTTTGATCTCAACAGACACATTTTTTCTTGTCAGTTTTTTAAAAACTTTATTAACTTATCATCACAGAGAAAACTATTATATTCAGCAAAGGAGGGCAAAGTAGAAGCAAAGACTATCTATGCCCATGCAGTGCACCACTTGACGAATACTGGAACAGTTAGTATAAAAAATACTATATTATATATACTACTATATACTAATATAATACTAATACTAATACTATATACTAATATAATGCTATATTAGTATAAAAAAATACCCCAACACTTATTCTGAGAGATATATATTACGCTACAGTTATAAACTAAGCCCTCACAGCTTCTCAAGGCTTTACTGTATTTAGGGATCTCCTTATAACAACATCTAGTTACACATGCCATATCCACAACTTAATCATATCTATAGCAGAGGAAGAAAAGCTCCTTTTCTTTCTTTTCACAATATTTCAAATCATGGCCTCTCACATGTGCTCTCATACATAACAGCCCCAGTTCCTCCAATTAATACTTTATTTTGTCTGATCATTCAAAAGTGCTGCCCCCTGATCAGTCCATATTTTTCTTGATAACGGGTTTCTCAGAACTGTATTAATGAGGCCTTTCCAGTTTTAAATAGTGAGTTACCTCATGTTGGTTTTACTGACATTCCCACTTACTTATCCCAGTGATTACTTTTTCTATACAACACAGACTGCAATTCATGAGACGTTCATTTTTCCCCTCAGAAACTAAGTTCTGAGTGTACATCACTGATACTATATTCAAGTAAATTCTCTTTGATATAGCTCATTCTTGAATATGATCCTTCTCAACTGTAATTCTAATTCTGTATTAAATTTCCTTTGTACTGTCCTCATGTTGTTTTCAAACTCCACAGGCCTATTCACTAGTCAATGGCCAAAATCACTGCTATGAATACTAATCACAGCATTAGGAAAACTTAAATTATAGGATCCTTTCTCCTCTTCCATATTTCAGTAGTTTTACCTGAATCACATTTCCCTAGCTCACCTGTAAGACTGTCCTATTAGAAAGATCCTTGCAATTTCTCCCTTAACAGGTTTATTTATCTGTTTTAGAAAGAAACTAAGTGTCTTTAGCAGAATCTCCTTTGACAGATCTATGCTGAATAGAATTATTAAGTACACAGAATCAATCGGGTTTGGCTTCCCCCCCTCTCCTCTCTCTCACACATTCCACTCCCACCCCAAAACTGGAATTAAAGATCTATTACACTGTAAATAGTCCTCCTCCCAGTTTTTAAACATATACATTACATCTGTTCCCTCCCACAACCACACACGCCTTAGCATTTTGGAATCTCACCAGTTTTCCACAAGTTTTCAAAGACAACTGATGAAGATTCCAAGATTGCTTTAAACAGCTTTTAAGTACCAAGAGCAAGGTTAGTCAGAACTAGATCAATTAAAACATCTAACTCTAGGCAGTCATTTCTACTTTGAGTTCTTACTGCATTTCTCACTATGAGCTGTGTACGCCATCAGATGCAATTGACACTTTGACTGAAGATGAGAAATGTAAAACTCTTCAGGCCTGTTTAGTGTTCCAAAGAAAAGTGTCTTTATTTTACTCTTCTCCTGCCTTTCTTCACAAATGAATAAATCATTCTATTAGCACAAATTGCTACTGGTTCCAATTCTCATTTTTAGATACTGTAATTTATGGACAGCTGATGTCTTGAACACATGCCTCTCTCCTGTCTAAAAAGAAATAAATTACTGAAAATCAATTGTATTAAAATGGAAAGCATTTCCCTTCATGCACCTCGACGCTCAAAAATAAGATTGAAGGTACCTCTAAAAAATTTTAAAATTTTTCCATATTAACTGGCCCCTAGAACTACTAGTACATTTATTCTAAAGTGGTAAAAACCAGGAAGCACCTAAGAAATAATGCTAACTATATTTAATTTTAAATCACAATTTCTTATGAAGTCACCAACTACAGAAGGCAAGAAATAATGACAATGACTAGTTTGCAATTATATTCCATTGGAGAAATCAGTTTAGAAAACTCCTACTGCACAGGAAAAAATCTCCACTGAAAACACTTACTTGCTGAGGCATCCCAAAACTTGATTGACCCATCAGCATGCCTATGAAAAATTAAAAAATTAATAAGATGGTAAAATGGCTAGTTGGAGTGCCAGACCTCTTTGTTACTGATTGGAAAGTATGTGGTTAACATTGTTTTTTTATTAGTATTCTTAGTGACACTTTATTTTCACAATTTATTGGAAGGTGATATTTTACCAACATGTGCTCCAATGACTTTGGACAGAAAGGATTACAAAAACATTTGGAGGCTAACTCCCTGATAATTCCACCATACTAATACCGATTTACCATTTTAAATACTGAGACATACCTTACCATGCATTTCTTCTTAACATGTGCCCTATAGTAGGAGCGACACTTGTAAAGAAATTGCCTAAATATACACTATCCCACTGTAAATGAGTCACCTAACTTATTTTTTAGCCTTGAAATGGAGAATCAGATGACTATATTTTTTAGGACTGTCTCCCAAACTCTCTGCAACGTGTAATACAAAGTGGCAGTAATCCTCATTAGGGCTAATGAGCTGTTCAAAAATCACTTCAGTAATGCTCTCACTTTCAGTGATGCACTGCACAGTTATAAAAAAAATTTTGCTTATGTTCCTTATAGTAGTATTAGAAGGATCAGTTTCAAAAGTATTATTAAGTTGTCCTTTTTGAGATAAAAAATTGGCTTCCCTTTCAGAACTGAACTCAGTAACTACTTAACGGACTTCCTGTGCTTTAATAGTCAACTATTATTCAAAAATCATAGAATAAAAGATAAGTTTGATCCAGGATACTTAGATAAGAAGCACGTATAATCACAATACCACATCATAATAACAATCTCTGTAAAACAACTGCTATCATTTTGTTTCTACCTTCCCTTCTACATTCTGCTTTTCTTGCTTGGTAAATCACCAAGGACTTGTTTGGTGAACATAATTTCATAATCTTTCAAACCATTCATAAAAAACAATATTCTAAAAGAGGAACAAAATATTCTCACTTCTACTTAATCAGCCAAGAAAATTATTACTACAGGAATAATTACTAAGGAATCACTTACCCTGTAATAATTATCTCTGGGTAGCTCTGAGTGATCATACCCCAGTTGCCTCCACTGATAGGCCATTCCTGGAAGATTAACAAATACACTGAGGAAATAAATATGCAGTGCAAAGTTAAGTCATTGAAACTACTGTAGATACTGCAGAACCCAGAATTTCACATGACTTCACAAATTAAGACATATCCACTGCAGAGGGAAGGGGAAAAAAATAAATTAAAAAAAAAAAAATCAACAAGAGCTATAAACACTACCGCTGTTCTGGGAAATTCTTTACTTTCCAGTGATATGACAATTGTTTGGAGCACATCAGGAAAACATGGCTATAAGGTTTGACATGTGCTATACACTTCCCATCTGTATATATATATATATATATATATTTTTATATATATATATATACACATCTGCTATTAGCCATTGCCAAAGACAGGATGAGTCAAACGATGCTTTGGCTTAGCATGGCCATTCATGTTATTTACAGCTGCTGATTCTCAGTATTTTAAAACACACATATGTAGTAGATGTTGTACCTTCTTACTGTAACCTTGACGTTTCTGTCGAGCACCAACTGAATAGAGTGCAGGTATGAGGTCCACAGGACAATCAGCAAAATATTCACAACAGGTAACTGGAGATTCATGTATAGTCAAAGGATAGGGATTCTCAAATATAGGATACCTTTAATGGAAGAAAGGGGAAGACTGTTAATCTAGGGAAAACCCTTTGTTTTTCTAAATGCAAAGCAGAAGTAAAATACTGAAGGCTGCCATTCTTTTTGTACAGGTTAAAATAAATGCATATCAGACTATGAACAAATATACTATTCAACTTTACTGCTCATCTAGTACACTATAAAGATAATGTAGTACTGTAGGTGGAATCTGAAGTTTGTACTGTTTCTAGAATATTTCTAGAACACCACTATTCCCTATAGCTTTATATTTTTAAAAGCTTACTAATTTAGTGGTCTGTAGAAAAAATTAAGTTACCAAGTCCTAACTGGAGTAATGTGAGATATGAATTTATTTCCAACTCTTCAGTCTGTTCTTCCAGGGCAAAAGACAGGAAGACTACTGTCTCACCTTGCATTGGTATACTATTCTGAGACAAAGTTGTCCAGCACTTTTCATAATCTACTTGCAACTCCAAGATCACTTTCTGAAAGTTACAGATAGCAACACTCAGTTACCAATTAGAAGAACATACACACACGTGCACCAGTTCCATCAGAAAAGTGAGAGAGCCATAATGAGGAAAAAAGTCAATAATACTAATAGAGGTAAATACATCTGTTTCAAAGAACATTTATCTCCAGAGAAACACGTTATGCATATGGTTCTTTCCACTTTTTATCCCCCCTTTTTTGACAGGTGAAGAGAGACAACTTCACAACCCATCTAAAGGAACAAATGGCAAGAACAAATGAAAATGTTCTGCATATCAAGAACTTTATACATACCTATGTGGAACACTACAGCAATCTTTTAAAATTGAAAGAAGAATAGGCTTGACTTTAACAAAATGTGATAAATCCATATGAGAACACAAGGTAAAAGGAAGCCTGTAGATTTTTTTGTAATTATCTTTGATTTTTCAGGGGTCAAACCATTAATACTTTGCAAGTCAAAACAAAGACCATTATAAGCCTTCTAAAAATGTAACTGGTGAGGATTTTTTTAGCATGAAATAGAATAAGCCTTAACATAACTTCAAATTTCAGCACTGCAAATTAAATATGAATGTTGGAAGCTTAATGCTATTGGTATATCAGAAACAAGTTTTGGATACAGCATATGGCTATGTAACACTGGGAAAAGCTAAATGAAGTTGCTCAATACATGCAAGATATTAGTACAAAACTTGATCTTCTTCTGAATTCCATAGAGTCTTCATTATCTAAGGTATCACCACTGACATTAAGTACAAATATTTACAGGGTTTTGTTTTGCCCTAGAAGGATGTTCTCCACAAGGAATTTTTTTTCATTGACCATTGGAGATTTTTAATCACGAACACTGCCAAGGTCTTATTGAGTCCCTCTGCTCCTAATCCCTTAGTGGTCAGTTGTTGCTGCCTATACTAATTTTAAAACCCTTCATAAAATATTTCTAGTATCCAAAATTTTTAATCACCACCTAATAAGAGTGTATGGAATGTTCCATGGACAAAGAAACAAGAGACTCAGAATGTGTTAGGCAAGTATTTTTTGTGAAAACAGCAATAGGACACTTTTAAGCAACCTCTTACCACAGCTGTAAAACAGGGAGTAGATGTTATCATTCAAATTTTATACATGTGATAGTTATTGCATCAGTATTGAGTTACTTTAATTAATACTGATAGCAATTTATTTGCCAATAATACCAGCAAATATCTAAATTATGACAACAGCCAAAATTATCTGGCTTATCTGATTATTTCTTCTCTCTGCTCTCTTCCCCAAAACTGCAAGCTCCCCTCATAGCACTAAGAAATCAACTTCAAAATAAACTGTGATACTTAAAAAGCAGCAGTGATCTATGAGTAATTTCTGTCAGTCAATCAAGCCTGGAAAAAGTGGCATGATGTTCTACCCATCTACTACATATTAAGTTGTGAAAAGCTGATATTTAAAGAGTCTCAGTTCGGTTGATGAAATTTTATATTTTATATTAAGATTTCATGTTCTGGACAGGGAGATATGATGGTAGATTAAAAAGCTATAGAGCAGAACAACAGGCTGATCACCACAGTTAACCATTACTACAGAAGATTCTTACCCATTTTGTGCAAGGTCAATCACTACTAAGTCCTTTTCTAGAAGAACAACTACAGCATATGGTTCCTGAAAGTCTGGGAGAAAAAAAAAAAAGTTACATATTGGTAAATGGAGCTCTTGAATGTACAGTGTCAAGAATGCCCTTGCAGTCTAGCAGTTGAGCAGTTGAGATTAGAAAAAGCCACTTAGATGACTACAGTTGTTGAAGATATTTTATATGCTCACCCTCCTGAATACACCAAGTTAATTGTTCTTCCTTTAGTTCAATATTCTCAACAGCTCAAACAACAGAAAAAGCAGCATACAGAATAACTTGTATAAGTGGGTTATATGAGAGAAGCTAATTTCTGAGCAACATCGTTCTCCCACCCCCAAACTCATATTCAGTAGGGTTTATGTTTTAATTACGTACAAAATGGATTAGAAGACAGCTGACTTGACAGTAAAATAAGAAAACTTAAAAAGTTTGTGAAGTGTATATTGCCCTCTTTCAGGCAGATCTCAAATTCTGAGCTAAGGAGTTTTATATTCTCTGATGGAAGTTGACAGCTAAAAACATCAGCAATATAATAATATTCTTCTGGGACAACTACCTAAACTACGATTAAAAAAAATCTCCTGCTGCAGAAGAGAGATTACAGTTTAGTGATGAACTTTATGTAAGTATTGGAATGAATAAAGTCACTAAAAGTTAAATATAATACATAAATGCTCTTCATGATTTAGCATTGACTAGAAAGGTCTTATATGCTCAAATACTGATGAATACAACTGCTGTGGTAACTACAGCTTAAAGTTGCAATGCAACTTTTAGTCTGCACATGCTTTGGGGATTAAAAAGATAAAACATGCAGTGAGTAATTGGCTTTCTTCTAGAAGCAAAATAGGCTTTATAATAAACTATTCTATTATGGTACTTTGGGAAGTAAACCATACTTCAGACAAATAGAGATAACAGATGTTGCTGCTGCAGTCCAATCTCCAGAGACAAAACAGAAAGGAAATAGCAAAGAATATTCTGATTGATTAAAACTCCAGAGATTAGAAAACAAGGTACTGAGAAAAATCTTTACAGAGCCTACCATTAGGATATGGTGTTTCACAAAGGGTTAGGAAATCAACAATAGAATAATCCATTTCTAGCACAGCAGTACTTTTCCCATGCATAACTGTTAAACAGGGTCTTCTTCCTACAGTGTCATATGACAAGCCTCCTGAGAGAATGATGAAAGGTTCCCTGGAAAAAAGCAGAGGCATTTAGGACCAAGACAAGATAATAGACCAAAATATATTGGGCAGCTCTTGCAACCTTACAATAAAGTTCTATGAGATATCATTAAGCAGAGATAAAATAATAAAAACAATGCAAACCAGCTCTCCATGGAATAAACTGCCTGGGGATGTGTTTCCACCTAAGTTATTGTCTTCTAACTCTTGTTTTAAGGCAGACATCTCCTCCAAACCTTTCATTTTATATTGTTTATTTTACCCATCTTTGCAAGGTGAGATTTTTTTAAAATTTTGTACAACTTTAGAATTAGGGGATTTTTTCCTACTGAATTGCAGATTCAGATTTGCCATCAGTCCCATTTATCTGTAATATAAAGCAGTCCAGCAGAAACAGGAAGAAATAGTCCCATTTACTTGCTGTACAGCAATATGAGTACCTTGGAGAAGCAACCAGCTGCTTGATAAGATTCAAAGACATAACATCTTTTAAGTAGCATCACACATTTTATTCATTTTCCCCCCTACCACTATGCACAAAATTCAGGGAACTGTCATAGACTACTCCTACTGCATAATCAGTACTCAAGTAGTTGAGTAGAGCTAAGCAAAAATATTTTTTCCAGTTTTGAGAAGAGATTACAGGTTTCCCTTGAAAGATTTTTAAAAAGCCTTTAGAGAAACATACTTTTAAATACAACCATATTTTTCCAACATAGTGTACTACCTCATTTATTGAAAAACAAGAGGAAGTAAATATAGTCATTTTACCAGGTATTTTCTTATTTACTGATTATCAAGGGTTACTTATTTTAATATTGCTTATGTTTGAAATAGGACTTAATAATTTTTAAAGAGAAGACTCACTGTTTCTAAACATACAGCTCAAGAAATAAATGCCACCCATTACTGACCATTGCCTCAAATTCCATACTATATTTTGGAGCGAAAAATAGGCGCTTTAAATGCCTATCAGTTAGCTCTGATCTACCTTTATGCAAACTTTAGGTAGAAATCTTCATTTGTGTATTTCTTGCAAGCAGCTAGTATCTGCAGAATATTTCTAGTAAAAAGAGCCATCCTGATACATTTTAAAAAGAGATGCTAAAGAGACTTTTTTTTTATCATTTTCTATTCTTTTCTATAACACCATATTTCCCCATACTGTCTAAAGGGCTTTCTCTAGTTAGCATATGAAAGACTAATGTGAAACTAGATACACCTATATTCTTGAAAGCTGTCTGTGAAGCACTTGGTTTATGCACATGCTGCCCTTCATGAATGTAAGGTTTGGCTGAAAGGTACTCTCGTTTGTAGCATTGAAGGCAAAGCAGAATGAGATAAGCTTCCAGCTTCTACAATTATTCCACAATCTGCCTGATCCTCCAGAAAGACCTATGACTGAAGATTTGATAAGATCAAAGAATACTGCTGGCTGAGGAAGAAACCTCAAAGAAATGCCATAAATCAGACCATACATCCATTCAGTTCAATATCCTGCCTCCAACAGTAGCACAAAGTGTATTTCTAGAAAAGTTTTTTCCAAGTTTTCATTTAATCTCAGCTCTTCATATTGTAACTTCACACAATCTTTTACGGTCAGGTCCATGAAATAATTTCAACAAAGTTACAAACTTGAATTTAAACTGATATTTTTCAGGATGTCAGTGAAGAGAAAAATACTGGTGTAATGTATGTGATGTATCTCACTGCATTGGAATGATTTATTGCAGGACTTTTTTGTCCATAGAAATCATTAGCTTTTCTAAACAGTAATGCTGCCAGGACAATTTGCAGTAATTATTAGACTTTCAGGTTCACTGAGATCAATTGACAATAACAAAGTGACAATTTTCAGTTTTTAATTTTCATATATCACAGTGACAATTGTATGTTGGCTTTTCCTGGTTTTATTTCTCAAGTAATCAGATTGCTTTGGGCAGGTTTGCCAGAGTCTGTATCCTTAAGAAGGAAAGAACGTAGGGGTTAAGAATAGATTTCACTGATCTGTCACATGAGTTTTTCACAAATAAACCAAAGACTAAAATTGACTTTAGTCTGCCAGAAAGACCACTACAGGTTTGTGTATAAATTTTTCATATTTTCTTGAAACTGTGGATTTACCATGAACACAAGCTGTGCATTTTCTAGCTAAAGTGTTGTTCTTCAGCTGTGATAGATTTTAAAAGGTTAACACACATGAATGTTATTAGAAATATCTAATTTAAAAGAAAAATTTAAAATATTTGTACTTTGCATAATAGATGAGATTGATTCAATGTTGGTAATTATATTTTACCTACTGAAACAGTGGAACACATTTAACAAAAAGCAGTGCTCAGATGTTAGAGAATTGCTATACAGCATTTTTAGCAGCTGTTCATACAGCAGGTTCGCAAACAATCACCTTACATGAATTTCCTCATCAGTTAAGTCTCTAAAATCACTTTGAGAAGACTATAAGAAATTCACTACTAAGGAGTGTATGTTTCGTTGAAAAAAAAAATAAATCAGAAAAAAAAAGATTACATCTTGCAATGTATGAAAACATAATACAAGTGAGAACTGAGTGGCTTACAACCCTGGAGGATGTTTCTGCTCAGTTTTGGAAGCAAGCTGTCAAATGTCAGCCAGTTTTTGGCAATCCAGAGGTGTGAGAGAATATTATATGCAGAAGCCAAGCCATTGATAACATCCAGCTTACTTTACAAACCACAAGTAAATTTGTCAAGAAGTTAATCCTAGTATAAAGACAGAAAGGACTTCAAGAATTGGTTTACCTTAATACTGGCAATCCTGTAAAGACAAATTGCAAATTCATTTGGGGAAGTGTGCTTTTGAACCAGCAGCTCACAAAAGAAAATAGCATTATTCAAACTAAATTAACAGATCGAGAACTTTTCCTTAGCAGGAGACATCATTTTTAATGTAAGCTCTGGGTCCCAATCACATACATTCACCTTGCTAAGAGGTACTGCTCTACACTTAGCCAATGACAGCTATATCAGCTACCAAGACAATTTGATTATGCTTTATGGGAAGACTTTTGAGCTGTTATTCCTATTAGACAAAGCACTAGTAACAAATAATAAGCTTGGACAATTTTACCATAATGCTAATACCAACCATAGTAAATACTATAAGGTACTGAATCTGCAGTGGTGGGAAGTGGCATTAGGAAGCTCAAGAGCTTCTCTGGATTCACTTCAGACAGAAAAAGTACTCATATAAGGCAATGTGGACACCATTTCTGAAAGCTCAAAAGGTAATCTGCCTTTGGAATTCATTGCTTCACAAAAAGATGAGAGTATCATATAAAAAAACAGCTGCAGTACAATGACATTAGGCTCTAGGATTGTGAAATTATGCCAGTTTACCTAAGGAATATAACAAGAATTTGCCTTTTTGACCCCCTAGCTGTCAATAGCAACCTTTTTGCACATATTGTCCCAGAATCAAACCTACAACCTGCTATGGTTGTAGGGTAAATTACTTTGGCTCCAGAGACTTCACGGGCAGTATCTGCATTAGACTTGAAAAAAACAAATAAAACAAGCAAAAAACAAAACCCCACCAAGTTGGAAATAAATAGTTAATCTGTAAAGACCAGAAAAAACTCATGTCCTCCTTTTTCCCTGACTCCAGCTTCACAATATGGAGAACATACTGGAGAAAAAAAAAGTGAGAAGGGATTAATAGGAATGGCAACATTAAAAAGAATAGTGTCTGTAGTCCTTAATACAGTTTGCCATCAGGTATGTTCTTGTGTTTTGTGAGGTTCTGAACACCTTTTCTCAAAAAAAAAAATAAAAATTATTAGAATCAGAAACAGTAAAGAAAACAATTAAGATGATATCAATGAAGTGTTCTCCACAGGAGGAGATACTGAAACAAACTTAGATCTTTGAGCACTCTAGATAAGGCGGAAACAAAAAAGGGGTGACCAAAAGATGTTAGTGTTCAAAATGGATCATGGAAAAAGTGAATACTTTTTCACAATAAAGAATTGAAATATAACTTAAATATGCATTAAATAGTATCTCTTAAATGTAAGCTTTTTCGGTTTGTTTCCTCCTATGGTTTTTTAAATTTGTTTTTGAAGAACAGTCATAGCAGACTGCTATGAAATTAAACCATGAACAAGAAATTACAGTGTTTTAAATAAAAGTTAAAATTTTATCTGTTCATACGTAACCAATTTGAAATGGCAAACAGAAAATCTACCAAAATTTTAAGTATTAAAAGGTGGTTCAGCCTCACCTTAAAATTTTTATAAGAGTACAAGTGAAACTGAAAATTGAAGTCCAAACTGAAATACATGCAGCAGTAAATGAATGGAAATTTTCAGTGCACTGCTTTACCACCACAGTGCAAACTGGGGGGGTTTTGTTTGTTGTGGTTTTCACCACACCCCGCCTTTCTTAATCAAAGTTCAAGACATCTACCAACAATTATAGATTTAACAGCACACTGAAGAGAGAAAACGATAGGATATTAAATTAAAATGTATCAAAACCTTCAGTTTGGGTAAACACTGGAAAATGAGATGTATAACAGAAAAAAAAAAAACACCTAGGAAAAAGCAGCCTCCTCAAAATCCCATGTATTCTTAGAAATTACATTAGAATAAGCTCCTCTTTAAACTGTGTGACAAGTCAACTAGTTTTCATATCGTAATACTATAATGTCACAGAACAAGCTGCAAACTAATCTTCTCCTTCAGAATGACTATTCAGAATAGAAGGCTTTTGATTGCAGAAATTGTAACTTTCTGAAGCTGAGATTTTTGATTCTTTCTTTCTTGAGATCAGCTTTTGATCTATTAGTTGAGAAAGGCTTATGCAGACAGATGTAGACTTCTGCAAGTAAAACATGGCTATCCAGCCGATCATAGATTTTCACACATCTGGGAGCTAGCCACAGTCTTAAATTTCTATCTCACTTTTAGTAAAAAATAACAATACATAAAGCCACTGATACTATAAGTACGGGTACACCAATATGCAGTAAACTATATTGCATCACTTAAGTAACAATCTTCTATAGATTTCAATGCCTGGAAGGCAAATGAAAACAATACACAAAGCCCCCAAGAGTAAAAGAAAACAAAAATCCCCAAAACAAAACACAAACAAAGCAAACCCACAAAAACCCAACGA
The DNA here is from genome assembly GCA_035047865.1 of Dendrocincla tyrannina. Lineage (NCBI taxonomy): Eukaryota > Metazoa > Chordata > Aves > Passeriformes > Dendrocolaptidae > Dendrocincla > Dendrocincla tyrannina. Next base: position 48,000,307 of record JAWWMP010000116.1, read on the forward strand.
AAGCTCCCCAAAAAACACAAATACACACTCACAAAAAAAGAAAATCAACTTTTGCAAATAGCCAAAAAGGTTTCCATGAATATTGTTTAATATTGCACTTTTCACTCAAACACTTTAAAGCACTTTAGAACCACAAATAAAAGAAATTCCACAGAGTTCATGAAATCCATCCATCCTAATTGCAGCCTTTGTAACAAAATATACTATCTAGATACTGTAATTCTGTCTGAGCTTCTTGCTGCAATTACTGCTTTGTTAAATTCTCAATGTGCATAATTAGGCACATTTCACTGTGTAAATCACTGCACTTTACTGGAAAAACTCCTGTTAATAACATTTTTTTGGGGAAGGATATGTATTCAGAATTTAAAATATTCACATCAGGCCATTATTTATTGAAGTTCATTCATCATGACTGTGATGGCTTTGGTGGCTTCTGTGCTTTATCAACCTTTTTTTTTATTTAATGGACTCAAAAACTGAGCAAAAATACACGGAAGTTTCAGTAGCATGGAAGAAGCATGTAGATAATGCATTAGCAGTATCTTTACCTAAGTTAAGATTCATGTATAGTAATTAATTCATATATACGTTTTTGTAGTTTACTCATCAATACCCAATTTATCAAAACTAAAACAAAGCTGGTTTACCATAGCTCAGTACCATCAGACTATTCATACCAACAACTGAAAAAAAATAGAACTATATTTCTAGAGCATTGCATTTCTTTTACATATGTTCGTTTTGCATACAAAACAAGTCTTACCCAGCTCTAGTTGTTTTATATTCCACCTTAAGGATAGGTTTGCAGGGTTCTGGCTTCTTTCCATCCTTCAGCTGCTTTCCTAAAGTAAATTATTTTCTTATATTAATCTTATACTTCATTATGGCAAGTAATGAAATTCACTGTACAACTTCAGAAGTAGAACTTTCATACAAACATATACTGAAGAATTTTGACCATTATAGAGTATGCCTTGGAATAACATAATTAAAAATTTGTTAAAACTCTCAATAGCCCAACCTAGAATGTTTAGAAAAAAACAACCTCCAATCCTAAACTTAAGTGTTGTAGAATAATTGTTTTCAAATATAATCATCCCCTAAAGTGTTGTTTTAAGTAGCACTAGGAGATTTAAAGTTTACGTTGTGTCTAGCATTTTGAAATTAAAATTGGTTGGCTTAGAAATAAAGTGAGGTTTATTCTAAGTGTTACCCTTCAGGGCTAAGACTTCAACTGGACATGAAAGCCTGCTCTTCCTCAACTGTGCAACATTAGCAACTGAAGATTCTATAGATACAATTTTTCACTCAGTAGAAATTAAGGGTATAGTGTAAATATACATAATCACTGTCAGACTATTGATAAAGTATGACACAACTACGAAGTTCTGCAGAATTTCCAGACCATAATAAAAATAACGTTCCTTAAAAGAAGTCAAAACATTAAAATAAAGTTAGTCTTTTCTAAGTAGTTTTACTACTACAGTAATAGTAGTATTTTTCAACTGGTACAGGATCATACAGAAATGCACAGCTTCTTTTTTTCCACTCTAATCCATGGTCAGTAGAGCAAACTTGGACTTGTTGGAGACTCAGCCAGACAAACAACGGTGCTTAACTGTAGCATCCCGCACTACAACTGTAACTGCATGGATTATCCCCACTGTTACATTCACACTGAAGAATCTGAAGTAAATAAGTTGTTAAGACATGCACACCATGTAAGCCTGGCATTTGTGTAGAACCTTGGTGAAGAACAACAGTATATTTCACAGAAGAACACACGCGAGGTTAATTTACTAAACTAACATTAATGCAAGACCTCTCAGAAGCAGGAACATCTTACCAGATGCTAGTCTTCTGTTACAAACCTTTCCAAGAATTTAAGTGGTAATTACACATTTATACATAAAACAGATACTTGCTTGTATGTATTTTAAACAACATATGGGATTGCAATGTCAAGCAAAAAGCAAGCCCTGCAAAATATGCATCAGTTAACTTTAAGATCAGTGCCATAGTGTGAAAGGCAACCTTGAAGTTTAGAAATTGAGAGAAAACTGCACTGATTTGGATTCTTATTTCATAAAGAATTTTTTAGTGAAATCTATTTGAATTTGATAGGACAGAGAAAACTTATTACTTGCTTTACAAGTGCACTTTTAATACCTTTTATTTTGCAAAACACACTCCCATTAAAAACAAGTCCTTTGTGTTTTAAGAGCTGTCAGACACAGTGGGCTATTCATTTTCATCTTACCATGTGGAGTGATTGTCTGGAATGGTTTGGTAGGTGATTTTACATTCCATATGGTCAGAGTACCATCTGAGTGACTACAAATAAATTGTTTCCCTTCATGATGCCAAGCCACAGAGTGGATAGCCTATGCATGAGAGGAGAAAAAACAGAACAGCATAAGTTGTGTATCTTACTATCATTTTATCCTTACACCTTCCTCAATGACATTAGACAGCAAATTAGAGAAATCATTCATTAAATAACACTGCTCTTAGTATGTACTAGTTACCCATGGCAAGCTTCCTCTTCCTAAGCAGTACTTTCCATCATATTTCATACATGAAAAATACTGTCTTAATTGTAGTGACATGTTCAAGGTGGGATGAGGGGAAACCTCCTCCTCAGCATAGCATTGAAGCATTTTTCAATGAAGGGTAGCTTGCAGAGAATAACTGCAAGCACTTACTTGAGCTTTGCTGACCAAAATTTTTCACTATTGGGAAAAACATACTGAACATACAAAAAACAAGAGATGGGATTATTATGTTCAAGTATTACATGTCATTTTGAGAAGTCTATGTGGATGTGCACAAGAGACAAGCATGGGCTGAAAACACAAGCAAAACAAGAATAGAAGTAGCAAGATTTTTTTTGAAATTATGATGATGAAAACAAAGTAGTAGCTTGAGTAAATACTCTAATGTTGCAATGGCAGTTTTGAGGTGCAGGAAAGTGCAGGAATCAATTAGTAAATCTTTCCATACAGAAACATCTTTACTTGCATAAAATTAAGAATGGAACGATTAGGCCATGCCACATGAAATCTGCAGAAAAGATGACTAAATAAAATCTAGTTGTTGACTTCAGACAAGAGGAAAGCAAACAATGACAAGGAGCATAAGTAAGGCTAAAATATTAACTAGCCTGAAAAGATTGGTGTCATTTCTGTTTGTAACGTCTCATTAGTACATGGAGATATTTATGAAACCATTAGGCAATGTTCAAGGGAAATTCAGTCATAGTATGAAAATACCAATAAACAGTGAAATCTCAAAGTAATTCTTTACTACCCAAAAGGTTCAGAAGGAAGTATTAACTCCAAGAAATATGGAACCTCAATATTACCAAGAAGGTAAATTTGTTTGATACTTATGATAAAGGCATTACTCTAGGTAAACTAGAAAAGCAGGTGCTGAATAAGTGAATGATGGGTTGTACAGTATCATCTTTTGAATGGATACCCTCAGTATCCCTGTCTGTAAGCAGGGTTTAGACTCGCTCCAGCTCATCAGGTACCTAGGGTACCTCTGTGATGAAACCTGGGTGTGTGAGAAGTAAAGAACTGTGACTAGCAACAAAAACTTAAGCAGCAACTACTAAGTGAAGAACAAATCTCACAGAACAGATTCAAGCCAGCTTTGGCCAAAATGCACAGATCAGGTCTTCATACTTCATAAAGTTATGTAGAGAAACAAGACAGTTTCTAGCAACTTGATTGGGAGAATCCAGTGCTTAAATGAGAGAGGAAAATGGCTACACTACATGAGTGAAGCCTTCAATAGCAATTTTTCCAATTTAAAGTAGTAGAAGATCTGGATATATGTAAACTACAGATTAACTAAGTTTAATATTTCTTAGTGAAATTTAATCTTGCTCCCTATGTATTGTGGAATGACGGCAGATTTTGTTAGAAGACAGATTCTCTGTACCAATACCACATCTACACATATAGCCCAGAAATCAAGATGGTTCACATGATGCCTGGAGATAAGGGTTAAGGTGAAATAGTCCTGCTCATTCTGTCTGTCAAATTTTTAATTAGCAAAAAAGGAAAAAAAAAGTGTAACAAAAGAAAGAGCGTAAATACTGAACATTTGTTTTTATTTATCAATGTAGTACCACACAAACCAAAGGATCAACAAGTACAGACTCAGTAAAGAGGTTTCATTTTAGAAAGCTCTGACACTAATAAATGATCTATATTATGCTTAGCAGTACAACATAATCAGTACATTTTACGTATCTCCCATATGAAGTCTAACTCTGACAATAGTAGGCAGCCTATACAGTAAATGGAACAGTTTGATATATACTTATGTAGAAACAGGTCTTAAAAACTGGTAAGAAAGCAAGCTTTATAGAATGAAGGAAGGAAGGAAGGATGGATGAGAAATGAACACTATTTCCTTTTTTTGAAGAAGAATGTCAAGAGGAAAGGAGCACAACAACCTATTACTGTTGAAACAGCATTAATGCTTAAGAACATAAAAAGATCTGATGAAACTGATCACAAAGGAGATGTGGCTATTTATTGTCCAGTTTTATAGAACCTCTAGTTATATTTAGTAATTCAGCTAAATTGTTTAAACTGTAATAAAAATACATGTTTTATGTTTTTTAAAATAATCCAACTAATAATTTAATGGGCTGGTTACGATAAAGTTTTGTACAGAGCACTATCCTTTGCTATCATACAATTCACAAATTCTTGTAAGCTTGAAAAATAAAACCGAAGCTGTAAGTATCTGCAGCATAATCTCCAGGTACACAACAGGCTGGTGTACGTACAGTGACAAGTCAGCTATAATGAAAACAGTTCAATAACCTTAGGTAGTACTAGATAGCAACAGTCTCAATCACTAAACCAAAACTGGTATCTGAAAAATCATCTCAAATCTCAAGAGAAAAAAGTTTTGACATTTTTTCCAGGATTAGTATTAGTGCTGTAACTTGAAGGAAAGTATAAAACAGAAAAATCAAGCAGAAACCACTGAGGCTGCAAATCTATGCATAGCTTCTTAAACCCTAAAAACCTCATGGAGTAATGTATTTTTTCAAATATTTTACCGAAAATTTACTGATCCAGGATAAAACTCAGTTTTAATCATAATTCTCATCATGATTTAAAACTTCACCTGTTATCCTTTTGGTACCATAATGCAGCAGTGTGCTTTTATCTGTCGGTGCAGATTCAACTGTCTCTCAAATAGTTTTTTGGAATATATCACTAGTCATATGGATGCCAAACAAAGTAACCCACTCATAACAAGACCATACACAAATACCACAGAGGACTGTTGCTATATTTAAGGCACAAGGCATTTGAATCCTTAAGTGGAGTTGCCTGCACAGGTAAACCAAGTCCTGACTACAACTAACATTCTGAATCGTTCCACTTATGAACATGAACCAAATAGAGAGAAAGTTTAAAGGAACATACACAGATAATGTTCTATTGAAAAGGCAGCTAACTTTATCTGAATAAATCTTTAAATTTATTTAATCACAACTGAAGATTTCTTTTCAAAAGTATTCCTACTATCCCCTTCATTTTAATTCTAATTTAAAGTAGCTGTATTAGACTCTGAGGAAGTTTGTTTCAAAACATCTGAGACAGTTACATGTTTTCTGAGGAGAGGGGAAATCAAATCTTAATTTTTTGAATAACAAACAGAGCAATTGATGACACTGTCCTAGATGTGCTGTACACAAAGGTAGCCTTGTTTTCATGATCTGTTACAGAAGGATTATCCCATGAGATCGGAAGAG
>JAWWMP010000116.1:48006197-48056804 GCA_035047865.1 Dendrocincla tyrannina
CATACTGCCAACAAAGAAGATGAACATATTCAGTTATAAGAAGGAAACATTATCGCAGTGACTGCAGCAGTTAACTGAAGTAGACATGTAGGACTGAAATGCAATCACAAATAAACTGAAAAAGTCTGAGGAACAAAATTAAAAGCACTTATATGCAAGTCCCCTACAGAAAGAAAGATCACTAGCTTTTCAAGAGATTAATGAATGTCTAAAAACATTTTATGAAATTCAATTTTCCTGCTGCAATATCTTCTCTATATCCCTAGGAATCAATATTACTTCTTGGCTCTTTTAAAAGGTACAAAACCTAATAATTTAAATGCAACTTTGCAATGTAAGAGACAAATTCATCAATAAAGACTCAAGTTTTGATGGTATTTTTCCACCAGGGGAATTTAGCTGTTTCAATTCACTAAATACTGGTACAAATAATCTTGTTCCTTTCAATTCCTATAGGCTTATTTCAAGCCTACAGCTGATTACATGCATACTATTTCAGACCAGTTTGATATTGCTCTTCTCATCTATCACGGTTTAATCCCAGCCAGCAACCAAGCACCACACAGCTGCTCACTCTCCAGCAGGATGGGAAGGAGAATCAGAAAAAATGTAAAACTCATGTGTTGAGGGAAGAACAGTTTAATAGTTGAAATAAAGTCAAATATAACTAAAACAACAACTATAATGAAAAGGAGAGCGCATCATAGGAGTAAAACCCAAGCACAATATAATGGCTCACCACCAGCTGAACAATGCCCAGCCCATCCAGTGGGCAGTAATCAGCCCCCTTCTAGGTTAATGCCCCAGTTTATATACTGGGAATGAGGCTCTATGGTATGGAATATCCCTTTGGCCAGTTCACAGGTCCAGTTCATGTTCTGGCCATGCTCCATCCTGGCTTCTCATGTACCTGCTCACTGGCAGAGCATGAGAAACTGAAAAATCCTTAATTTAGACTAAGTTCTACTCAGCAAAACTAAAACATCAGTGCATTATGACTTTCATAATGTTTCCAAACACATAACACTTTGTCAGTTATTAGGATCAAAATTAAACCTATCTCAGTCAAAACCAATGCAAGCAGGAATTCATTGATGTAAATACAAAAGCTATTAATTTAAGCAATTTACTCTCTTTTCAAGAGAATTTTTTATTGTTTTTCCAAAACCAAGTATACACTACTGCAAATACAGTTGGTACAGCTCAGGGGAAAAAAATAATCTAAGTTAACTTTCCTTTTTTTAAATAATATGCATCTCATTGCTTACATTTCAAGTATAACACAATCTTTGGGAAAATGTTTCTGCATAATTTCCCAGAGGAACACACCAAAGACACTGATAATTCCTTTTATAATTCTTTGGATTTTGCCATGATCCTTTACTCTCTTGCGACCTTAATTGAGCTTGAAATATACTGTGCATGTCTGGCAAAATCCATGGTTAGTTATTCTGCAAGCCAGACTGGTTATTTACCACAGCCTATCCAGATTTCCCTGTCTTATTATGACAGTCATTTAATTTCCATGGACACTGTCAGTATTTTCTGTTAAAATTGAATGGATTAAAATTTGAATGGATCATACTGACTCCTTTTCTACAGGTTCACCATTCAAAGAAAAATATAGTAAAACTTGGGAGTACCTATGCTCCCTCTCTTGTCAACAACCTAAGAAACAAATGGGAAAAAAATGCTGCAATAGAAAGAAAAAAATAACAAAAAAAAGCAGCCACTGAGATTTAAATGACAATACAACATGAAGATCTTTTTGATGACATGAAATACGTTGACACACTTTGATTTCTGTCAAGTCAAATAACATGGTTGTTCCTCTTTCTCCTGTCCTCTTAATTCCACAGGCTACTTTGACATGTTTATTTAATGCTGTAAAATAATCTCTTACACTCAGCCATGTACCAGAACATTGAGTCTAAAAATAGTAATCTGTAATACATTATAGTTAATGCTATCAAAGCTTACTTTACATCAGAACAAACAAAATATTACTTTGGAAGGGACTTTATTATACAACTACTTTTAGTTACATATGAGGGTTTTGTTTTTTTTAGAAATAAAACCTATAATTGAGAAATAGTTTTATTTCTTTCATGGTTGAAAATACAGGTTGGGAAATAACTGCTATAGTGCAAAAGTGTATTCCAGATAAGAAATGCTTGGCTTCCTTTCCCTAAGTCCCCAATGTCTGAACATAAAAGGCTTTAGAATGATGGAAAAAAAATTTAGTCTTCTTTTTTCATTGAGTCTGTCTAAGAAAAAAAGAATGTTTTGAGTAAAGAGTTTCAAAGAAACTTTATAAAGAAAGGACAACTGCAGTTCCACTATATAGAGATAATTTCCTTCAAATTTTCTGACAAAGAATGTTACATTTGTGCATTATTCTAATTCTAAATACACAAAATATTAGTTATATAATGAAAAATATACACTAAATCAGGATCTTATTTGCAATATGGAAAAATCAAGAACAAATTCCAATTAAATTCCCTGAATTTTCCCTAACTAGAATGTTGTGGAGAGAACCTGTCAGCAATCAATACTAACATTAATCATGACCTAGAGTTGCCTTTCCCAGCCATAGTTAAGCAGAAATAGGATAACAAAGGGTTTACGGGTAGTGATGTTACCCATCTATTCCTGCCCTTGGGATGAGCATCCTAATGTTCTTGTGCTGCAACTATTAGAGCAGGGTGCTGCGAAGGCACACATGTGAAGAAAATGTGGACAGTGTTCCATCAACCTAGGTTTTAAGAACAAATGAGACTGCCCCACCACAACATGGGAATTTGCTTAAGGAAGGCCTCCTAAAGGTCAGGCCATTTGAAATGAAACGAAGCAGGAAGCTACAAAAATTTATTTGGATTTGGCTTCTTTCCTCAGGAAATAACACAAATATCTTTTCAGAAAGCTCTGATCATGCAGGGAGGTTGGTCCTTATTATGATCTTCCTCTGCTAAGGAACAATGGATGACATTTGGATCCTCTCACACATCCAAAGTTTTGAGTCAAAACAGTTGCAACAAATGACAGTGATAGACTGCACAGACATTCAAATTACATGCTCTAAGACTAAAGTCAACTACAAAGTGATGAGAGAGGAGGAAACTAATCCAATAGCAAAGCTTCTAGCAAGCATTCTTTATGACATCCATGGCCACCCTGCTTATGGTGCCTGAGACAGCCTAACCATTCAGGTGGCAAATGTGACAAGATTGGACTGTCTTCTTACTGGTTGTCAGCTCCACACTCAGAAGAGCTCTCATCAAGAGCAAGGGGAGAAGAAAAGATATAAATCCTGAGGTTCAAAATCCTGCTCCTGCTACAGGGCAGGCTGTCACATGCTTTCCCTTCTGGGACAAGGTAAGACACTGTTCCACCACTGCTAGACTTTGTGTGTGTACACTCTTGTGAGTAAGGAAACCACTACACTACCAGAAAGTCTGAAGACCTTCCTCAAACCTTAAGTCTTCATGTGCAATGGATTTTTCTGACAGATACTTTTCTTGGGTGTATAAGATGATGGGAGAAGAATTAGTTATACTTTATTGTTATGTTGTCATGGAGCAATTATTTTTCCAAAGAAATATTTTTCTTAAAGGGAAATCTGAACCAACAGAAAAAGCATACTCCAATTTTTAGAACTGGAATGGCCAAAATGTTTTTAAGGAACTTTATGTATGCTGATTCTCACCAGTGAGAACAGTGAAATTCATTAGGTTCACTCTGTAGACTTTCATTTTTGTTTCTCTTCCCTTCCAAATCACTTCCAATTTATGATAATGCATAATTCTTTACCAAAGGATCTGACCCGAATTATTTCATTACCTCTTCTACAATCAAGAAAACCAAACTGAATACTTAGATGCATTCACTTATATATCCTGAAGAAAACCAAAAATATAACATCTGAACTATTCTCTGCTCTTTGCAGCCTCTCTAATCAGCATTGGTTCAGAAAGTATTGAGACAAGTATTTAGCCAAGTTTTAAACAAATGGACAACAAAATCCAAAGAAAAACAGAATAAGCAGCATAGTGTCTACCTTGGGTAAGTTTCTAGAAACTGCAACAAAACTAACAAATTAGAGTTAATTGACATACAGGTGAGTATAATACAAGTAGTCAACAGGCTTTTTGTAAGAGGTAAAACAAACCTCCAAGAATGTTGATGTGGCTAACAGAAACACCAATTAAGCTGTCTACACAATTTTCAAAGACTTTCAATAACACATCCTAAGTGAAACTAAATAGACTAGATCATTTTGAGCAGATAAATAACTGGTTTAGATATCAGAAAGTAACATAAGCTGGAATAAAGACAGGCTGGTACTAACTGATTACCTCATGAATGAAGGTAATTGGTAGAGGCCCTCAGGGATCTGTACTGCTCGGTTTATTTATAAGCAACTTGGAAAATCAGAACCACTATACTAAGGTGGTAGCCTGCTGACAATACCAAGGTATACTCAAGGTAGAAATCAGGATTCCTGTGCAAAACTGCAGAAATACTTATAATTTTTTTTACTGTTCAACTATGTAAATGTGAAGTGATGCATAAAAGTCAGGACTTTGACCTGAAAAGTAACACCTGAAGAATCAGACTCTGCTTTGATGGTAGATCGCTCCAAGGAAGTGTTTGCTTAATGTTTGCAGCATCAAAAGGCTAACCCAGTATCAAGATCAGGAGAAAGAAAACAAAATCAGAGATAATTGTTCCACACCATAAATCCAGTGTGCCCATATCTTGACCACACTATGTTGCTGTGTTTCTGTTTTATAAAAAAAAGATAAACTAGAATGGCTAAAAAAGGAGAGAAGAGCATGAAGAATAAGAGGTATAGGAAGAGCTTAAGACTAGAAAAAGATGATAGGGACGTGAGTAAATTTATGAAACAAATGATAAAGGGAATTAAATAGGTGCATGCAATGAAAATGAAAGACAAAATTATTCTTCACATAACATACTTTAAGGCTTATACAGACATTTGTGAATACAAAGAAACCTCATTCAGTTCTGATGATCTAAGGCTTAGATTACTTCAGAGACTCCCCCTTCAAAGAAACTTAAATGGCAGACCACAAGTACTGAATCAGAACAGCCACAAAACAAACAAAAACCCAACAACAAAACACCCAAAAAACCTAAATCATGTCTTGTGAAAAGTTCAGCACAGGACTAAAGAAAACACACATACTGTGAATCAAGTAACAGGCCTAGCTGGTACTGAACAAAGACATAGCCATTTTACAAACAATAAAATATGATTGAAATCAATTTTATGTTATTTTTAAATAATATACATCAAATTGCACATTATGCTAAATGATTTCTCTTAATCTCAGTATTTCAAAAAGCCTGTTCTCTGGAGAAAAAAGTTTTAAAGAAATGAATGCCATTTAATGCCATTGTTTATTAAAAGCTCCTCCAGTCTTATTTCAAACCTCCGTCTTATCCTACAGAGAAAAGGTGTGTTTATAGAAATATAGTGAGACTATTTAGTAGTTTCTTCTCCTGCCCCTCCTTCCCTCAGTTTTCAGAATATCCAAGAGATTCCAAATTGCAAAAATTGCTAAACCATCTAGTTTCAATTTAAGACTCAAGCTCTTAATACTGGTGAAAGTCATGTGACTAACAGAAAAAAAAAATCTGAAAACTTCACCCACAAAAAAATAGTGAAGAGATCCAATCCATGCCACCATTCATTACTTCACAAACTTAAACTCGGTGAACTTATTTGAAGTTTATTATCCAAACTCTACTGTTCTTTTAAAGAAAAATTCAAGTACTTGCAATTTCAAAAAGACCTATTTATTCATCCATGGATGACAGAGGAAAGAGATGAAAAAAAGAAAAAAATCACTTTTAGATTAGTGAATGATATCCTCAGAGTACATAATGCAGACAAAAACAATTACCTCATCATGTGTGTATCTGTAATCTGCCTTCTTTGACTTCAGGTCCCATAATACCACCGTTCCAGATTCAAAGCCAATCAGAAGCTGCATTAATAAGCAGATATGTTAAGTCTTTATAAGGAAAAGCAAAATTATACTACTTGCAATACCTGTAGTTCTTGCCCCAAGGATATGCAGCATAATACTATATGCAGTAAACGAAAGTAGTTCTAAAAACTATAGAGGTGAAGACTTCAATGTTAGAAAGATTTACTTTGTACTTGTCATTGTCCTAAAGTTCCAGGAAATACAATAGACATTCATGCAAAATTAGAAAAAAATGAAAGCATTCTTCTGAAGATTCCTTGGAAATCACTTTGAGTTGCAGAAAGATCAGCACTAAACGTTACTAAGTGTATTCCTTCCTGAGTGAAAGTGCGGGTGTTGAAAAAGAGAACTTCATTGTGCATTTTCCTCACTGGAATTCATTCTACTTAGATTTGCTGGAAGAATACACTATCCTTCCTGAAGTTCTAGGTAAGAGTTTGTTGTCTGCAAAGAAAGTACTATAAGCTTTCTCCAGATGTTAATCATAATTGAGATAACTGGCTAAAGGAAGTCCAAAAGCATTATTTGTTTCTAGGAGGAAAGATAGAGAAATTTAACAAGATAATTTCCCAAATAATCTTTTTGCTAGAACTAAGATTAAACCTTTTCTGCAGTGAGTAAAGACTCAAATTACTCATTACAATTGGTCTATCACACTGTTGAGTATTTCTGCGTTTTGCTCTCCTAAGTGACAGTTCTCTTAATGGAAAAAAAACCAAACCAAAACAAACAAGGCCAACATAAGGTAGTAGTAACAGTCTTGTCGCTTGTTATATGGAAGAAACCAATGCAGCTTCATCTCTTTTAGTTGTTGGATTTACTGTCAGATCTTTCCTTTGAGCAATGTTGCTACAACAGAAGCTGCTCCTAGGATTAAGCAGCAGGCCTTCACTCTCACTTTCTCTCCAGTATGGACACACTGAAGAAATAGTTGTTGGCTGCTATGATTCACTCTGTTGAAACAGCCTTTTTGTGAGCAAAGTGCCCTGAGGGGTGTCCTTCGGAAAAAGTCAGAAACCACTGCCTTCACACACATGCCATTGCAGTTGAACTTAGGTATATAAATCAATATGATCTACTACCATACCCAGACATTTTGCCAGGACAGTCTTTTCAGCATGTTAAGATTTCCAGAGTGTACAGTTGCTTTCAGTACGAAAAATAATAGAGGATCTCCTACTACCTAACAAATAAAACATTTAATCTCTCTCAGTGCTATACAGCACTAAAACCCCCATAAAAATTAGACATTTGATCTAGTAAAAGTGAATATTTCATTTTACCCATTAGTGATAAGTACAGTATTTTTTTAAATCAGCTTGCGAATTGTATTATATTTATATTATTATGATATTTTATAACTTCTCTATTTTAACTGAAAATATTAGACAAACACACCATGATTAGAAGGCAAATAACATGAACAGATTTTAAAAGTGAGTATATAGGGTGTTCTTGCAACTGTACGGGGTTTTTTTTCAGCAATGTTTTTCTTACAGAAATAAGTGTAAGGTCGTAATCTAAACCACTGACTGATAGCCTGATCAATAAAACCAGTAATTTTTAAACTTTAATTGACAATAATTCCATGTGGTGTGGAATACACCACAACAAACAGATAACTTGTCTTTTCTGATACCTCCATACCTTCACTGCATTCATATTCTAGTCCTTAAGCCTGGAATATGATTCAGACCTAATTCTACAGAGAAATCCATTAGGTGTGCACTTACTGCAGTGAGCTTCCTCCTAATGAAAAAAACACTTCACTTATTAAATACTCCTGGTTGGACTGAAACCTCAGGTGTCTAGGATACAAGTTTATAACTAGCTAAAACATTCAAATCACTGCTCAGTCAATAGCATCTCTTCAATTCAATCTACCACTAACACGTCAAATTACATCAAAAAGAAAATTAAAAAATATGTCTCCTTCTTATGTAGAACATTAGGAAGCAAAACTATTTTCTCTCTCCTTGAAGACTCTTCACACATGGGAGTTCAAAATTCCATGATATTTATATTACACTGACAAAAATAATAATTCAGTATTTAATTCATCACACTATTCAATTGCTTACGCCTCATTAATCTAGAGTGGTGTTATTAATGACATTATGTTTAAAGCAGCATCAAGGGCTCTCTGGCTAAGGTATAATCAGACTTTTGCTGGGGTCTACACAGTTCTGGAAAAGGTTCATATAACGCTACTGTTTTCAAATAGTACTTTAACATTTGTCTTTATTCCTATTGTTAAAATTAAGAAAACTGCCTCCTGTCTACTTTTCAGTGTGGACCAAGGAATCTGAACAAAATTAGCAGTAGACTACTAAGATGTGCTAAATAACTACATGGAGCACACAAGTGTCTGAAAACGCTTCATAGAGTGTGTTAGCCCTCTGATACCAACCCAAATCTTGAAGAAGAGGTCCATTATCTGAAGAACAGATTTAGCCCTGTAACCATGACTTAGGTGGGGAATGGATGATTTGATATTATAGTAATTGCTGTTATCTAGAGAAGACAGTATACTAACATTTTAACTCCTTTACTTCTCTTTTTAGCTAACAATGAAGACTTAATGAATTAAGTTATGCATTCTACATTGGTTTTGCACGGGCCTCCTTACAGATGTCCCAAGGCAAAGGGTAATACCTGTAGATTTACTTTAATACAGAAGGAACTCATGACCACTGTGTTCATATCTCAAATTCTCTGTGGTTGCTATGCTGCAGAACAAAAATTCCTGCATCAAGAACATGTACTGTAAAGCTTCTCATCAAGAGGAACAGATGATTATGTTAATACTATCTCATAAGAAGAAAAAGACAAGCCTAATACATAGTTCTTTCTTACACATTTTAATTGAGTTTATTTGTTTGAAATATTTAGTCAGACCAGGCCAGTTTCACTAACAGACAGTATCTAGGGATTATATTAAATTGCTTACAATGTATGCAAGTTAGACCTCAAATTCCATAGAAACAGTGTCTTAGATTAGTTAATCTAAAAACAAAGTATATGGTATTCCATATAAATATGCTATACAAATAAGCATTTTACAGTTATGAAATCACAACACCCAAGAACATGATCAAGTTTAATTATTTTCCATTACACTCTTAGCACTCAGGCTATGATTTGTTTCCGATTGCAGGATGAATTATTCCAGTATTGTGTCCTACAGACATGCCTACACCTTGCTTCATATTACTCTCAGAGTCTAAAACCTTGATTTAGCTTTCCTTCATGCTTTATGCATTGTCCTAAAATACTTAATCCTCCCTTAAGTAGCAGGGGAACGTATATTTTAAAAATAAGTCTTGCTTGAAAAATAAGGTATTGAAGAGTCTTTAAAGATATCCTACCTTTCCTTCATCCATTGGATTGTCACTAATGTGGACAATAGGTCCTGGGTGAGTTTTGGACGAACTGAAAAAGAAATATTTCTATATAAAAAAAATATTCTAAAAAAGAAATATTTCCTCTGCTCTAAACTTCATCTCAAAATTACTGCAAGCAATACAGATTCCGCAGATACAGACTCCATGGAAACAAGTTGCTAACATTTCAACGTGGAGTTACTTTTATTGTATCTTCAAGCCCATAAATACTGTGTCTATTTGTAGACACTTAGTTTCCATCTTAAGGAAAGACTTATTTACTGCCTATCCAGAAAAGAAAACTGCTATTAGCTTTACAAAATTTATCTTAACATCTGTTGTTACAGAATTGACACAGTTGTATAAAGTGTTTACTTTTATGCTGGAAAACCACCTTTTGCCATTTTTCATAAAATCACTAAGGTGGCCATTGTTACAATAACACAGAAGTAACACTTTATGTTCACTTCTTACGATTGAAGAAGATGGACTAATGAAGACATGGTTTTGTTTCAACATGCTTTGGAAAGAGATGGACTTTATGTATCTTTGAAAATAGACATACGGGAACAAAATAACAGCACAGGAACAGCAGCACACAACTGCACCTTCTTACCCACAAGCCACTACACAAATTTGTCATTAAAAAAAGAACAGTGACAGTAGCTATAAAATGCATTTTGCTCTTCAAATAGGCTTATTTAAATTTAGGTTTTTAGTAATTTTAAACTCAGAAGGTATCAGCCCTCTTAAAAAAAGGTGTATCTTTACACTTCAGTCTTTAACAGCAAAGCTGTAGAAGGCACGTCTGTCCAAGTACCAGCCACATCATATTTTAATATATATTATTTTTCTTCTATTTTAGCACCACATGTAATGATTTTTAAGTCTATTTCTATATTGTCTGTTTTGTGTATTTCTACAGGCAGAAACATATATATTAACATTAACACTTCATATTCATGAAAACAAGAAGTATTTACATGACTATGTACTTTGATCCTATATTTAGTGTAATGAGACTAATATGGAGGCCACTCTAAATAACAACGATGTTCCTAATAACAACTGGGACACTTCTTTTCCCTCCCATCAACAGACAATATTTGATTAAACTCACAGTTCAATGGCTTTATTCCACATGATGACATAGCCTGAGAGAGTAAATGATTCCACATTGACAATGTGAATGTTTCCTCTTTCAGTGCCCACATATAGCCACTTGCTTTGGAAAGGCAGATGACAAAATGTTATCCTGAAAGGGAAAACCACCAAAAAGTAATTAGAGAAATGCCTTTTGGATATCTTACACTTCAAGATCTACGTTGGGAAAAAGTAGGAAAAAGGCAATAAGCAAACAGGACAAGTTCAAATAGAAAAGGCAATACGTGAAAAAAGTATGACAGACAATGGACAAACTTAGATTGAACAAAAAGGTAGAAAGTAAGGTATTCTAAAACTCTTAAATACAGTCTCCTTAGAAAATTATCATATTGAATGTATCTGATAGAGATTGCTGTAATTTTAAACTTAAAATACAACACTCCTATATTTTACAAATATCCCTTTGAAATCTACCTAGTTTCAGATTTTAAAGAACTAAGGATTTAAACATAGTCTTACGTAGATTAAGCTACTTTCACGTAGGGAGACAAAGGCAAAAGATAAAACAGAAGAAAAATAAATTTACACGTAGTCTAAATTGACCCCTAAAAAGCAAACCTTAGAACAGTCTTAAACAATAATAAAAGTAATTTTAAAAGTAGTTTAAATTCTGGGCTGTTACTTTATTTAAACCATGTTTTAATTTTCTGCCCTGCAGTTTTCTCTTCTTCTACAACAAAGTACCTGAACAAAATTCAAGAGCTAACAACTGTATGTACCAGCAGAGAATTCTTTGACAAGGGGTTTCAGCACAAATACTAGTATTTGAAAACTTGATTATTCGTGTCCTCTTGGGTCCTGATTGTTGTTCACTACTTCTTCAAGATAAGGAAATAATGCCTGTACAAACTGACAGGAGGCTAACTTGAAATTGGAGCCTAGACAAGTTCTGGAAACTCTAAATTATTTTAATCTGACAGAGTTCAATATGAAAGAAACTGCCAAACTACTTGACTATCAAACTTGGGCTTTCAAAAATGTTTCACTGATAAGGTAAAACAATTATTCAATGGAAATTTGTTCTGTTAGCTCTAATCCTGTGTCACAATTTTTTTTTGTTCTTGTTTTTTCCCAGTTGGGTGATCCATGCATCACTTCACAAGCCTATTAATAAGTATTTATGCAAAGAACAGTTTTAGATCCTTTGCATTAGATGTTGGATATATGCACCAACTTGAGCAGAAAGGAAAGGCTAACAGCAGCAATGAAAGAAATTGCTATGGCTGAAGAGATGTTAATTTGCACTGCAGGTTTCAAAAGGCTTCTCTAGTAATATTACATGGATTCAAATGTCTAACACTTTGGGTTTATATCACTTATTTCTTCCTAATTAGGAAATGCAGTTTGCTCATGCAAATCTTTAATTTTTCTTGGTTTTAACTTGATTTCTTTTCCTTGAATATTTATGCCAAAAGGCTGCACTAACTTTTTTCATTGACGTTTGACAGAAAAAAATACTATATACATGACTTAAAATGCTCTTCAAACTCATTGAACTTTTAGAGGTTTTAACACATTTAATTAAGGACACTAATCTGCAATCAGCACAGATTAAAGATTTGCATTTCCCCAATGTTCCCCAATGTCCCCAATGATTTGCATTTCCCCTTGGGAAAAAAAAAAAAAAAAAAAAAAAGAAATTAATGGAAGATAAATCACATACATTGGTACACACACTTCCTAGGCAGGCAGTTACTGTATACACAGCCAAAGCATAAACATAAACCCTCAGCACTCTGCAACACCACAGCTGCTTTTTGTGCCAGCACTCCACATACCAGAAGCAGCTGGCAACCAGATTAGTTGGATCCAAAATCATGGCCTAGCAGCCAGAAAAAAAGGAGGAGCAGCATCGTGGGCCTGTCTTGATTAGGGAGTTAATGTTGTCAATTACAGTTGTCCAACACTTTCATTATAAAAACCAATCTATTTCAAAGCATTTAAAGTGGGCAAAAATAAAAGTTGGAGCTGCATCTTTACTGCTATAGCACAAGGATAACAAGGAAGTGCCCAGCTCATCAATATTCTTGATATTCTTCTTGAATATGCAGGCCTATTCAATTTACTGTCTCCTCTGTGCAACTGAGATTAATTTCATCAATAGTTAACAAACAATGAAGTGACTCCACACCAATAGTAAATTAGAACAGAACAAGTAACTTCACAAAATATTTACAAACTCTCAAAGGCAGGAGGTTGTAGATACTTAAAACATTTTTAAGTATATGCACATTACTGGGTTCTTAACATTATCCTTCAAAGTGTGTTTTTACAAGTCTCCTACAATCAGAAAAAGCCTTGTATGATTTTTCTATAAATGAAAAAATATTCTTTGAGCTTTTTTTTTCACAGAACAACTAGTTAAATCCAAAAGGAATGCCATGCTGTAAGAATCAACATTTCTCTTTGAAGGTAGTAAATGTTATCTCATTTGCAAATAAAAATTATATTTACTATTTCTTTGTTCTAATAGAAAAACTATGTTTTCTATCTTGCAGAATATTTTGATGGAAGTGACTCATTTCAGATAACTGCATTTATCTTAGCAATTTAGAGAGTAACATTTCCAACATTCAAGTTCACATACTTAGCTTCTCTCTTCACTGATTAAGGCTTCATTCTAAACTATGCAGATTTTAAACAACTTTGGAAGTGATACAGCCCTCTTAAACAATAAAAATCAGTGAAGCTATGACCATCTGAATGGCCAGTGATAACACACTAGCATTCATCATACAGGCTGTATTCAGTGGCCTTGTTTGCTCTGCTGAGAATCAGACCAAGGATTAAAGGGATTCAAATGCATTTGGGAGGATGGAAACAAAAGGTTAGTCTTCTTAGTAGTGATGCAATACTTGCTTATTTGACACTTGGCCAAGGACAGCATATTTTTTTTTCTGAAAAATGCAAATATTTCTTTCAGAAACCTATCTTTCTGACACAAGATTAGAATCATATACTTCATCCATCACATATGTTAAGATCAACAGAAATGGAAGTAAGTGGCCACTCACAAAAATCTTAATTGCTGTTGTTTCACAACATATATCAAAATAATTATTATAGCAAGTGATAGTACTACACAGAGCAAATTAATGACAGAAATACCAAAGAACAAAAGTGATTCAATTAATATGTAAGTCAAAGAATTAGATTTTTTTAGAGAAATATTAAGGGAAAATGGCAGGCTGTTCTCTTGACTGTATTATTAGGACAAATCCTTTTAAATTCATCTTTACCTTTCCTTAGTCTACTGCTTTATGAAGCATTATACACTCTTCAGAATTTTCCACTGCTTTAACAGAGCACAGTGACAAATACTTTGAATTATGACAAATGCTGATAACAGGTTTCATTGTTAAGTCACTAAAACTATTTCTAGTGCCTCAGGCTATCATTATAGGTCTGCAGTTACTGTAACTACACTAGCTGCTCAGATGTACAAGCAAAATAAAAGTTCTCTAAGAAGCAAAGCATTAAGCCACCAAAGTTGTATCCTGCACACCTTTATCTTCGACCTTTCATGCATGAGAGAGGACAAAGCAAAATTCAGAAGCTGAGAAGTTTAATTCTTATGTTAGTGTACACTCCATGTCTATGGTTTCTTGTCAAAGACTTCTCTGGGCTTAAAAAGTGAAGAGCCAGTGAGAACAACATAGTGATGGAAGAAAGCAGTGGCTTTGATTCTGCCAGACTGCTGCAAAGGGTCTTTTTCCACATCTGGTAACTGCAATCAGCTTAAAACACTTACCTGTGCAAAAAAAAAATGCCTCAAAGACCAGAAGGTACATGTAGAAGAAGAAATCCTCTTCAATGCATCTCAAAATTGTACCAACAAAAGATAATGTGAGTAAATGTAATATATCATAGGAACTGAACCAAGTACTTCAATTTCATTTATATCCCATAACATCACTCCAAATGGTGCTTCTCCAAATATATTGACCTTAATGCCTGCCCCTTAAGGCAGCTGAGAAGTACCTGTGTTCAGTATCCGAGTTATGGTAGATACCAGTGGTATCAAGATGGAGTAATGGATAAAAATGTGTTAGAGCAAGCTATTCAAGTGTCTTATGATGTTACCGGTCTGGTTACTTTTTGTGTCATGTCAGACATACCAAGAGTTCACGAATATGTAGTACAGTGTGATTCGTCAGCAGTAAGAAATCATCAGATCTTTAGGGTGTTTGATGTGATTCCTTCAATATTGAAAATTTTTCTTACTTTTCAAATCAGTAGTATCAAAAAGCATGCAGAAAGTCACAAACTCTAACTTAAAAAAAAAAGAAATGGTCATGTCAGAACGTAGCTCTCCCATATGAGACAGAAAAATTATGCCCATCACGGATGGAGAAGTCTGTCAGATATGCAGGGCTTAAGATAGGAAGTCAGATTCTGCCCAAGAACACAGCAGTTGGCCATTATGCCTCATACCACTCTGAAAGTCAGTGTGAAAGGAAAACAGGTAACAGGGCAACTGAAACAATTTGAAAATTGTTTCCCTGAAATCTGAAATTTCTGAGTAACAGGAGTCAGCACATTGGTTCTGCTTCAGTGTCAAAGGCAGCAGAAGGAAACTGATGCAACTGCAGCTCCATCAGCCACACTGACATGTGGAACTCTGCATGAATGCATGGCCTCAAGGTAACATTTCTCAAAGGAATCTGATCTTTGTGAAAGAAACATTCATATCTACAGCAAATCCAGGGAGTCAATAATTTCCTTTTCTTCTCATAATTTCTTGAAAGAAAATCAAGCTTCTAATTATATCATCAAGTTGTTCACCACTGAGTTAATTTTTAACCTCACCAGGTAAAGGTTTTATATGAAACCATCTAGGCAAGCAAACTCAGGGATCAGTTCCTTTCATACTGAAGAAAGTAATTTTTAGAAAAACTTAGTTAAGTGTAAAAAATTTAGTTGTGTTGTATATTAAACTTGTAGTTGGTATAACATTGACTGCAAATACTTCAAGTATTTAATTTCTCAGATGTATTATTTGTGTATGTATTTGTCAGCCAGGGCAAAGGGGAAAAAGTCAGGCTTTAAAGGCTGTAAGTGAAACAGTGATATTGACACAAAGAAGAGGGGGAAAACCCCGCAGCCAAAACCACATAATAATGTATATTATCACCTGCTTTCACAGGGAAAAAAACTTGTATGTCCTTCTGCTATCCACAAAGTGGCAGAATTGGTCAGCTTATAAACTCAATGAGGTAGAAGAAAACTCTCACTATTAGCCTCTGTTAATGCACACCCAGCGTACAAAACTGGAGTATCTAACAAGGTAATATACATGTCATCAGTGATATAAGGTCTTACTATTAATGAGAAGTCATTATAAGTGTGATTTTTTACTCTCTATAGACAGAGTTTGTTTACAAATACAAAGTTAAAGTTGCTGTTTACAGCAAGATACAAAACCAGAGATATTCTAAGCATAATTTTCTAACTCCAAATTATGCAGTTTCATGTTGAGGAAAACTGTTTAAGTCCCACAGCACAGAAGTTGACATATTAAAAATTAAACTGCTATCAATGCACACAGGGATCAATATGAAGAGCATTCACGCTAAACACTCAGTTCTATTTTTATGCCATGATTCTGATTCTTGCTTTGTGACTTAGCATAAAGAGAAGTAAACTATTTCTTCTGGCATTAAAATGGGAAATGTCAGCTCAGGAAGGATGTAAGGCCTTGGATAACAAAACAAAATTTTCATACCTCTATATAAAGGCTAGTTTGCAGCAAAAGAGTCTCAAATTTGTCATTCCAGGCTACTTTTTCCTTCTTTTTTTTTTTTCTTTAATCAAGTTAGGCTACCACTCAACCCTTTCAAACTTGGTGCTGGTCTATGAATGGTCAAACACACATAACCTAACCAGCCAGGGACTCTCACAGATCCTGTTTAACAGTTCCTGCATGGCAGGAAACTAAAGCCAGATTAGGTATCTATCTCAACATGCTTTCAATATTTACTCTACTAAGAGGTGTTAACTACACTTATTTCAGAGCTAACCTAACATTAATATTGACTACTATGCTTAAACAAATTTGACATGAAGGTTGTTTTACATGTTAACACACAACAATCTTACTTAGGATATTTATACGTAGATATGTAGATGACAAAGAAACTAGTTTGTGATTCACTGAAGACATCTTTGGGAAGTACAAAACTTAGGATACTAAATAAGGTCACACATTGAATTATGCATTCTGAAAAGAGGTACTACTTAAGACACTTTGAACTCACAAGGTAAGTCACACAAGCAACTGCCCCCCATGTAAGCATCAGTATGCACTTTGTTTCTGGCCCCTACACACTGCTTCCCACAGTCAAGGAAGAGTGGCCCAGTATGACATTGGTTTACTACCTCCTAACTCTTGTTTGGTAACTAGAACATGAAGCAGCTGCAAACCCCTACAAATGAAACAAACAAAAGGCCAGAAAACTTGCTTTGCAGTGTGCTTTTGATATCTGTCAGTAATACCAGCTAACTGATTTGTTGTACATCTAAAACTTCACTAATTTCTGCTTCAGAAGATTTGCTGCAAATTACTATTACTTAGAAAAGGCAGTTGGAAGTTATGAATCTATTAATGATCAGTTATCTACAGATTCTTAACTCATTTAATGATTAAACAGAAAACAGCATCTTCCAAGACTCTTGGTTACTGCTTTTAAAGAAATGTTTTGCTCAGATCTAAGAAGATGTAAGTTACCCAATAAAGACATCTTCCACAGATCAGAAGATTACAGCCTGTAATTTCATAGAATTATATTAAAAAGAAACAACTCTTTCTCATTACTCCCTGTTCTTAAAATTCATGAGTAGAAATGCAAGAATTCACATCACTTTCCAGTCGTATACTAGAGACTGCATTCTAAATAATTTACAGGTGATTTAATACTCCAATTTTCAGGTAAGTATACAAAAATACTTAAACTCATGACACAAGCATTTATAAGTAGGGTATGTTTGGGCTTTATTTCTTAATGAAAGACATTCAAAAGACCTGAAAGCAAGGTAGTCAAACTCGATTACCAACAGGATAAAAACCCATGAAATCTAGAGTTTGTGTTGTTAGACATTGGGCAGTAATTCTTTCACATGGTTAAAGCAGGGAATTAGACAGACCCAGTAAAAGGCTGTGCCAGGAGAATACAAAATTCATTAATAAGTCATAGCCTCATAATTTACTTTTTTAATTTTTTTTTTTTTTTAAACATGGTTCAAGAACTGTTTTCAAGACTAAAAAAAATATCCTTCCATCTTGGTAGCTAACTGCTACAGTTAGGTTTCTATGCTACAACCTTTAGTTCACATATAACCCTTACACAAATCCTGATTTAGAAACAAAACCTAAATAAAAATTCACCTGTGACATGTTGGAGTTCAGCTCCTGTTAAACTGGACACAAATACTGCTGCTCTGCACTGTCAACACACTTCCAGGTAATACGATCAGGTATATAATTTTAAACTTTAGCACCTACAGATTCCTAGAGCAAATAGTGATGCAGCTAGAATAATTGCTTCAGTCATATAGTTCAGAGTTCCAAGATATTTAATTTCCCTTCACAAGCTGACAAAGTATCATTAGTGATGACAGTTACAAGGCTGTGTTGTAGTATTTAATATTTAAATAACTCTTGTTTGAGAAATTAGTTATCCATATGAGCAGACTTAATTCCTCAACATAAAATCCTTCAAAAATTGCCTTAATTAGGATTCTAAAAATTTTGTGCTCATGAACTGTGATTGTAGAGGCCAAGAGAAGCTGACTTTAGTTACCAGATAGATTATGATGTTACATTCCCCTCCTCCCCCACGCAGGCCACACTATGCTCTGAGAAACATTCATGAGGCCCTGGCCTTGAGGAACTGCACTTGTACTAAGCCCCCCTCAAGCTTATCAGAAACACTGCCTGTTCCCAGGAACTAACGTGTATTTAATGAGCACCTGTTTTTAACAGCCAACCTTGGAAACTGATTTCTCTTCTGTGAATAACAACCTAACTGGAATAATATTTTTGTTGTTGAACCTTCAAAGAAAGTTACCAACTCAATTAACAACCAGGATGGAAAATTACTTTAGCTAAAAGTAGTGACTAAAGCCCACTAAAGAGTGGTCCAAACTGAGACCCTTTTGAGCTGTTAATTGTAAGAGGCTAATGAGCATTGAAGCCCACTCTCTAATGACCCTGTAAACAGCAGTCCAAAGCGAGATTCTTTTGAGCTTTCAATTCTCAGAAGATAAGGGGCTAATGTGTAAGTCTCAATCACAGATAACCAGATGGTTGTGGAGCCAACCAAGGACAGCTAGTAACTAACAGACAAGAACAGCTGGTAATAAGCAAGGACTATTGGTATTAACATACCATGAGAAAGAAGAAGATTTGGCTGGAGAAGGGGTCTGACAGAGGTAGGGAAGCACTTTTCCTTTAGAAAAACCCACAACACAGTACAGTGCAAGCACAGAAATGAGTGGTAGGTAGTGAACATGGACTATAGGGTGGTATGAAGACCACCAAAGACCCTTGAAGTCCTCTGACCCATTTCCAGAAAGGCTTGAAAAAAGAATGAACTATGCATGACTAATTTACATGGAAAGCAAGAAACCTATCTTTGGGGTGGAGAAACCTGTCCATGAAAAGGTACTCCCCCTAGCACAGGCAGCACCCCCAGGATCCTGGACATCTCATCAGCCAGATCGATGCAGCTGGATCAACACATCACCTGGATCGACACTGAAACCAGCATTGACACCCGATCAGCTGGATCGATGCTGGAACCACAACTGCTGATCTCATTTTCTCTTTATTCTCCCCTTTTTCTTTCTTTAAATCTCTCTTTCCCCCTCTTTTCCTTTATTTAATTCTCTCTTTCCCCCTCTTTTCCTCTTTCTTTAATTCATCTCTCCCTTTTTAATTCCTCTCTTTCCTTTCACCCTACCCCTTTATCCAAAACTGATTGCTCTGTGCTTATATAGTAGGTCAGGGACTAACATACCCATTTCAAAGACTATTTACTGATACATCCCTGTTTGTGGACCTTTTTGTAATTTCTTTCCACCAATAAGCATTTACAAACCTCAGGTGCTTCCTTCCCATTAAGGGTATGTTGTCACAGAGAAGATACAGTTCTATTCATGAAAATTCTTCTCAATAAACTCAGTAGTTAATATACATCATATAACCGACTTAAGCAAAGCTCATTTAGTTCAAATTCATATAACATACTGAAGCTATTAGGTATAATTGATCACTAAGAACTCCTAGTGTTATAAAGGCACCTATTTAGAATAAAAGGGTGAATTTTTTGCAATTCTCTTAGGTTCAAATGAAAATAATTCCCCAGTAATGAGATAATACGTTATTGTATAACGCTGTCTTTTTTAAACTAGTCAAAAGCCAACAGAATATTTGGAACAGTCATCCAGCATGACCTAAGTGGCTATAACATACAGATTTGGGATCTTAAGTGTTCTGACTATATTTATATATTACTGTGATGGATATGTTATGATTAAAATTGCTTGAAGAATAAACCCTTGTCTCAAACTATACTTACGTCACTCATGGTGCCCTCATTACCTATCTTAGCAACGCACAGGTTTTCCTGGAAGAAACAGAACCCTGTCCAAAATTAATAACTATTACAGGCCTTAAAGTGACATCAGTGACCTCCTTTCTACCCCCACTCCTCTTTCTGATAAGAGCACACACAGTTCAAGTCCCTGTGACAGGTTTTACCACAGGCATCATCACTTTTACTGAAAAAGGATAGTTTAAAACTTTCACTCTGCTTAACCAAAGGCACCTATACATCTAAAACTCTAAGTCAGCTTACAACAGAGTGGCACAAAAACAGAATCACCTCCTCAGATACCTGTTTTAAAGGTATCTGAATTAATTAGGCTTCTTTTAATTGGAAGCCAATGTCTAAGCTAAGGTTTCAGTCTGCAAATCCTAACTTTATACTGACACTTAAGTAGGTACTACAAGAGAAAAGTCAGTTTAACAACAAAAGGGAAGGGAGATGGAGAAAATTCAGTTTGGATACACTGGTCTCTCTCCCACACTTGGACAATCCTCATCAAACTAGTGGTTGTAAATTGGATTTCTCTCCATTTGACTTTTATGCTGCGTAAAGGAACACTGTCACTCCCTTGGGGTAGAGAATTTTGCTCTGTCGGGGCCTTTAAAGACCATCTAGTCCAGCCCACTTGCTGTGGGCAGGGACATCTTTCAGAAAGAAGACCAGGTTGATCAAAGCCCCATCCAACCTGTTCTTGAACATTTCCAGGTATTGGGCATCCACGACTTTTCTTGGCAATCTGTCACAGCATCTCACGACCCTCAGAGTGAAGAATTTATGACTAATATCCAATCTAAATCTATCCTCTTTCAATTTAAAGCCATTACCCCTTGTTCTATATCTAATGGTCCTGTTAAAAAATTAATGCACTGTGATCACAGAAACAACTTCAAGAAGGATTTAGGATCACTTAGTCCTCTACCCAAAAAAAACCCAGTAATCTGTATTTATGTTACTGACAGATTTGTTTATAACCTGCTCTTTAAAACTACAGGGTTACTATATAACTCAGCCAACAGTTTGTTTAGCACTGCATTATGACACTATATTAGAAGGTATTACATAAATATCTAACTTACCTCTCTCTATTGCTACCCATTACTTAAAGCTCATTACTTCCTGCCCTATTCAACAGAGATAAAAGTCACAGATTATTCTGTGTTCTTACTAGTATCCTTTGAGCTACCCAAGAAGTCCATCTCTAAAGGATATTCCTCAAAAGCAAACACAGTTGAGACTTTAAACATACATGAAAAGAAAGGCTACTTCTTAAAAGGTATGTACTACTTGCTATCAAAAAGGACCTTTTTTTTCAGAAATTTAATCAACTTTTATAAATTTAATCTTAAATGTCTCCCTAGGTTGCTCACATCACTGTTGAGTCTGAAGATTGTTAGTGAAAATGCAAGTTGTTTTCAGCTTCTCTGACACACACAGGAGCACTAACACTACAGAATTCCAGTCTGTCATAAAGGGAGAAAAAATTCCAGGTAAAAAATTGAATTAGTATTTCTAGTTTTGGTGCACACACTTTCACTTGTTCCAAAATTCCTTTGGAGACATGAATTCAAAGTATTCTACCTCTCCATGTTTTAAATATGTGAACATTTGATGTTCAACAATGCAATATGTAGAGTGATAGAAAAGTCATCTCAGTGTAGGTGACTAGCGTGTCTACTCACAAGGAGTAATTGGCACTAACAGACTGAAATTCAAACCCAGTGTAAATCCAGCCTCCATTATTTAAGAAGTTATGAATTGGATCACATTAATAAATCTAATCTTAAAATGGCACATAGTGTGATGCTAAGAGGCAAGGCAATAATAACCCAATCCCTACCGTTCTCGGTTGAATTTGAGTGAATGAAGTATAGCAGGTCTCTTCTGACGCAAGTTCCACAGGTGTAAGGTGTCATCAGCCAAGGCACTCACAAGAGCTCCCTATGGAAAAGAAAAAGTTTTAGTCAACTTGTTTTCATAACCCTGGTAACAACACATCATCAGAGTGAAAATACATTACATATTTATCACTAGAATGAAAAAAAATTGTAAGCATGCACATCAACATCATAGTACAGGTAAGTCCTAAGTAGTAGGAATGAGGTAACTGATGTGATCACATGTTCAGCTTGCTCACATTTGGTTCAGTGATGTACTGAGAGGTGATGGGGAAGGAGCTTTTTCCAGTGTGTGCACATCAATTCCCTCATGCCCATCTCTGCAGGGAAATCAAGCAATGAACTCAGCTGCTAATATGTATGTGCTGACAAAGCTAGTGATGTCCCTCTACAAATTTGACCCTAGCTAGCTCAAGTACAGCACTGCTGTCAGACCTCAGCTGCTACATCCCTATAAATACACACCTGAAATTCAGAGAACACTATTCAGCTCTTATTTAAAACAGTATCTCTTTCAAAATAAAATTAACTACCTACTGAAACTGGTAGTACTATTGAAAAAGTACTTCACCGCTTCTACAGATAAGTTGCAATATTCAAAGACATGAAAAGATGTTCCTATGAAGTTCTTGCTTATAACAAAAGAGTACTCTAGGGACAAAGATATTTTCAGCATTTTCTAAAACTAAAAAAGTTAATTTTTAATAATTACTTATAATTTTTTGCTGTTTGCTATTCATCCTAAGTCACTAGTATTACCTTACTTTAATACTTAATGAGAAATTAAAGAAAATACTTTCTGTATCTTTGAATTACACATACATCATTTTACTAACCTCATTAATCAGGAACTGAAGCTGGATTACTGCAGCTCCACTATCATGTTGGCAGTAGCATTCAACTCCTGGTCGGCCAAAGCTGGAATTGGTACCATTAAGGAATAATTGTTTCAGGTAACAGAAACAAACACACACCATAACCAACAGTTTCACTATCGCTAATACCACATTCACACAGGCTGACATCCTGTTTCCAGCTAGTGCACTCAACATATTTAACCACACAGAGCTGAGTGGTCACCAAAACAGTAATTTATAAATGCCACAAAGTAAAACAAAGAAATGAAAAGGCATACCTTGAAATACAAAAAATTATGTATAACTACTTAGCTTACAGTTCTTTAAGGGATTCTTCATCAAGGAAAGCAAAATGGAGAATGATGAAGCAGTTATTTTAACAGAATGAGAATAAAAGAAAGTTAATCTAAATAAGCATCATAAAACAAATTATTACATTTTCTCTCCTTTTTAAACATTACTTACAGAAAGAAGAGTTGAATAATGCAAAGCATGTTAAAAAAAATCTGCTGTGACAGAGATGAAAAGATAGTAGTCAAAATATGGAGGAGTCAATGGGAAATTATGCATACTGTAAGTTTCCGGGATCTCTGTATCAAGACCTCCTGGATTCACACAAAAGCTTGTTCATTTTCTCTCTCACTCTTAAATCAGTCCCATACTTCCATAATGAGTATTTATAGAAGCAGCAGCAACACAGATTCTTTCAGCTCTCCGTAGTTCACTTATTAGTTGCAAAAATTATGTATTTCAAATCTTGTTACGCACTTGCTTCTGACACAAAATTAATTAAGTTCTCTAACCTCTAGGAGACAGAGCAGAAATAACACAAGTCCAGATGAATTATGCAAAGTGGTCAGTATTTCATCATCACGATGAAACCAGAGTTTCTGGAATATAACTTGTCAGAGTTGGACACCTCTTCTAAACAGACATCTCAGCTTTTGGAAGAAAGAAAATAATCCCAAAGCTGTATGAAAAACAGGGAATATTGTGTACAACTTTTTGCCTCAGTATATGCTAGAAATTAATAAAGCAATACAATTCACACACCCAGTACAATTCTGCAAGTTCTCCATTTTCTGAGAAATTGCTGATCAAAACCAAAGTGGATACAAATACTCTCAAAAAATATGTGCATTCGTGCTAGAAACACTTGAAAGGCTGAGAAGACTGTTAGGCTGCATGCAAATCAAAACTCAAACACCTCCTGCTCAGCCTCTAAGCTGGTAAAAAAAAATGTAAGTAGAACAGTGGGGACAAGTATGCTTTAATGCACTGTGATATTTTAACTTTTAAACTTAAATCATTCTTTGAGAATTCTAACGAATCTGCAGAACATCCAGCTAAGTGAGGGGATACACACTAAACAGATGTTGAATAATCCAGCAAACTTAATACCAGCTTTCTTCACCAAACAGAATTAGTAATTTAATTTTGTTCTGGCATGGAAGGACTTAAAAGAGTCAGCTTGCCTCACCTGTTTTTGGTGGGGTTTTTTTGCTTTTATTTTACATTCTGAGCAATATGCTTTTTTACAAAGAAGTCATCTATATTCCAGTCACAGTTTATAGCTTTAAAAAAAGAGCAGAGGGGGTGTTGTCCCCAAAAATGATACCTTCCTACACAAACTCAGAATACTTTTAATGTAAAATCATTGCTTTTACATTAACTATGGATTGACTACACAAATTGCCAGACTGGAAAAACCCACAAAGAATACCATAAATTTCAGAGTTGATTGGCTTCAGCCTTGCCCATGCATCTGCATTCACTTGAATTAATAATTATAGGATAAATAGATGAAAAGCAATTTTAACATGTGAAATTCTGTTGCTTACAGAAATTGAATATCAAAACGTGTAATTTTTCTGCACTGACACAAGGAGTTTTCTAGTAAAAGAAGATTTTCCCAGCCCCTCCCCTGAACATCAGCTTCCAACATAATTGAATGTAAACCTTGTTTGTTCACCCACCCAGAGTTTATTTAGAACTGAGGCTTTACAGCTACCTTGCCTCAAAACAAGAGGAGTATGATCCAGAAAAACACAGAAGCCCAGAGATTCCTCAAGTTACTTTTCCCTTCAGATTCTATCTCTCAAATGTTTTCTGTAAGCACTTCTGATGCAACTATTTCTATAAGTACCATTATAACTGGACAGTCAACATTTCAATATTAAGAATACTTCAATGCTTCCTTAAACTCAACAAATTCTTTAACATTTTCTGGGACACCTGAACTGTTTTTCCAGAAATCAGTAAATATGCAGCACGAGGTGTAAGATCACACAAGCTTTAAATATTCAAACAAAATTTCTTTTTGGCAAAGGAGTGCAAACCTCACATGCAGATCTGAAAATAGACTTTGGCCTCTTCTATAGTGCTTACTGTTGTTAGAAAAAAAAAAAAAAATAATAGTCCTTGCAGCTAGTCTTATTTAGTTCCTTGGCTCAAGGATTATGTCATCTTCACTTTTTCACCTAGTAGCTAAAATTATTCTTCTCATCTCAAATTAATATCATCTTCCTAACCAGCATTAATCTTCTTTTCTAAAGCAACGCAAAGCCTCCCAGTTTTGTGGGGTATGATGGGTTTAAAAAGCACGTCACTTAAACACTGACTATAGAAGGATAATACATGCCCGTTTCAGTACATGTGAAGCACTTCCCAACCACACAAAACAGGCAGCAAGCCAGGGAATGCAGTTTGCTCAAATCCTCTATACTTGTGCCTGTGTGCTTAAGGCAAGAGAGCTCACTGTACTAAGAAGTCATCATCTAGTATATAGTGGTTCTCAAAACAGGCAAAAATTATAATGAATAATGACAAGATGGGCAAAGCATTTTAATTTTGTAGACAGGAAAAAACTCTCTACTAAAGACCTAGGGTAGCTCTGGAGGAAATACTCTGCCCTGAGCAGTTTCCTAATCAAAGACCCTTCCTTCCTCCTTCACTTCCAAGCAGTTTATTCTATTATTTCTGCTTCATCCCCTACTCCAAATATTAACAAATAGGATAAATTAATAGCTTCTCAGCTGTACTTTTGAATATTGCTCCTGTGTTTCCCACAACCATTTGAAAATTAAACCTGGAAAACACTAGTATTTCATTGTCTCCATTGCATGTTTTTTGAAAAAAGACAACTGAGAGAAGGAAGAGATAACATACTCATGCTCTAATATCAGTGTTAATTTTCGTAACTGCTAGAAGTGCGGGTCATACATAAGAAAAGCACATTATGATCTTAATTTAATATCATGTAATAACACTGATTATACTTTCATTTATGATAAAAAGCAAGAATTCCAAAAGATAGTTTTAAAACAAGTGTCAGACATAAGATTAGACTTTAAGCACTTCAATTAACAATATGCAAGTTCTCTTTGGAAAATACTCTTTTTTATTACTCTTCTTTATAGCTTGGCTACATAGGAACAACTTAGTGCACATATGCCCTTAGAAATCACATTTGAAAGAGAAAATTAATTCCAGAATATTTATGAAAACCACATAAGAACATTTTTTTTTTTCCAGAAAATTCTTTAGTTACTCTAAGTAGATCTAGGGGATATTGGAGGATTCTTCACCTATGGTTGACCCATCTGACATAGGAGACAGTTGCAAAAACTGTAGCCATCAATTCAATCCTTAGCATAAGGCAGTTACCACAGAATCAATTAGGTTAAAAAAGACCTCTAGGTTCATTGAGTCCAACCTTTGACCAATCACCACGTTATCAACTAGATCATGACCCTAGGTCCTTTATTGAACACCTTCAAAAATGATTACCACCTCCCTGGGAAGTCCATTTTCATGTTTAACAACCTTTCTATGATGAAATTCCTCCTGGTATCCAACCTGAGCCTCCCCTGGTGTAGATTGAGGCTATAACCATTTGTCCTATCACTAGCTGCCTGGGAGAAGAGACCCCCTCCCACCTGGCTACAGCCTCTTTTCAGATAGTTGTATAGACCCTCTTTTTCACCAGGCTAAACAACCACAGCTCACTCAGCCACTCTTCAATACTTGTTCTCCAGACCCTTCACCAGCTTTGCTGCTCTTCTCTGGACCCACTCCAGCCCTCAATACCTTTCTTGTAGTGAAGGGCCCAAAACTGGACACAGTACTCAAGGTGCGGCCTCACCAGTTCTGAGTACACTGCCCTGGTACCACTGGCCACACTATTTCTGATACAGGCCAGGATGCCATTGGCCTTCTTGGCCACCTGGGCACACTGCTGGCTCGTGTTCAGCTGGTTCTCCACCAGCACCCCCAGAGCCTTTCCTGCTGGGCAGCTTTCCAGCCCCTCTTCCCCCAGCCTGTAGCACTGCCTGGGGGTTTTGCAGCCAAAGTGTAGGACGCAGCCCCTGGCCTTGTTGAATCTCATCCATTGGCCTCAACCCATCAATCCAGCCTGTTCAGCCCCCCTGCAGAGCCTTCCTGCCCTCCAGCAGATCAACACTCCCACTCAACTTAGCATCACCTGCAAAGTTACTGAGAGTACACTCAATCCCCTCACCCAGATCATCAATAAAGATCTTAAACAGAGCTGGCCCCAGCATGGAGCCCTGGGAAACCCCAGTAGTGACTGGCTACCAACTGGATATAACACCACTCATCTGGGCCTAGCCATCCAGCCAGTTTTTAACTCAGCAAAGGGTGTTCCTGTCCAAGCCATGAGCAGCCAGTCTCTCCAGGTGAATGCTGTGGGAAACAGTGTCAAAGGCTTTACTAAAGTCCAGGTAAACAATGTACACAGCCTTTCCCTCATCCACTAGGTAGGTCACCTGATCGTAAAAGATTAGATTGGTCAGGCAGGACCTGCCTTTCTCAAAACCATGCTGGCTGGTCCTGATCCCTTGGTTGTCATGTATGTGTCATGTGATCACATTCAAGATGATATGCTCCATAACCCTTCTGAACAACAAGGTCAGGCCAACAGGCCTGTAGCTCACCAATCCTTCTTTGGCCCTTCCTATGGATGGGCGTCACATTGGCCAATCTCCAGCTGACCTTCCTGGTTAGCAAAGACTGATGATAAATCATGAAGAATGGCTTAGCAAGCTCTTCTACCACCTTTCTCAGGACCCTTGGATTAATTTCATCCAGTCCCATGGACTTTTGAGTGTCTAAATGGCTTAGTAGGTCATTAAATACTTTCTCCTGTATTACAGGAGAAATGTATTATTCTGCTTCTTGTCCCTTTTCTAACAACAGATAGGAGTCAAAGCACTTCTTAAATTTCAAAGTTGCTTACACAAATATACACAAACTAAGCATTTCCCAAACAACAACAAAAAGTGTCAGCAAATTTTCGTAAAGGCTGTATTTGGTAGAATTTTCTCAGAGCTGCCAGTGAGAGGCAATCATTCATTGGAACGAGATGCAATTGAGTAGTATGAATACGAACAGGATTAAAAAATCCCAAACCAAACAACAACAACAAATAAACCACTAAAAAAACCCCAAAACCCCAAAAATTTAAAATTAAATAAGAAACAAAATTGGTTTCAATTATAAGTTTCTATACACACAATTCACAGATGGCAAAGCATGCTGTTAGATGAAGAGGTCAAAACAGCAGTTTAGATCAAACAACAAAAAAAAAGGCTACAGGTTTTCCTTTATTTTACTTGCTCTGCTTTGTGATACAGGTTCTAATAATTTAGTCTAAAAGCTGTATTTCATCACTAACTATGCAAAGAAGGTGACTAATCCAGTATTTTTTCTGAGTGGGATGGAAGAGAACAGTAGAACACAAGGGGAAGAGTAGGAAACTGTTATAAATACTGGTTCCTCTGACTACACAAGATGTAGCAAAATGGGTGAACTGCTAATTCTAAAGTTTTTCTGGACTGTATACACAAGAGTAAATTCAGGAAATAATTATGCATTTTTTAAGAACTTCATTAAAATTCAGAGGTTAAAATCTTTGTATTCTGTTGCATGCTTTCAAGTACTGCTCATCTGTTATCTATTTAATCCAGTTAAATTTTCATGTCAAATTTTAACATGTTATTACAGATATCCCACCTCATCCATCCTTTTGGTAGCACATACTGTATCACAATATTAATAATTAATCAGGCTTTTCCTCTTATGTCTATAGCTTCTTGTCCAAGAATAAAGGGAGGGCCATTTATGCTCCTAGAACTCAGGTATACCTGGAGTAAGAATGACATCTTTTCCCAGAGTCCAGATACTTCAAACAGACATTGCCAAGAGCAGCATTATGAAATGTAATGTTCTAGAACTAGATGTTAAGTGAATTTATATACTTATGAAAGCATAAATAACCATAGAAATTATCTAATCAAAAGACAATTTAACATTTTCAAAGAACATAGCCAATCCTTGCCCAATCAATTATTGTCCATCAACATCAATTTCTGACTGGAAAGAAATTCTTTGCCAGGTCCAGAAATCTTTCTTCATTCACACAGCATGATCTAAAATACTTAGCTTAACTCTTGTCTGACAGGCAAATTCTCTTCAGAAGTTTTCAAGTCACCAACTACTGGAGATTCATGACAAAACTCACTAACTGTAATCCCTAGTCATTCTATCCTGACTGTTCAAACACAAACCCATTCTCCAATCCCCTCCCCATAAACTGCATAGCAGCTAGTCTAGTCTCCCAAGTCAATTTCACTTGTACCTCATTTTGGGGTTATATAGAGTAAGACCACAGCTACTATTATAACTAATATAAGATACATTGTCATGTGTGTGTCCCCTCTCAATCTTCAGCTATCACTCGGGAGTTGAGAGTATCATCCAAATGCTCCCTGAACTCTGTCAGGCTTGGTGCTGTGACTTGGTACAGACACAAGGCCTGCAGTTTTGGTCCCCACAGCATCAGAAAGATACTAAGCTATTAGAAAGAATCCAAAGAAGGGTAATGAAGATGGTGAAGGGCCTTGAGGGGAAGCCATATGAGGGGCGGCTGAGGTCACTTGGTCTGTTCAGCCTGGGGAAGAGGAGACCTCATTGCAGTTATAATTTCTCCTGAGGGGAACGGGAGGGGAAGGCACTGATCTCTTCTCTGCGGTGACCCAAGGGAATGGCCTCAAGTTGTGTCAGGGGAGGTTTACGTTGGATATTAGAAAAAGGTTCTTCACCCAGAGGGTGGCTGGGCACTGGAACAGGCTCCCCAGGGAAGTGGCCACAGCACTAAGCCTGACAGAGTTGAAGAAGCATTTGGACAATACTCTCAGGCACATGGTGTGACTCTTGGGGATGGCCCTGTGCAGGGCTAAGGGTTGGACTTGATGATCCTTGTGCATTCCTTTTAACTCAGCATGTTCTGTGAAATTTCTGTCCTTTTACAGAAATTGTTATTCTCACATCATCTTTCCTTTTCATGCCAATATCTTTTTTCTCAAATTAGCTATTAATCCCTTTAAAATCTTCTCTCTCAGTCCAGGTTTTGCTCCATCACCTTTGCTATTTAATTTATCACTCTTCATACAGCCATTTTTACTCACTTGATTTGATAAAGGCAGCAGAAAAAGCAGGTGACTAAAGAAAAGGAAAAGACCTTAAGGACTACCTCAAGTTAAAATAGAAGTATGCATGAATTTATATCCCAGGCTTTGCTGTGGCTTATGTCTCAGTACAGATATTAGCTCCCTCCTTTGTACACATTCCTTTAACACTCAGCTTCTGTATGATGCTTAAATCCACCCTTCTGCTCACACCATTTCTCATTGTTCCAATGATGGAAATAACCTCCTCTTCTAAACATCCTTTTGAAGAAAATTTAGTTCATCACTGGAAGTTTTATAAATACAGTGATGCAGGTATACCATGTTTTTTGCTTACACAACTTTTTGAAGTAATTACCAGCAAAGTCACTTGTTGACGCACTAAGATGATCATGGATTAGAAATAACAACACTACCACAGTATAAACAAGAAGAAACTTAGACCCCAAATCAAGGTGGTAGGTACAAGTTTAAGTCTTCTGTCTATGTCAACTTGATATGACAATCTGTCCACAGGCTCAGACTAGTCACAAGCTGTAAGATCTTCCAAATATGCAAAATCATGTTCACAGGCAGTACTATTGCTATTGCTTTTTAAGTATTTCCACCAGCAGTCTCTAAATTCCAATAATTTAAATAATAATTTGAATTTAAATAATAATTTAAGAAAATAATTGAAGAAAATCATTTTAAACCTCCTCAGGTTCCACAACAGCATAATGTTTAGTTTTGCATATCACCAAAGGACTGAGAAACTTAAAATTTCACTATTATCAAAGTAGTAGTGACAATTTTATAGGTTTGCTCAAAATTACCACCACAAATAAAAAACTAAGATACAAGTCAAACAATTCAGTAGATGGCACTCTTCTGCCAAAATCAAAAGAGGAAACTATGTCCTCACCCAAACAAGGGGTGCCAAGGAGCTAGAACTCTTATTTTAAATATGGAAAACGAATGTCCACTCATTAGAGCATCTTACATTTTTTTTGTGCCTTTCATAGAACATGGAAATATACATACTAAAACATTAAAAAAAAATACTGGTTTGTTGAAATACCTGTCATTTTACTTACCTATTTTGTCCAGACATTTGTACTATTACATATAGCTCCACTTCATACCACAAAAATAGCTGCATTATCAGTATTGCAAGGAGTGGTACTTTTATGGCTTGTGTTTACCAGAAATCCAATTTGACACAGACTATTAAAAGGTTAACTTTGTCCCTAGAAGTTGCTTATGCAATCTTAATTCACATCTCTTCAATTGCATGATGGTAATTTCTTTTTAAAAGTTAATGCATTATCTCAACATTAACTGTAAATGTTTTGCAACATTTAGCTTAAATTTTATTTTAAAGATCAAAAAGATAAGTGATCATTAGCAAAACCACCATTGCTAGATTAAAAAAATGGCATTAAAAGATGCAGTTCTTCAATATTATTAAGATGTAAAGCATAGTTTTTAAAATAATACTACCCCTTCCATCTTAACTCTTCCTTTAAAAATTGTTGCAGGTGTCACCTTAGATAGTTTGTTCTTTCTCAGTGTATTTGAGGACTTCAGATGGATCCTTTCTTTGACCCCAAGAAATGTACCACTCAACAGTGGTAAAGAGTTCCCATGAGAGTGTAAATACAAAGCTCCTGTTTCGTATAAGCTTTGGATGTCAGAAACAAAGTGCTTTTATTAGCACTGCAAAGGGAGTAATTGAAACAGTGTTATGAGATTTTCAAGTACCCATAGCCCAGTTTAGTACTACAACAAAATAGAAACCAGATCATCAACAGAAAAGCACAGTTCAAGTTAGTTGTCCTATACATCTTTCCTGCAGTTTTTCCTAGTAGGCACTTCCCTAGGAGGGAAGGGATTACCTTGCAACTCTAGCTTCAGTGATTTTGGAGAATCTGCTCATCTCTTATCCTGTATACTCCCAGCTTCTGCCAGATTCCAAGCGATGTCTGATACTTCACGCAGTGCTCATCTGCCCTGCTATTACAAGAATGTTTGGTTTACTTGTTTGCCATCTGCTAGTAATCTGATTCCGAAGAGCTATTTCAGTCAACTTTGACAGAAGGGAAGAAGTCTTGTATATAATACTTTGCTGTAAATTTTATGAAAATAGGAAGCTGAGAAGAGTGGAGAAACCCAGATTATACCCATATCTCATCCAAAACATTACCTCAACATCCTAAAATAGAGGCTCTGTAAAAAAAACCAGTGCAATCACAGGAAGCATTTCAAAAGTTACAATGCACAATAATACTACAAGATTGGACCATGGGAGCAGGTTTCAGAGCCAATGTCTGTCTTTCCTCTACATAAAAGTATCTAAATTAATGAATATCCATATGTTGCAACTCACTTCCTAAAACTGAAACTGTTCCAGTTCCAAGGGAAGGGGAAACCTCCATTCTCTTCATATGAAGGCTTGAAGGAAGTGCCACAAACAGCAAATTGTTGCCTCAAGCCTCTCAAAGATGCAGAACTATACCTGTTTATGTTGCTCGGCATTTCTAAGTCTCATCCACAATCCTGTAGCTTAACAGAAATATCTAGCAATACTTCTGCATGAATAAGATGATCTTACGAAAGAATACAAGCACTGAAATTTAATAGTTTGACCTCTGGTTTATTAGGAACAAGGAAAGCACTTGGGGTGGTAAAGAAAGCTGAGCATTTATGTACACTTGCTGCATAGTCAAGCAAAGGCTGCAGAAGCAGTAGGGTTTTTTTTCTTTACACATACCATTTCCATCTCCTTCACTACTACCCTGCTTCCCAAATGCCAAGAGAAGACATTCATATTTCCACTGTTCCTCTCAATTTTTTTAAAATGGTAAAGAGAAGTCAAGGTAAAGAGCAAGTCTGCACAAAGATATGCTTGAAGAAAAATACAGCCAGATTCCTCAGAAAATTATTATCTTCAAAATGACTGTTAAAGTACAAAATTAAGGAATTTTGAACTTTTGTTTAAAGTAATTTGGTTCCCATTGGAATCCTCAACAACTTATGTACATGAGAACCACTTCAAGAAAGTTAAATGGCTGCTGCTTAGTTACAACATAAGAGTATTAAAAAACCTAGCCATCATGCATATTTCAAAAGCCTCTATCAGCACCACTAGTCACAGTACTACCCGTACAAAGTTAGGGGTAGAAAACTAAAACTAACTAAACTAACTAAACTAAAACTAACTGTAAAGAAAACTAAAAAAATAGACAAAAAAAAAGTCAAACACTTGCTATTTGACGTAGACTATCACCACAGTCCACAGCTTTAGTGTTGAATAGATGGGGTTTCCCACTTCCTCTAGAGAAGTTTCCATCTATGGAAAAGAGCACTTCAGAAATGCCATAACATGAAAATATCCAGGGGCTCAGACAAAAGTCTGGAACAGACTTCATCCAACCTCAGGAGAGTTTCTAAGCAGCAAATCCAGATCATTAAAATTAATGTGGCATTGTAGCCTCATCGGTTCAGATCTGCTTTGAGCCAGGAGAACCTGCATTTATGCAGTATAATTTACTGCTTAACTGTTTTGGTTAAAATATTTGCTTTAATAAAAAAAAAAGAGGAAAATAGAGATGTAATGGTCAGACAGCTAGTGCAACTCATTAGAAGCTGTAACCTGTGAAATTTTATATATGCTCTGCATGGTGAGGAGTAAAAATACATGAAGCTCAGATTTAAGCTGGAATAGTAAGCATTTAAGTAGATATCTGCCAAACATAAGTCAACTGTAATGTTCCTCTTAAACATATATTAAGGGGGGGAAAAAAGTTTGAAGATAATAATACCACATTTGCAAGGTACTATTCAAAGTTTACTTTTATTTTCAAATGTTAGCATAGCAGAATGGCAATCTTAAACAGGAACAAATAATCATACTGTATATTTACAGTGGTCAAGAGCTCTGTGTGAAGTTAAAAATAATTTTTTAAAATGAAGAAAAGTGTTAGACTTCCTCATGGTAAAGAACCCCACCAGAACTAAAGGTAAGTCACATATGTATTACATAAAAAAGCATTTTTCCTTACAAAAAGGGAACATTTTTTGGTCAACTGCATGGAGATTCACCTTAGCATTTTGAAACACTACAAGTCTGGAAGCGTTTTGCCTACAAAGTATTCCAACTTCTTTTGCAACAAAGGACTATAAAACCTTCCAACCGATACACTAAGGACTGCAACCTAAAGTCTCGTTATTGCTCAGTCT
The DNA here is from genome assembly GCA_035047865.1 of Dendrocincla tyrannina. NCBI lineage: Eukaryota > Metazoa > Chordata > Aves > Passeriformes > Dendrocolaptidae > Dendrocincla > Dendrocincla tyrannina. The sequence continues at coordinate 48,040,833 of JAWWMP010000116.1, forward strand.
TCCCCATTAATGGCCAGGTTCCCGACTTTAGCCTCCAGGAACAGCTGAAAGAACTAGGCTATTGAAACAAGAATCATCTACAGTTTTCCACACACATTGAGCCTGTTTGACTCTTTAAACTTTGTGAGTTTGCAGAGAACTGACAGCCTTCAGACTTACTGTGAGATTACAAAACCACAGAGTCAGGACAAAAACATTTCAACAGAATCAGGCCTTGCTGCTCCTCATAAACCACATACATACACAAACTTGATCCTCCTGAAGTAAAGAAGAGGAAAGAGTTAAATCATTCACCCCAGATCACCAGAGCTCCAGGATAGATATTCTAGGAAATTATTTGTGGACAAGGGCTACAATTTACACTACTAGAAGCGGCACTGCACTCCAAAGCACACCTGAAAGACTGCAAAATAGTACTTTTTAAGAAGTATTTTCTGAGCAAAAGACAACAGACATACACGGACACTGAGAACTGTGTATGTTTAAGGTAGACAAATGAGATTTCAAAAGACAAGCAGAAATTATTTATATTAACCAATAATTTCCAATAAGTCAAAACAGCAACTATAAAAGAAACAGTATCTTCAAAATATCTCCTCAAATAAAAGTGAAAAAGGGACATAACTAGTGCCTTGTTGCAAAAATCCAGGATGAAGTCCATTTTACTAAAAACTACTGTGATAGGCCAATGCCTGTGTTCCAGTCAAAGAAATCAGCACACTGAATGACAGTTATTAGTAGTCACACATTAAAAAAAAGAAAAAAAGAAAATAAAAAAAAGAAAATACAACCAGAGAAGTAACATACCAAATAATAGTTGTGACCAGCACTGAGCTACTAAGATAGTTTAGACTACTAAATATTTTTAAAAGTTCTTGTTAGAGTTGAAAAATATGTATTTATAGTGGTTCAGAGTTACTCATACAGAATGGACTTACACTGATCATCTTTAAAGATTCTGCATTAAAACACTAAGACAACACCAGCAACAATATCCATGACTATAATTTAATCAGAAGTGAACTCCTCCCAAATTAAGTACAGTTGTATAATTTACAGTTACTGCCTGTACTATACCAAGCAATGAATGGTAGAGAAACCTCCGTATTCTGAAACTTTCAGGGAGATATTTTTATAGAACAAACTATGTGGACAAAGTTCTCAAACTATGTTTTAAAATATTTTACCTATATTGCAACCAAAATCTACTAAATTTGACAATAAATATAATTTCAAAAATATTTTGCAAGAACAGCCTCTTTGTATAAGCTTTTTTCCAGCAGGTGAGATTATACTCCTAAAATTGCCTGTTTAAACATTGTAGATTGCAACAGCAAGCATTAGTAGCATCTTCTTTGTCAAATCGGTTACAATTACTCTAGTAGCACACTGACATCTGAAGAATGGTACAGAGTAGCATTTCGCCTTTAAAACTTACTCAAGGCCATTGCTTTCCAAACTCGTCCAGCACTCAGTTCTAATTGCAACAGTAACCTCCATTGCAGATGAGAAAAACTGAAGGCAGAAAACATTATCAGATAACAGTGTGCTTACCACACTTCGGTTTGCACAACAGCTTCCTTGATGTTAAACTCACCACTGCACCACTTTAGCAGTCTTGGCATTATACATGCATTATATATGTCCAAAATACATTTCCATCAACTGTTCAGGCATCTCAAATTTTGCTTAAGGAGCAAAGAAGTTTCCTTGCTAACAAACCAGAGAAGCTAAGAAATTTTCAAGTTGTGTCTATAAAAATTGTAACAGTGTGAAGTACTGAGTTGAAATGAAGAAGTCTATGCAACTACAGCATCAAACAATTTCATAGCTAAGGAATTCTTTCCTCTGACAAGAGTCTGTCAGACCAGGAGAAAAGAAGCCACCATACTGACTCAAGTCAGAGGTCTATGCCACATGGCACTGTCACCTACAACACCAACTAACATTAACATTCAAATATATTCAGATACTGATCACTTAGTTCTCCAATTATAGTCACGCACCAGCCTTGATGTCTACTTCCATGTAGATCTGTAGAAGTTAAGTTTCTATCTCAATAGCTGTATTTGTAAACTGCTCTAACAGGGGCCTTTATGGCTTTTGGTACTGAATGTACTACAGATAGTTTTCCTGCATTAAAAGAGAAGTTTCAATTATCTGTTGTCCATAGAAAACTACAGGAGGTAAAAGAGGCTGAAAAAACGTCATCAAAAAAATGAGTGTGGAAATGACTGAATACACTGGTACTTATAGACAACATGACTAGCAAAGGACTGGAACTACTTCTGGTTATGATATGCTAAAATATAACACTGCAGTTTCTAAATACTTTGTAACCAAACTGCACGGTTAGCACCATCTGATGTGCTGCTTTTCTCACTGGGAATTGCCAGCAGATAGAACATTGTAACACAGAATGCATTTATTTGACCTGAAAATTATTGGCAGAGTATTCATACATAATAAAAAATGGTTTTTAAACTGCCACGGTTCAAGAGTAGTTTTTTGTCTTTTGCTACTCCAGTAAGAAAAGAAACAACATTATAAAAGTTTGCTACTGCTGCCTCTCCTGTAAAACACTTATAAGTCCCATTCTGTCATCTTTGTCATTCTGTAAATCTTTGACTATTAACATAATTGTTGCTATATTCACAATACTTCCATGGGCAATATCTGTAAGAAAACAAGTACCGTTACATCCTAGGTAGCCACATAAACTGTGGGTAATTGAAAAAAATTTGGACTTATATCTTTGCTTAGGTTTTTCAAACTAAAAGAGAAGTACAAAATCAGTTTAAGAAAATGGTAGTATCCTTTGTGAGTGGCTGCTAGTTGAATACTATTTCCTTTGAACAACAGCCCTTTTGAAAACATAGAGACTTTACTAATAAGACCATACTTTTAAATGGTAGGCTACCTGATCTTTTTTCCCAGGTTAGCAACTCACCAGGATTTCTTTCTAAAATGTTATGTTACCCATCTAATTATTTTAAAGAATGAGGGGACATTCACAATGCCAACAAGCTTATTGTTTGTTGTTGGGTTATTTTTTTGTTTCCTTTTTATCTGACATTTAAGGGTGGCTGTGAAGCTAACCTTACTTCATCAGTTTACTATACAGGTTTGGAACACAAATAAAAGGGAATGCCAGGCAAGTTATAGCTCTGCAGTCCATTCTGCATATTAATAAGCATCACTAAAGCTTAGTAACTGTACTTCTAATATCAACACTACAAAGTTCAGTTAAGAATGTTTTTCAACTGTGAAGATGAACATCTGCTCTGTTTAACAAGGTAATATGACTGGAAAGAGCATATGCTAAAAGAGACAGGCATGCTAATCCTATCATTTAACATTAAGTGATCATAAAAAATTAGCATTCTATCTTTTTCACTAATGAGCAAGTAGAAAAATGCAAATAGCTCTTGTCCATCTGCTGCTGCTGACTACAAATCAGTGTTATTAGGTGAGAAAGAGGGAGGGGCTTTAGTAGAAACTGTTGTCAAAAACATGGGACACCAGCTGGATTACACCAGCTCTTTAGTTGGCTACTTTTGATGTGTTAAACTTATCATCTTAATGTGAAACAAATACCTAATAATAGTAATTAAACACATACAGAATACAAGTCTGGCAGCAGCAATGCAATCCCCTGCTTGAAATAGCATAAGTCATACAAAATAAAATATCTTGCTAAGCTGAAGTACAAACGTATTGCTTCCTTTGGATCTTCTTTTCAGTTCCCTGGCTTAAAAAGTTCCAAAGTTAAACTCCTGTGAAGAGCTTTGCAAGAATATAGAAGCAGGAAAAGATCATTAATTCTTGGAGAATCCATGGGAGATACCTTATAAAAGGGTGAGTTTGATTTATAACTTTCTTGGTGGAGAACCTAACATCCACTCTGCACCAGCATTGCTTGTAAGAGCACTGTCTAGTTTGAGTGGGACAGGCCAAGACTAATTGTGAACAAGGACACAGCAGCCACTGCCATTATATTATCTCAATCTTTGAAGGAAATTAAGCTTCAGGTTTCCCAAACAGAAACCAGGTTTTGTTACTACCTTATTAAGGTGTTTATGAAACAAAATCCAATGACATTCAGCAAAATGTGTAAATGAAGTAGCCTTTGCTTATTTGTTACTTATTACTGAAGTAGCCTATTCTTTTTCTAGCCCTTACTTATTTCTATTGAGATATAGACTTCTCTCCGTGAAACAGTGATCAAGTAATTGATTTGCAAACTTCAGACTGGCCTTTTCAAATATTACAAGATCAGCATCACTGTTATTACAAAAACTTCTGGTTTCATGTTTTAACAAAGCCATCTGGATAAAATCCTGAGTAATGTGCTCTAGGGAGCCCTGCTTTAGCTATCATCAAGTTGTACAGATCTCAGCACAAAAGCAGTTTTAGAATCTCTTACCAAGAAGAGATTTTAAGTGTAAGACAAAACAATTCTCATTCGTGTCAGAAAGTCTTTAAGCAAACATCAATGTGTCAGAACAAACTAAATGATAACCACAGAAAAGTAATTTCATGATAGCATTATGAAAATCAAGAGGAATCAGGATACAGTATGATTCCACAGAGGCTGACAGAACTGTTACATATTTTAGAAATTTACTAAATAAGGAATTATACCACTCTACCACTCCTCACTACTGAAATATTTCAGTTTAAGCTGTTCCCAAGACCTTCATTATTCTAAACTGTAACTAAATTCAGTGATACAAATATCACTGACAGATTTAATTTATGTCATTAGACTTTCACCTGTATTTGCAGTGGAAGTCAACAGTAGTAGTAACTTAGTGCTCCCTTTAATAAACATGTAAGCTGTACAATTATCAAGTGGCTGTGAGAGAAGTGTTGACATGAGAAAGGTCACTAAAGTATCACCAGTTGAATACTAAGAGGCTACGCTTGACTAGCATTCAAGAGCCAGTTACAATACCACAATTGAAACTTATGGTTCAGCAAAATAAGGTAACTTCAAAAGCTGCTGACAGACAACACACTGGCAGTGGGAAAGCAATGCACTTCTGTATGCAGTTTTGCCTCACAAGTTACACAAACTTATTCTTCTGGCAAACAAATAAATCACTACATGTCAAAGAAATAGATCTCTGGAAAAGCAGTCTAGTCTACTTAACAAAATGTACTTTGAAGGACTAAAAATCTGCATTTTTCAAAAAAGTTACAATTATCATTTTGATGGCACACTTCAAGACAAGCCACATGGAGAGCAGCAAGAGAAAAAGAGAAGACACAAGAGATTAAAGATAAAGACTAACCACAGTAGTAACTCTTTCAAACCTACTAAGAATTCATTTTTTTCAAATTGTGAAACCATTATCAGTTAGCTAGGATCAAGGACAAAGTTCCCAATATCCACGTCCTGCATTTTTGTTTACTTCATATTGAATGTAATAATTCACAAGTTTTATTGTGTTTTTTCCTGAGCTTCTACACAAATAAGCCTAAAAAAAACCAGATGTGCTACGGGAACTCTGATAAGTAATGTGTGTTTTTACAGTTCCATAAACTGAGAAACGAAAACAGTTCTAGAAGAGCAATAGGAAATAAAAATACCAACTGAGAGCACTTTGAGTTACCTTAAAGTTATTGTGTAAGAATGCTTAACTTTGCCTTGTGAAACCTTTGTACAAAAGAATCCTGGACACTTAGAAGTCCAATGCAGTTCCAAAATTTCTGTCAAAGTTTTGTTAGGAAGGGTTTTCAACCTTGATTTGTGCTTTCAAATGTTCTTTATCACATCCCAAATCTTTAGCTGCTTCTATTTTTCCAGACATGATTTCACTAAAACTGCTCATGTCATCTCCTGCAGCAATAACGCTACTTCAGTTCTAAAAGCCCTTTGACAGTGATTAAGAAAGATCAAATCCAGTAAGATGTCAAACTAAGATCCCAGAGAGTTGAGCAGCACGCCACAAGTCTGAAAACCTAAGCTGGGTCCCAGCCATCTAATTTTGTGTTACATCATCAGATCACACTATCCATATCACCTAAGTGTTTCACAAACAGCTAGGCTGTACAAGGAAACAGACTCTGTTAGTGCTACAGCAACTTGCAGCCTTGCAAACTTGGCATGCTTTCCAAACACTTCCTTCCCTGGGCTCACCATGAGCCAGCAGGTTTGAAGCTGCAAGGCTTTATCCATTAAGCTTCTGCTCTGTTAATAAAATATTTGTAGGGAAGTTGTCATTGTGAAGTTCCTTTTTGTAAATTACAGTATGAGTTTCAATACAGTTATACTTCAAGTATTTTTGAACAAAAGTAATTACTGCTAAAATCTACTTTAGGAGAATGAAAATATAGGCAATAATGCTACAGTATAGACTTCCCCACAGCCACAACTGCCGCATGGCCTTATCCCTGAGTCACAATGCCTTCAGAGATACCCCTGCTCCAGCATGGCCTTACCCACAGCCCCTTCTGAAATAAGCCTGCTCTAACATGGCTTTACCCATGGCTGTAGTCCCTCCAGGGGAATACCTGCTCTGTTGTGGCCTAATGTAGGGCCACACAATTTGAGGTGTTCCAGCATGACATTACAGCACAGTGACTGATGCTTCAAGATCTATCTGCTGCAGCACAGACTTATCCTTGGGCCTCAATACCTTCAGAGGTATTCCTGCTTCTGCACTGACTTAATCACAGCTATAGATGCTTCAAGATGTATCTGCTCTGGCATGGGTTTATCCACAGATGCTTCAAGATTTAGCTGCTCCCACATGGACTCATCCACAGGTCATAGTCCCTGTGAGGTCACACTGGAGTTGCAGCCTGTCCAGCCCAGCAGCACAGACACAGCAGCGAGTCCCTGGCCATCTGCCAGCTCAGGCACATTGCCACTGCTGTTATCAAAATGTTCCCAGGCACAGCACAGTAAGGTGATAAGCAGCGTAGCACGCAGAGAAAGCAAAAACCAGCCACTAATGAGCACTAGACTCTAATGTATAGTCAGGCAAGCAAGGCTCATGACAAGCACCTGCCAATTAATAGCTAATCAGCAATTACAGCTGTAAATTCAATCTAGCACATTCCAGTCAAACCTGTCATTATCTCAAACCCTTTGAGCTGCACATTAGGTGTCCTAAAGGACTGCTGTGGTTTAAACCCAGCCAGTAACTAGGCCCCACACAAGCACTTGCTCACTCTCCCTAATGAGATAGAGGAGAAAAATCAGAAAAGAGAGAAAATTCATGGTTTGAGATAACAACAATTTAATAAATAAAGCAAAAGCCATGCACACAAGCAGGGCAAAACAAGAAATTGATTCACTGCTTCCTGTGGGCAGGCAGGAGCCACCTCCAGGAACGCAGGGCTCCATCATGCATAGCAATGACTTGGGAAGACAAATGCTATCATTCCAAACATCCTACCTTTCCTCCTTCCTCTCCCAGCTTTATATGCTAAGCATGACACTATATGATATAGAGTATCCCTTGGGTCAGCTGTCCTGGGCTGTGTTCACTCCCAACTCCTTGTGCACACCCAGCCTGCTCACTGGTGGGGTGGAGTTAGAGACAGAAAAGGCCTTGACTCTGTAAGCCCTGGTCAGCAATAAGGAAAAACTCTCAAGACTGTTTACAGCACAAATCCAAAACACAGCTCCATACCAGCTACTGTGAAGAAAACTAACTCTATTCCAGCCAAAACCATCACACCAAGTCTCCCAACAAGTAAAACCATAGATTTAAAAAGTATACCATCCTAATTATTTTGAAGAATTCAGTCCAAACTTTCTATGTGTAGGACTAAGTAGTAATTCCACACACTTTTAAGAGATGCTGGTCTCATCATGCCATTTTGTCCTTATTTCATTTCAGAATACCCAAAGATAGCTATTTGCTTAATTTTGAGAGGGGAAATTTTTCATTCAAAGAAAGATATAAGAGAGCTAATGATGTCCACATGAATTAAGTGCTGGAAGATATGACAAGAAATGCAGTAACGTTAAAAGAAACAGAAATGTGACAGGATTAGCATATGCTTCAGGCTAAGTCATTTTCTTGTTTGTGAATTGGGTGGCAAGGAAGCCAATAGATATTTTTGTATTAACAAATAATCAGAATCTCTCCAGCATGACACCACTGCAATATTTTCATTAGTTTTACCAAAGTAGTCTTCCCAAGACAGGGATACTTTTTTGAAGTCGATAACACTACTGACAAAGGTTGAGACCATTTTCTTCAGCATACAAATGCCAAAAGACCCTGACAATCCACAAAAGAGTAGTTCAGTTCAACTTTGCCATATTCACAGAACAGACAGAATTACAGAGTAATTTAAGTTGGAAAGGATCACCCAACTTCATCTGGTCCAGTGTTCTAGTTGAAGCTCTGCCAACTTCAGTTTGAAAAACTGAAATCTTTGCTCTGCATACTGTAAACAACTCCAGCCACTCTCCCACTGCCAATGTAGAGCTACCACAGAGAAAGAGCAGGTGTGGAACTACTTCAATTAAAAAAAATACCTACAAAGCAAAAAACCCAACATGCAATATCTGAAGTTTATGCTTCCATAAGAAAGAAAAAAAATCACAGACTGCTTTGCATAGTCTGAATGATCCAAAGGAAAAGGATATTTAATGGATATAATCACATCACAAGTTTAAAATGGTATTTTGCTAGTGGTTCAGAGAATTTACCGAATTGCTTGAAATTTTTAGTATATGTCTACAGCAAAGCTCTCCAGATGATGTAACAAGAACTTAATCAAAAACTGACTGCATGGAGCCACACACCCAGGCTTTCGAGTTACTTTGATTAAAAAAAAAAAAAATTAAAAAAAATAAGTAAGCTGTGAGTTCTCACAAACGCCAGAGAATGGAAATCATAGAAAGCAAGCCTCATACACCTCAAATGCATAAAAACATCAACATTTTTCTTGCATAAAAGTCATCTTTTAGTGCTGAAAAGACTGTGGGAAAATTAACAGATGCTGACATTCAAAACAACTGGAATCTTCAGATATTTAATGACAGAACGAACGTTCTAATTTTTGTCCTTCCTGTGAACTTGGTTTGCAAGAGCAAAAAAAAAAAAAAAAGCCAAGCTTTAATTAAATAACTTATTCTGCTTGGGAATAAAGAGTCTGAGGCATAATTTGGTCTGTGTAGGAGGTATAACACTTACTCTACAGGTATGCCCTTTATTCTCAAGAATTTTGAGTGGTAATGGTCTTCTATCAAGAGATAGACTGTGCTTCATACTGCAAATGTGTATTTTTAAGGCATGAAGCAACAATATTCATGTTGGCAGACAATCACAATACATCTCATTTGATATATTGTCTGTCCTAGCTTTGCTATTGAGAAATTAAAACAAAAATGAATAAACTTGTTTAAGATGGAGCAGTCAAACTGCAGAGCAGGAGAATTCCTTCAGTTTTTCTGCTTTAGCTTCAAAGTTTATTCTATATTATAAAAGCAAGCAAAAAAGCTCAGCTGACTATTAAATTACTAATTGTACAAGGCCTTGGACTTAAAATTCTGAGGAAAGAAAAAAAAAAGTCCTGAAAAGGTCCATTTCATCTTTCTTAAGCCTCTTTGGAGTTTAAACACCACCCTGCTCAGATCACATTAAAATTCTAGAGGGACTGTTAAGTAGAAGAGAGAAAGCAATGGACAGCATGGAAGCAGGGCTATTACCTATGACAGTGAACACTATCAGGATATCACAGGGTGAAGTCTAACCAATTACACCAAGTTAAACCATAAGTAGATATACTGAGCTAACTCATTAGAATGCTTTATATCTGCTAAGAAAACAAAGCACAGCCAATTATGCACACAGAAAAGAAGTGTAGATGAACTTTTAACTACTTTATATCTCACATGTTGCAGCAGTAGATCAAACGGCAAAAGCCACCCTAGTAACAGCAGTTAAATCCCTTCAAGGATAGGGAAAGCCAAAGATATTGACCTGGAAAGACAAATGAGGTTGGCAGCAGCTTACCCTGCCCATAGCATTTTGAAATCAATAGTGAGCATAACTGCTCCCTGTGGGGATCACATCCACAAAAATCCAGCACTGTGCAGATGGGGGGGAGCATGAGGCAGAACTGCCACACTAGAGCCAAGCCACCAGCCAAGACAAACACCTCAAGCAACTGGAACAAATGCTCACTAATCACCATCACAAACTTAGAGGAACAACTGGATCAGCATATCTAGGTGAGTGCAACTGCTTGTGGAAAATCATTTGAGATTTTATGTCACTCAGCACTGTAATTCTGTCCTTGTGTCCACCTCATCGCTCAATTTCCCCTGCAATAGAGAAAGCACGATCAAACAACTCCTTTTAGTAGAACCTAAAATCAGGGAGATGATGCATCAGCTGGCTGTTCAAGGCTTGTATTCTACTAAGCTGCTCACTTTGTAACTTTTCCTCACACGCAGTATTAAAAGGAATATAAGGCATATACTGCTCATATATCAGGCATATACTATATTAGTGAATAATCCCAAACTAACTTTGATGACTCATAAGGTTTAAGTTTTACACTAAAAGCTGTCTCCTCCTAGTATTTTTATGGACTGTTCTCCCTCCTAAAACTGCAAGATCCTGAACCAACTGCTGCTTATGGGCATGGAATGACAGTCACACCTCTGGCACACTAAGTCACCAATAACACAACAACACCACCTGATTTTAACCCATCGAGCCTACTGGCAAAGAATATTAATAGAGTACCTCAGTTCAATTAGTGAAACATGACACCTATAGTTCAGGTACTTCCATTTTTACAATTTCTTTGTGGATTCAGGGAATTCAATACAGTGTTGATGTTATTTAGTATATTTATCTATTAGAGATAAAGAAAGACAAAGTCAGTGAACTGACAGTATATTTGTATCCACAGATTTTGGTTTTTCAGAAAAAGTTTTAGTTCTATTTTTACATATCATTGTAACAGTACTAGAGACAACGTTTAGTATTTGTGTATTAGAATTCTCTCCATTCTTCCAGTAATGGTTACAGAGTCCTCATAAAGAAGAAAGAGATGAGTGTGATTAAGACAATTCCACTCACATTTACCTGTTCTGATCAATACTGGTTCTGAATTGAAAATACCCAAACTGATGACTGGCCAAATAGAGAGAACCTCTGTAAAGAGGTTACCTGATGAATACCCAAAGTCAAACGAGGACTGTAACATTAATTTCCTCACATAATAATGACATCTCAAACAGGTTCTCATTCTTTGATTTAAGAATATTTTATCTTTGATGCACTTTCTAAAAAAAATACTTGCTTCCCAATTCCTCAGATCACTTAATTGCAATAGAAAAGAAGTGAAAGCTTGAAAAGATGCACCTACACTTGAAGACACGAGGAAAATATGAAAATCCAGTTCCCATTTGCTGGTAGGCAATGAAGGAAGCATTATCATTCCCTTACTTCTATACTCGTACATCATGAACACAGAATAAAATGAGGATTGATTTTATCCCACTTTTAGGATTTATTTCTCAATGAATATCACTTTACTGACACTCAGGCTTTCTAGTCCATACCTCATTTCAATTAAAAACACTCTTGCAGTTTTAAAGAGTAAGTGGCTCCCACTTTAATGAACCCTTGCACATAATTTATTATTCATAAAAACCTTAGCAGGCAAAGCATTCTGAGAGTCAACAAGCACTTTTTGGCTCTGCTTTTATCTCTGAGCAATAGAACGAAATAAGCACTTCTTGCAAACTTCACTCTTTCCCAATGAGTGCTTTTCAAACTGGTTTCACTAGGCAGAAAGCGAGGGGCTGGTTTTACATTGGAAATACATATTGGGAACCTTAATCTATTCCTTCTGCCTGCAGTCCTCCATCACAAAGAGGAAGCAATCTCATGAGATGCAACTTTCGTAGTGTTGTCTGGTTGCAGCTTAGGTTGAGGGGTTTTAAGCTGGTTTTCCAGGAATCAAGAGTTGTATCAAAGTACTGAGAAGAATATTCATCATCAAAGTTAGAGGAGCACTAACCTCCTCAGCCTCTGCATGAAATCTCTTCCCTATCTTTAGAAAATATATTTTCTGTTGTTTTCTCACAGTATCTGTTTCTTCCCCAATGATTTTGCAATACCTTTCTCGATTATTTAGAAAACAATTCATACTCCAAGAATTCATAGGTGCATGTAGTCATGTAAGAGTGTCCATAAACAGGTTTTGTTGAGTCATCATTATCCAAACTGCAACATCATGTTGCCCAAAATTACAGGTGAGTAAGCTCTAAACAGGTGCATTTTGATCTCTCCTTTTCCTCCAATTCAAATCCTTGTTCTCTTTTTGCTTTCTCACTTATTCTACAAATATGAGAGTAAATAATACCACCTACACACACTGTTCTCTTCATTAACATCCACTTCATGATCTTTTCCAGACAACAATTTATGGAGCTAAGGGTAGTTTCAAATACAACATTAAGAACACTGCATTGTCATCACTGTTCATCACATTTGGAAGTAAGAAATCTTGGGAGTTCATAATAGAAATCTGAGTTTTCAGTTCTAGTTTTTCAACTTTTAGAAGTCAGCACTCTTAAGGCAATTTACCTTACAGACAGTAGTGATGTTCCAGAAAGAAACAAAAAAGGTCTACTTGCAGGCTAATATAAGCAGCAAGGGAAAAGATTAGATTTACCTACAGTTTAAAGAGGATTAAGTCAATTTTTCTAGCAAGATGGCCTAAGCCTTCCTCATAATGTTTAGAATTCAGTCAATTTCAGGACAATAAAGAATTCAATTCATCTGAGGCCGAAAAGCAAAGGTCTGGGCAATAGCAGTGTGGATTAGAGAATCTACAGGACATCATCTTTTAAAAATAAAAGTTAAAACACATATGTTGATACATGGTTTGGATAGTACCATATGGCTGTGGTACCATATGGCTATGAACATATGGGTAGTTCAGTTTTTAGTGAACAAAAAGAAACAGGGTTACTGGTGCTTTATTTCACAAATTCATTCTGCCCATCTCAGTCACTTGGAAACTATTAGTGAGATACAATTCCTGTACCCTTTACTGTCCCCATTTGAAACAATCATCTAGCAACTCAGAATTAGCAGCAGGTAACTACAGCATTACAAAGCTTATCTCAGGAACAAGCCCAACAAAAGTAAGCCCACCACCCAAAAAAAACCCCAAAACCAAATCAAACCAAAAATGCTCCTTAGCAAGCAGCACAGAATGTTTCAATCCCAAAGGATTGAGCAGAACAACAAAGCAGAGCTCAGCCCACATCTCTCTTTAGATTTTCAGTCAGCTGCTATAAAGTGTCAGCACACTAGTAACCCTCTATAAAATGTATATATTAGCTTGAGATAGTGGGGACTGAGCAATCATGCCTCACATCATTAACACAACTTGACCTGACACAAAAAACAACCATGACAGCCAAGCCACCCACCAAGAGAAAACAGAGCTTGCGTCTTTTAATCCCCTCCTGCATACCTGGCTCCCACCTGACTTCTCACTGGTTCCAGCAAGCTGAATCAAAACATCACTCGTGTAAGGTGCACTAAATCCGTTTCAGAATACAAAAGGATACAGCCTTAGTGCTCCACTCTGAGTCCCGATGGCCAGTATTTTCTGAACCGGATCAAATGCCAAGGCTGAAGGTTGATAGGGGAAACCATGGCGTACAGTCTAACAAGTCACAGCATTGCAGTAATGATGGGTCAAGCAGGATACCAAAAATAAACAGAATCAATACTGTATGTTAGAGAACAGCATTCAGTGTTAATCGTAATTTTAAAAGGAACTACAAGGCATTTTAATAACAGATTGAGAAAATCAGCTGTCTTACATGAACCAATTATAAAAGACTTTTTCAGTCATAATTACTCATTCATCCTTGAGCATCAGGTGACAGACTTACCGAAACTTAATTTGAATCCTACATTTCTTCTGTACAAAGACTGTATCAACTCAGCATTTTATTTTTTCATCTTCTTCATTCCCTGAGTAATCTTATTTTTAGCTGTAACAAAGACACTAAACTATTAAAATCTGAGATGTTCTTAGCAAGTTTGGCAACAAAGCAAGCCTTGTCATCAGAACTATTACAAATTACTAGACTCGCTTTTCTGAGAATCATTTCAATTTCAATCCAGCAGGCCACACGTGACAATGCAACGTCTCTCAGCACATGAAGGGGGAAGAAAAGATAACAACCTGAGCTTGACAGAACACATCTCTCACCCTCTGCTTTCCCCAAAGAGAACAGACAGCTCCAGAATTAACAAAATAAAAAAACACCCTGCCTCAACAATGGGATTCTTTCTTAATATGAAGCTATTGGCACATTTAACTTTTTGCTTAGCCGAGACTAATTTGGTAATTGACTAAGCAATAAGTCCATTAGGCTTTTTGGGCTGCAATTAATCAGAACTGAGAACGTAATACAAGTGTCACCTACTCTTATTTCCACTATAAACACACATAGCAGAAGCCATACAAATGATAGCCTTTTCATTTCAAAACCTTTAGTTTAAAGCAGAGGTATTTCAGGACTTCCTAAAGGCACAGCAAACTTCTGATATACTCCTTTTACTTCCCTGAAGTTGCAGGAATACCCTGCAACGCTATATCTCACAAACAAGGTCTAAGTGGTAACAGCTCTGCTCTTTTCCACATCTTTTGTGACCAACTTGTGAAAGCTGCAGAAAGTCCTGCAATACTAAAAAAAACAAGTAGAAGAATCCATAAACAAGCTCATCTATGTCAAGCTAGGCCATGAGTGCATTGCAAAGATAAAAATGGGTATTGATATTCAAGTCAGCTTTTATTCCACTTGGTACAGCTGGTGGTTAATTCGCTGCATCATTTTCTGAAGTGTGCAGACACAAACTGCAGTTATTGTATCAAACACAAGCAAATAAATAAACAGGAACTTTGTCTCAAGAGAAGATATGCAATAGCAGCATCAGCAACTTGGCAACACACTGCAGTGAAACCACCACAAACGTCGACAGCCTTTTTCAGGCATAAAGGAACAAGATAAATGCATTTCCAAATAATGCAGAGCGACAGATCCCCTGTCCTTCGGGCCCATGAGCAGAGGCTTCTACTCAAATGCCGCGATAATCAGATCTGCACTAGACCTAGGTATCACTCCTATCCCCATCCATCCAACTCTTTCTACGAAGCCTTCGTGAACAGTCAGTATTACTCGCACGAAAGAACCTAGAAGACGACAAACCCCGAGACTCTCCAAGAAAGATAACTACAGAAATCCAGCAAGACCTGTACAGCTACACCCACCGCTTGCTTCCCTTCTTCGCCCCCCGAAACATTCAAATCCAACAAGTAAACAGGAGCAGCAGGCAGGCTCGGCGAGGTCGGCACGGAGGAGCAAAGCCCGCAGCGCCCATCGCGGCGGCGCGCCCCCTTTCCCGGCCGCCCGCCGGCTCGGGGCTGCAGCACTCATTCACCTTGCAGAGCTGGAAGTGCTCGGACTGGAGCGTCTCCTGGATTTCCGTCTCCCGGTTCCCCGCCTGCTGCTGCTGCGCGGCGGACGACGCCGAGGCGACGGCTGAGACCGCCGTCAGGCCGTCCAGCACCTTCCTGATGTTAAATTTCCTCATGGTCTTCGGCGGCGGCGGCGCTCCCGCTCCCCCGGCCTCGCCGCCGCCGCGCTGTCACCGCCGCGCCGCCCGCCCCGCAGGCAGCAGACGAGCCCCCGCCGGGGAGGGCGGTGCAGGGGCGGCCCGCGATCGGGGGCGTCGCGCTCCTCCTCGTCCGCGGGCAGGGCGGCGAGGCGTCAGTCCGGCAGCGCAGGGGCGCTTCTCATCGGGGCCCGCGGGCTCGGCGACGGAGGCTGGAGCCAAGCAAACAGCAGCCGGTCAGCCCGCTGAGCGCCGCCACCGCCGGCCCCGACTCGCCGCCCGCGGCCGCCCCGCGCCCTGCCCGCCGGGGATGGCCGCGGGCCCAGCCTGCCCCGCCCCG
>JAWWMP010000116.1:48057489-48068806 GCA_035047865.1 Dendrocincla tyrannina
GCAGGTAAACCTGGGGGCGGCCGGAGGTCGCAGGATGCCGTGGGCAGCGCCACCTCTGCCTTCGGTGCTGGAGGCGCACGGCGGCCGCCGCGGGGCCGGGGGCTTCGCGCCAGGGACCGGCGGGAGATCCCCCGGCAGCGGGGCCGGCGGGCTGTGTCCCATGCCGGTGTTCCATGCCAGTGCCCCACGCCGGGGCAGCGCCGGGCGTTCCCCCGAGGCGGTGCTGTCCTGCTCGGCGGAGGGGTGTGAGTCCCCTGTATCTCTCGCCCCCACCGCCGAGAGGCTGCGGGTTCGGCCCCGGGGAGCGCTCGCTGAGCGCGGTCCAGAGCGGCCAGCACCGCCCGGCCCAGGCACGGCTGGTGGCCCTGGCGTCGCTGGGATTCCGAAGGCACTTCCATTCATTCTTACGGCTGAGAAACCAATTTAAACAGGTGGCACAGAGTCAAATGCTTCTTTCCGATATCTGCTGTTGTACAGTATTGTGTATTCTGCGTTTATTTTTCTTCTTGTACTATCTTGCAGTTTTCAATTATCTAGTCAGTGGTCAGGTAATAAACATCACTCTTGTCTCAATCGTTGTTACATTGTTGAAGATAATTATTTGTGACTCTTTATTGAACTTTCTTTTCAACTAAAATGAACTGGAAGATCAATCATCACTTTTGGAGGGAAAACTTGTAGAGATGTGATTCAAAACATTGGTTCTCATCTCTCAGCTATCGGCATGAATGCCTTAGCAGTAAAAGGCTCTGCACACTCCATAATGGTCCTTTCAAATGGTGTTTCCAGCCTGATAAGACAGGTATGCTCTGTTAGCACAGTAATGTCATAGTGCACAGAGGGATAAGCAGAACTGGAATGCAGTGAAATAGCTGTGATGCAACTATCATCATAATCAGAAGTAAAAAAAAAACCACAAACTCTTGCTAGACTTGTAAGCCCTTGTTAATTTCCAGCTATATTGCCAGCATGTATACGTTGTATAAGCTTTTGGAATAAATGAAGACAATTCACATATTTTTGCAAAGTCAACTTACTTTTGTGTTACCAGGACTGTTGGACATCTCATGAAATCATCCTGGTAAACTGTGAAAGAATGCTTCCAGAGGTGGCAAGAGACCTAGAAATAAAAGAAGCGGACTTAATTAAGGTTCAGTAAATATCTGATATAAAAATCAACTGAATTTTGAAAGATAAATGTGTGCAATGTCAGTGTGTCTTTAATTTTCTGTGATATATTTTAGCTAATGTATGTAGGTTACAGAAGGAATGTCTATTTTCCCATCTATTCACTGACACGATAACTGGGAAGAAAACTTGGAGAACTTGGCCATGTTTGACTGAACGCTGAGTACAAAATATTACAGGTAAAGACGTCTACAGGTGTAACTTTAAGAATATAAAGTTGTAGTCCATTTGAGTCCTTCTGTCAGTATGTGTTAGGCCAAGCCCTGCAAACGCTCCCAGTTACACCTTTGGTAGCACAACTAGCCTCATTATTTATAGTAATATTAATCACAGCAACACCCCCTCAGAACTGGATGATGAATTAAAGGACTTGAAAAGCCCTCTTTTTATATATATTACAATCTCTTTCCTTACGTTCTTACTTGGCCTATGAATGCATTCTTTAATTGGACCGTACATTTTTAGAGCAGAGATTGGATTTGGTTTTCTGTCTACATTAGCGCCTAACAGGAGAACCCCCCCATTCATTGTTGCAACATTGTATCTGTATTTGCAAACATTCAGGCAAATGATACACAAGGTTGAGACTACTTCAATTCTCTTCACACTTTCTGGCTGATACCATTCAAAAATCAGTGCTCCCTGGGACTTCAGAGCTCTTCCTGTAAAAATTTTTGGACTGATTTCCTCTAGAAAATTGGTGAAAAAAATCTGGATTCATTGGGACATCAATGGGAACAGTAATAGGCCTTTTAATTTTATAGTTCAGCGAACATCCACATTATCTCTCAGGATTTAGCTGCTGTATTTGAGACCTTCTTTGAGCCCTCCAGTTCTTACACAATAACCACATCCTGTTTACAAATGAGACCATTCTGCTTAACCTCCTTCATGTTGCTTACTCAGATGTTCCATCCTCTTATATCTGAAATCTCTTTGCAGTGTTTTATACCCTTGTCCAAAGTCTGAGTGTTTTGCGTACAAGAAGCAATCAGACCCAACTAGCTGGCAACATTTTTGTTCTCAACTATGAGAGAGTCTAGATGTGACAGAGCCAGCGTTAAATGTTCACAAATCACTTAAGCCCTCACACCACCACGCCATCGAATGAATCTACTTGGCTCCGGTCTTCTTTGTCTGCCTATTCTTACTGATCCTGTTGGTTAACACTGCTAGAAAAAGAGAGAGAGGACCAACTGCTCATTTTTCAATCAGTATTCTACAGATACCACATAAATAGCCACTGCTACTAGTAGATATTTGAGGCAGTGGGGCATGGAGTGTTGGCCTACATACCCATGCGATCCCACAGGTTCCAGTCAGACTTGTTGGGTCTTTTGCCTCAAGATTATCACAATAACTTCACAGATAACTGCAGAGTGCAGTTATCACTATGCTTATGAGCCTTTTTGGTTTTTTTTTTACTTGTTTTTTTGGTGGTAGGGGTTTTTGTTTGGTTTGTTGTTGTTGTTGTTGTTTTTGTGAGGTAGTATACCACCAGTGTTATCCTGAAGAAGAAAGAGAATGATAGTAGTCCCATAAGAGCCAGTATGAGTAAAAGCCCACCCAGTTATAATGTATGCTAAGATTTGGTGGAATAATTCAGAGCAGTGGGTAGATAACTAAGTGACAAATTCACACATGGTGTTTGTCATTAGTTTCTACCTATGGCCCAAAAATGTTACCAGTTGTATCCAGAGCAGGAGAAGGCAGTGTACTCCAAGTGATTTGCACACCATAATAATTACTGCAATACTCTGCATAGATGAGAAATAGACCATCAGAAGTGACCTCAAGATCTCTGCTTGGCCTCTAACTGCACTAAAGCTTTTGAAAGTCAGTCAATCCAGGCTTTGAAGACTAAGAAAGATGCTTAGCTTTCCTGAGAACTTCTTAATGGTGCTTAGTCACTCATACTGCAGTAAGGATCGACTGAGCCCTAGCCAAACATTTCCTTACCATAAATAGAAAGAAGCTGGGAAACAGTTCTGGACTAATCTTATTCAGTTGGTTCTACTGAAATGTATTGGACAGGACAGTGTAACCACAGCTCCAGTGAGTTTTGGAATCTTCCCTGCCTGCTGGGAAGCTGTTCAAGCTTTCTAGACTCAGAGCTGTTGCCAAACAAACATCTGTGATTTTTTGCCCCCCAAAGTCTGCATTGGTGACAAATCCTATGGAGGACTTCCAGCTGCAGGTGAATGTATGTCATTTCTGCAGCTTGATTTGAATAAGCCATGAACAAGAAGGAAATTAAGAGCATGTGTCATGTCCGTACCTGGAAAAAAAACCCTATGCTAGTGCTTGGATTAACCACAACTGGTGATGAACTGTTTACTGTTTGTAAATTCACCCATTTCAGAAACATAGGGATGGACCATGCCTACACTGTTATGATGAGTTTCTGCACTCGAAGCCTATGTGGTCTTTGACAGGCACACAGATCATGGGGAATCCTTAATAAAAGACCTATGGAACAGCATGACTAACACCCTCTGTATGGATATCAGGCTGTATGGACATGCATGGCAGAGAGAGGACATATCCTACTGCTGTGGAGTCTGCACCAAGATTGCTGCATGTTTAGCTGAGGTCCACAAATATAGCCCCAAGTGCATACATTGGCTGGTGAAATATGAATTGGAAGGGCTCTGCAGCATTGTTCTGCACAGCCACTGTAGTTGATAATACACTAGCGTCCATGTAGCTATTGGATGTTGAACTATAGTGTAGCAAAAATAGAGGCATAGCTGTCTTGGAACAGTTGAAGAAATTGTTAACCAGTTGACCACTGTGGGTGTTGACTGCTGGCCACTACCAGTGCTCTGTGGCAAGAGGTGAATAGCTACAGTGCACTAGTAAGGGAGAATACATAAGGCAAAAGGAATGAGCGACAGCAGCACTACATGATGGAAATATAAGACTTGAGAAACAGGTTGTGCAGCATCCTGCTCAGTATCACATGCTTCTTTGCACCTTTGTCCCACCTTGTGATCTTGGATGACACAAAGGCAGTCAGCTGCTAAATTGCACAAAAATTTACTGCATCTAATGAAAAGATGTATATTAGTTATTATCTATTAACTTATTTAGATATTATTCTCATCTGATGATACACAGATGCTTCAAAAAATGTTGTACTTAAGCATCCATCTGCCTTTTTTCATGAGATAGAACCTCTTGCAATAAAAATAAATAACATGAAGGAAATATTTAAGAAGAATGTTAAACCCACATTTTTTGTTTTCAAATGTATTTTCATTATTTTCAGCTATGCCTTTAGTTCCTAAGGTTTGGTTGTTCTAGCAGCATGGTCTTCTCTTTTGGCTTCAGCCAATCCCTTCCTTTTGTTACTGTCTGAAGGAGTAATAATTTATTTTTCTGCTTATCCAAATCTTTTTTGGCCAGTGCAGGCACTTAATTAATTTCTTTTATATTGTACTAAAAATGCACACTTCTCTTTTGTTCATGTAGTCTGTTGATTTTTTCTGCTTTCTATGTTACATTTTACTTGAACCTGGGCCAGGTCTGTATTGAGAGGTATTTCAACCCCAGCAGCCACTCTGCTCTCCTGCTTCATGCTTTTAGTGGCAACAACTTCCTCAGTTGTCCTGTACTGTTCAAGTTATTCTCCTGTGCAATCAAACCAGAAAATGTTGGTGGCAGAATTTCTTCTTTTTTTTTTTTCATGATTTTCTAGGTTATAGTGCATAAACAGTCATAGGAGCAGGGTTGACAATTCAGGATGCCAGCCTTGCAAGAGGATACTCTGTAAGCTGCAGGGACCATGTCTTTCTGTCACCTCCTTTGTTTTTTGGGGAAAAAAAAAAATCGGTGTGTAAAGTGGAGGATAGAGTCTATTCCAAGACCTTTTCGTCTTCATTGTTTCTACTCACGTGGAAAATGAGGTGTCTGAATAAAAATTCTCATTTCATTGTCACAAATAAGCACCTTCAAGTCTGGGGCAGGCACAGAATGAGCAGCTTTGAAGTGCAATGTTGTGCTTAGGCTCCAAAAATTCACATGTGTTATGCTTTGGATCTTATCCTTTGCCAATTTCTTACATTCCTTTACTAATTATAGTTTTTATGAATACTTTTTTATGTAAGAATTAATTTTGTAATATTTGTCTCTCAATCTGAAAGGTTTTCAATCTCTGTGTATTTTTAAGAAAATCATTGCTCAGGTACTGCTAGTGGATTGTAAAGATTTACAGGAGGAGCAGGTAATATGTACATTCAACACTTAAATTTGCTTACTGTGTTGTAGTTGTACTTTAGATGCTAAAGCAAAATTAGAAATAATGATAATAAGGAATTTCTAATTTTAACATGATCTATGCCATCACTTCAACATGTAATTAATCTTATGTTTCCTTCAATTCAATCTGTGCATCTTCTTAACAGTGTGTGTACGATTAACCTACATCAGGAGAAGACATGGTTTACTCATCCATACTGATAGTATGACATAGTAGTCACCAGTACATAACTTGTACCAGTACTTGCCTTTTATTGCCTATTATTTATTTCTTTAATTTGATCTATTCTAATGGATATTTGAAACACACTAATGCAAAATCATATAAGCACAGAATAACTGAGATGAGAAGGTATCTCTCATGTTCATCTGGTCCAATGGTTTACTCAAGTCGTAAATTTTTGGAGCTGGCTTCCAAGTCAGAGCATGGTGCTCAGGGTCCTGTCTAGTTTTTGCATATCTCCAATGATAGAGATTCTGTAACCTCCTTTTGCATTATTACAAAATAAAATTGCCATTTCACATCACATGTGTGCATTTCTCTTTTCTGAGTTTTACATTCTTAGTAGCCCTAAGCCAGGATTAAAACTTCAGACAAACAATGCTAGTACGTTCAGAACAGGTTTTAAACAATTTAAGGCTATTATCCATCTTGAAAAATACAGGCCAATACTTTACTGAATAATGAAGATTGTTTCATATGTGTTTATCATAAACATTTTTTAGTATTTGGTCAAGTATAATACAAGTGCTTCTTCTTACAGTGCCACTTAAAGTCCTGTGTAACAGTGAAGTAAATATGAAATACAATCTGTCTCCATTAAAAGACAGCAAAATATTAGAAGTGAAATCAACACAAGCTTTACAAAACAGCCAAATTAAGATGAAATATGAGTGTCTGCCAAGTGAAAAAGGCTTTTCTTAGACTAAATGAATTAAAGTTAAAATATGATGGACAAAACTGATTTATCCACTTTAAAAACAGAATTACATTGCTGCAAAGACTTCCAAATATAATGATCTGTTTATATACAGTATTTTGTATGAAGTGTACCATTTCAGACAGCATCTTTCATCACTGAGTCTTTTTAAGCGACTGCCTACTACAAGAAAAAAAAGCAAAAAAGCTTTTTTTTTTTTCTTTTGTACTGTCATTGTAATTACAATGCATTAGTTGTTAGGGGATTTGCATTGCACAGTAGTTTAACAATCTAGAAAAGTATTTATTTGGACTACAGAAACATTAGACCTTTGTTAAAGATGGCTACTATTTCACATATATTTTTTATTCTTACTTTAAATAAAATGCAGGGAATTACATAAACCGTGAAGCTAAGCATGCAAGCAAGCGGACAATCCCTTTAAAAATGTTGAAGCTAGAAGATCCAAAATACATCTATGCTTCATTTAATTTTAGGCGCTTTTTTTGGTACAGTTATTTTCATCCACGTTGCCTTTTTTTTGTGTGTGTATCTGAACCCTTCTTCAGAATAACAATACCAGATATATGTTTAAATTTTATTTTTAGCTCTGTTATACAAGAAAATTTCAGATTTCAAGACAATTAAAATATTTACCATAAAAGTAAGGACAATCTATTTTCTTTTAACTTCATTCTAAGCATGACAAACAGCATGTCTTTCTTCATTTTCCACCCTCCCTCCCAACTAGTGAAACAGGAGGTGAAATACAAGGACAGCTGAGACATTCCAATGAAAATGCAAGTGTGCTCCACTTTAAGAGCAACAAAATAATTTGAAATTAACAAGGCAAATAATTGTTTCATAGTAACAAGACAAATGGGTAGGAGAAGCCTAAAGTATGCAGGACAGATTCCAATTTATTAAAGTCAATGATCCTTCTCATTTCTCATTTCTCCCATTCTTTAAATTTTTTAGAGTCTGTTCCAAGACACTAGTCAGTGAGCTTCTTGAGTAGACTTTAGGTCCAATTGGTAACTTAATCTAAGATGTTTTGAAGCCCTAATAGAGGCAATTGAACTTTGGCATGTAGCTGATTGAATTAAAGCCTGGAAGATATGCAAAGCTTTAATTAAATCAGCTCAGCAAGTGCTAGAGTTCATGGCATTGTCCTGACCAGAATTCAGACCTATTGCTGAGATTAAGTTCAGCGACTTGATGTATTATCACGGTTTTCAGCCTTACTTCAGGCAAAGTGTGTAAGGAGTCATTAGTATCTGCTCCTTGAAATCTCTCTTCAAGTCACCATCCCTTCTGCTGTAGCACTCCAGTTAGGGCTGGTTACAGTGCCAGTTAGGAATAGCCAACATTTATTAATTATATCTGTATTTTATAGTGCATTATCCTGTAGCTGCTCAGTTTGAAAAGAGATTGCGTAAGAAACAGTGGAAGAAAGACTCTTGGCTCATAGAGCCCCCCCTCTTCAGGCAAGGCAGACAGGTTAATGGGAAAATAAAAAGAGCTAGTCTTAATTTTAGCAACTGGAAATTGAGATACACACACAAGTAAAGCTGTGCTCGTTTAGTTGTGCAAGTCTCTGGTACAGTTTGTACTGCATGCAGCTACGCCTAAATGCCTAAATTACAATCTGCGGTGGAAGCTGTTTAATTTGCATTAGATTTATATATTTCCCCTTACCCTGGGAGCAAGTAGCTTCTCTGCTTCTCTGTAACAATGCTGAGGTGTGTCTGGAAGAATCCCACAAGCTTCTGGCACAGCCTGAGGGGACCCACAACTCTGCCTCCCAGCTAGTGTGAGGATCTGTTTTCCCTTCCCCTGGCCAGTCCCATTCACCTGGTCCTTCCCCTCAGCACACAGTGCACAGCTCCTCATGGAGCCTGAGTGGCTCTTAGTTGTATTGTGAAGGTTTTAAGGCAAAAATGGCAGCTAACCTTTTGAAAAGCACTCCAGCCTAATATCCCTGTCCACTCCCCACCCCTTGAAGTATGTTGACCAGGGCTTTGAGCAACCTGGTCTAGTAGAAGGTGTCCCTGCCCAAGACAGAGGGGTTGGAACTAGATGATCTTTGAAGCTGCTTCCAACAAAAGCCATTGTATGATTTTCTATGATAATAAATACTGAACTGCACTAACTATGGGCCATGAAGGTTTTATTGTAAAGAACTTTTAATACATAATTAGGATGCTGTGAGAGTTGGTGGCTCTGTGGGTCATTGGTGGCTGCCTGTGGCAATCTACTGGGACAGGGCCTGGCAGCCAGGGTGTGAGCCACCCCCCAGCCAGAAGCAGGCAGCCATGAGGCCCTCAGGCAGCCCTGGGCACCAGGAACCTCCATGGGAACATGCTGAGGCTGGGTTGGGACTGGGCAGGGCCATGGTGACCTGGAGAGTGGTCCTACTGCAGTGTTTCTGGGGCAGGAGATGACTCCCAGGGCTGCCCCTGGGGCCCTGGCATTTTCATGCCTGCATCTAGAGTAGCAATTCATATCTAAAGGGCAGTCTTAATTTATGTCCCATGGAAATGTTTCTTTATGTCGCAATTATTTTTGTCTAAAAATAAAAAAAGAAAAAGAAATATTTTTTTGAAGATAAAAATGTATCTCATAAATAAACTTTATATCAAATGTGAGTTATTTTCTTGCTGTATATTCAGTGTGGACATGCTCCTAGAATGACTTTTTTGGAAAAATTGTATGAAGATGCTCCATTCACAAATTTAAAATCAGGAAATCTGGCAATAACTATGTAGTATGAGTGAAATTATTAAAGCTGTTCATTGTGTGTGACTTCATGGGAAAATGAGTTTTAAGATTTATAACATGCAATGTGACTTCTTATTACAGAAGTAAGTGGAAAGATCTCTCAGTTTTCTAACTTACAAGCAAGAGAGCCCATCATTTTTGTGAGAGCTGATTTAAGAACAAATAAAACCTGGGCTTCTCTGATCCACATCATTCATGCTGTCTCACTTGTTGCATGTTTTCATTTGACTGCATTTTTGATGCTAAAATTGAGGGGGTCTTATTTCCGATACTGCATAGTGTCTTCACGAGTGGCACTGCAAGGAAACAGGACTTGTAATGAGTCATCACAAACAAGCAGTTTTGTTTTATTTGCTATATATTATGCATTGTAAGCCTAACATGGATTAGAAGAACCATCTATGTGTATTGTAAAATTAAAGAAGTGCTGCATTTTAGGCAGTGGTTATGAAAGATTTCATAATCTGTTTTGCTATTCTTGTTTAGTTGTCCCCAGTCTTATCAAAAATAGCTTTTAGTGTAGGTTTTTCTCCAGAAATGGAGTAAATCCACCAGGTGTTATCAATGGCTAGGCTAGGCTAGACATCTGATTACTTTTCCACCACTTACACATTCCTCAGTTCCTAACCAGATATGTAGGAATTCTCCAGGTATCAGGTGATATGCCTGCAGACTTCCTTCTGGATATGCCATTCAGGTTTGGAGGCACTCATAGGCACCCTGAGTTTCAGGAATCCCCTAGAGTCACCACATGCCGGAAGCCATCACATACTTTGAAGATTCATGAGGCTGCTCTGTCTTTCAGTAAGTGCTTTGACATACTTTTGACTGTCTTGCTGATCCCCCACTAAACACAGTTTTTTAGATTCAAGGACTTAAGCCACTGAACAGTATTTTCAAGGAATTGTTCTCATTTAAGCACAAATTTGGTAAAGTATATTTCTAACAGATGGATTCATAATGCCTGTGATTTTGAAGCTTTTAGGTGTTGACAGATGTATTAAGAAGGTGTCTTCTCATGAAAAAAAAAGAAAAAGAAAAAAGAAAAGCATATTAGAGTTATACTATGATAAAACTTCAGCTCTTTCAAAGTGAAATATACAAACATTAACAAACATAACCTCAAAAAACCCAGTACATGAAACTGTTCACATAATGCTTTCTTTCTCACATCTTTTGAAGTCATGGTATCTTTGAGCTAAATAAATAAGTGAAATAAGTTTATCACCTTATTCAGTTCTGTATAGGTTCTTATTACTGTTTTGCAGTTCTGTGTTCGGCATCATAACTCATATGTCATATGCAATTTCTTTTCTCTCAACCTCTAAGAAGCAGTGTAATGCTTCCCTTCGGTGGTTTTCTCTGAAGTGAAGAGTCAGCTGCATATATGCACTGCTCTATTTTTATGTGAGAGAAGGTATGATCAAAGAAATATGCCTTACACTTCAAGCAGAAAATGATAATGTTTGTGACAATCTGTATTTCATGAAAACCATAGATTTAATTTAGTGAAGAAATAGAACTTTTTGTAAACAATAAAGGAAAAGCTTTCATAAAGGTGAAAGTAAAGAGAATTTTTTTTTTCTAAGAACATAGATAGAATAAGTAAAGGCTTAAATGTGAATATTGTTTAAATAAATTTTCTCCACAGAACTCTCATTATCAAAAAACTGTAGGACAGTTCAATCAGTGAAATTTATGCCCAGTAGAAGTAAAACATTCTAAAATGTAATAGGAACAAATTGTGCTCATGTATTTTCATGCTGAAATATGTAAAAATTAAATTATCAATTTAGTTTATTGTAAACTAAATATTTAGTTTCTAAAATAATTATGAGCATTGTGCAGTGTTTGTGAAATAAACATACAACTTTAAACAGGGTTTTGATATGACACTCTCCCCAGTCAGAACAAGCTGGATATTTCTTTTGTATAATACAAAGTATGCAAACAGGTGAAAAATAATGTGACCTAGACATCAGTGACTTTGAGCTCCACTGGATTAACGGAGAAACGTCCCAAAACTGAAGATCCTTTGGTGGACGCCTCTTCCTTCAGCTCCTGTCTGGTTGAATGTGGAATTCTGAGTACTTCAGCTGACCGCAACAGCCACGATATTACATAAATGAGAACTATGCAGAGGACTATGTAAGATCGGAAGAGCGTCG
>JAWWMP010000116.1:48068906-48084974 GCA_035047865.1 Dendrocincla tyrannina
CCCCACCCCCCCCCCCCCCCCCATATTTCAATGCATTTTTCACTTAGACTTATTTTATTAAACATTAATACCCCTCAACTGTTCCTTTTATTGCTCTAGTGTAGAGGTCCTATTCCTTTCATGAGACCTAAATTAAGTTTGCAAAAGAGGGAAAGATGGAGTTTTTGTATGTCTCTTATTAGATATAATTTACCACTTCTCTCATAGTGTATGAACTCCCTTTCTTTCACAACATAGAATACACACTAGGAAAAAACCCAAACCAAACCAGCATAGTAGAAATTAAAATAATGGATCTGATTTGGTATACCTTATGCATAGAAATCCTAAACATCACAGGAGATTGTTTTGAAAGAAAAGAAGTACTGTTTCTTTTCTGAAGTAGCTTTGTACACATAAGACTTATTTTAAGTGTCTGATGTCCCTAAAAATATTTGCTTTTTTGACATTATCAGGGATTCTGAGAACAGCCTCAAGGTGAAGATTTTACCTTTACACAGAAAAAATGCCGTCTTCAAATAAAGCCAATAAAAGCACAGTAAAAAAAAACTCCCTAGCTTTACTGTCTTGTATAATTTAGTGAAATGTAGATTTTCAAAGAAACTGTAGATAAACGAAAGCTTGGTTTGTTTTGTTTAGTCTTTAATGATGTCCATCTGACCAGGTATTAGGTAAAAAAAGTCACTGACTGCACCTGTGTAAAAGACAATAAATGAAAACAAAAAAACCCCTCCAGATATAAATAGTAACTTCCAACCAATAATAACTTTAACAAAATATTCAAAGATATGCTTAATATATGTGTTTATATATATTTAGTAATGATCTTGAAAAGACAGCTGATGGCATCCGGGTAAGAGAACTAGTCAGAAAGCTTCACAAAACTAAGAAGAGTCATATGATCAACAAAATTAAATGCTTGTAAATTAAAATATAGAGTGGGAAAATCTAGAATAGAAATATGAATATTTATTTTCATGTTTTAAATTACTAGTATCATGCCTGTAGAAAGCTCAGGGAGAAGATATGCTTGGTAATAACAAATAAATACATTTGTTTTTGTGCAAAATCAGTGTAATATATTTCTAAAACGTTACTAATTCATATTGGATTGAGACTGAATTTTATCATTCTAAACATTATTGTGAAAAGAAAATAAGTAGAGAGAGTGTGACTTGTTTAGGAGAATTGTAAGATATTAGAGAGTAAGTGCATTGTTGAGGAAAGAGATAAAACAAAGAGACATCCGTTATATACAAATAATAGTGAAAAAGAGAAGGTTACGAGGGGTTATGAGAAGGGGATGAGTCTACTTTATATTTCGTCACCCAAGAAAAAATGAGAAGAGCCAGCAAATTAAAAAATGACAACAGGATATATGTCTTATACTACACCAAATGAAGTATTTTAATTTAATGTGAAAAAATAAAAAAGTCAGCCAAAAGCTTGGGAAAATTTTTAAAGATATTTGGATGATTATTAAGAACATCCACTGATAATGAGCTGACAACTTTGACAAACATCGCATGTAGCCATTCATAACCAAATTAATCAGAATTTAGCTGGTGCAAGAAAGGAATTGCCTCTACAGAGGGATCAGTCGCATTTTTTCATTTTGGAGCTTTTTCTAACTTCATGTAACTATGTATTGTCTGCTGCCAGACACAGGATTATATAAACAATGGATTTAATTCCATTGGTAAACTGCTGTTCTACTCACAGCTAAGGCAACATTTATATATTTTGTCATATGTTTTACTTTTTACTGAGTTTCTTTCTGTTTAGGATATTTATAAGTATCTAGGTTTCTTTATTGTTAGCAATTCTCTGAATTATGTGGTTTCCCTTCATATCTTGGAAAAAGCATTTCCCACCCTCTAAACAATATTAATGGAGCAATTCATCACTTTAAAAGTAATATAAATAAGAAGATTTCCCTGTATTGTTTATATATGTTTGAGAAACCATGTTACACTATATATATTGGGCAAACACAGTATCTGACATTTGAAAACTTACAAATATTTGAACAAGAATCCTGGAAGACAGTTGAAACAGAAGCAGCACTTATGCCTGGGTATCTTTAGGAAATTTTCACTGTGTAGAAAGAAATGGCTTCTTCTGTGAAATATTTGCAGTGTTTCAAGTAGGGAGTTACAAAGGATGCACACTTTTAACTCAAAGAGCCTTTTAAAAGAATACTGAATGTAAATATAGTTCTTCAAATATTCTTTACTGTATTATAGACTTAACATGACCATTCAGACCCCTAATTTTAACACTGTGTGTGAGTTTTTCAGCTGTGTTGAGATTTGAGAGTGAACACTGTGCTGGTTATTTCACTTACAAATTTTCACATTATCATAATGGTTTTTTTATTCCAAAATCTTGCAAAGAATTTCACCCTTGAACTATTTGTTTCAGAGTATGAAAATACTATGATTATATATATGTATTTTATATCTCCATTTGGTTCTGAAATGCACTGGCTTTGGTGAGCATTTTTATTGTGGGGATTAATAATCAAAATAAGAAGGAAGAGAGTGAATCAAATGCTAATCTGAAAAAAAAAAAAAAAATCAGAGTGTAAGATTCAGGCCTTAAAGGGCAGCACTTCCCAATGGTGGGATCACTCACATAAGAAATTCCTGCCACTGGATATGACTGAATTCAACATAGATATAAAGCAGAAGTAATTCCATAATTGCTCAGATACTACTGTGGCACAAACTATAAAATCCCTAAGTAGAGAGATAGGGAGCTTGGTCTTTGATACATGTGTTGACTGAAGTCTGCAGCTGTTGCTGAGCAATTAAACAGGAGCTGTGCTGAGCAGCCCTCTGGCTGCCCTGTAGTTGTTCTGGGCTGCCCAGGGATTGTCGCACCGAGCATTAGCATCTTAAAAGCAGCTCCTCTCTTACCCTGCAAGTAAAACTCAGTGTGGAGGTAAAAGCTTGTACACTGTCAAAGAACAGGGCAGAAAAAAAATATTTGTTCCCCCAAACACCTTTCTACCACCAAACTTCACTTCTGGACTGAGCTGGCCCTTGCTGTCAGATCTGGCAAAGGAATGAAAAATCGGAATTTGTGTTTAATGAAAAACATCGGAGAGCTTAAACTCACTATGAAAGTAGGAATCCCCTTGAGTTTTTGGTATAACACATTAAACAAAAAGGGTCAAAAGAGAGTACAGTCAGTTCTTCTGGAAAGAGTTCAAGGAACAAATCAATTCTCTAGCCATCTGGAATCCCCTATCAAAGTGTAATCCCTGAAATACACCTTAGTAGGCCAGACATACATTATGATCAATGGTGAGAAGAGCTAAAAAATCAGGACAATTATTTCTGCTGCTTTCTGTGAGACCTTCCATCAAGTTTAATCTTCTGTTAGTTGGTACAGTCTGATCAAGATAAAATAAAATTAAGTCTAGATATGTGCCTATACTTAGCCACCTAACACCATTTGAGATACCTCTCTAAAGGAAATAGGTGCCAGGCAGGACAATAATTTGTGAACCTGTTGGTATCCAAAGATAGCTGGAAGGAAGATATAACTATTGCATGCTTGAGCATGGTCAGCATGAAAAGAGGCATTAACAATTCTCAGCAGTAATATGTCTCATTATTAGTGTGTCTTTGCTAACTTTAGTCAGCCATGAAGAACATATTTAATGATGGTGAGATGGTGCATAATGATGTAAGTCTGAAATTTTTAATAGAAATTCTCTGTGTGACAAATGATGTATTAACTTTAACTTGGACTGCCTTTAATATCCTGCCCAGTGAAAGAATCTCAGGAGTCTTATTGGTAGTACCAAATTTGCAGCCAACTTTCACATAATATGAAAAGATGAATTAGTCTTCAGAGTTTTCTCATCTGGATCTTTCCTAAATGTACCAAGAGACTAGTGCACTAGTTGCAGTCTCTGCACTGAAAATTATACTTCAGAGTATGTGCAGTTGAGAATAATATAAAAAAGAAACCTTTTTTTTTTGCCTCAGGAAATTTCCTTTCCTTTAATAAAATATTAGGAAAATGCAGTTCTTAAACAGACATAAACTTTACAAAACTGGTCCCTCTGTATATTTGTGTAATAAATGAATTTTTTAATATTTGATTTGCAAGGCTTGTGTTCAACTTTGTTGATTCTGTTCAGAAAACTAGAATTGCATGTTTATTGACTCTGGGTGCTTTTTTTTTTCCCTCTAATTTGCTAAATTTATGGACAAAAAAGACTGTCCTAATTGGCAGCAAAGTATACTACTTCTGAGATGTGACAACAAGGACTGGTGTTTTACTGACTCACATATCATAATAATGGACTTCCCCTTTGGCACTGTAAGCATTTTAGAAATAGCTGGTTTGCCTCTAATTACGTTGTTGTAATTACACAGTACATAAGGAAATTTCAGTAAGTGTTTTGATCATTTGTAGTATAGAATCCAGTTAATTTTCCCATTGTCTTGTTGGAGCTGTGACAAAACTAAGAAATAAAATGTATATCGTACAAAAATTGATGTGATGTAACTGACTAAAAGCAGAGAACACACTTGAAGTGACGCCCTAAGTTATGTAACAGAAGAGAGGAGAGCTACACGTTAAATACAAAACCAAACTCTGAACCGAACAAGTGTGTGTTAATATTAGGCTGTTGAAAAACAGGAAGTTCCAGTGTCTGTTCCATGTGTGGGGAAGAATGCAAACTTGCTTTAATTTACCTCTAGAACAGCAAAAGCCAGTCTTTCACGATAATTATTTTTTAATGCTACTGCATAGAAAATTTTTTTTTTAACTTATGCAATATAAAAGCGGAGATGATCTCAGTAAATATAGACACAGTCTTACTATAGGCCATTGCCAAGCTTATTAAAATCCCTTAAGATATCATCCAGCATCATAAGCCTATGATAGACAAATTATAGGCACCAAAACCATTATCACTATAAAACTCTAGTTGTATGTCTTGAGCAGAGTTTAAGGTGCTATATATTCTTTTTTTCATGTATGTGTTTATAAGGAAAATAGTTTAAATACAAATGGATATAGTGCTGCACTCATCAGGGCCTTAGCCTTAAACAGTAGCTGTAATGTGTGTTATGAGCTCCATTTCTCAAAACTATGTCTTGCAAATATCACTATTTCAGAATACCAACATTGACCATTTTTTCAGTAGACTTCATTTCTTATCTTAAGTGGTTGGTTACCATAGCAGTTCTATGGTGGTAGTCAGCAGATTAAAGATATTCAGCAGCCCAATTTGGTGTTTAAACTCCCTTAATTATACTTAGCAGGTGCTGCACCATTCTTGTGGGAGATGCTGAAGCAAGAAAATTGGGGAGTGTAGGCACAGGGCCCATTTTATGTGTCCTGGACAGGCTGAGCCACTTCTTGACTTTTGTAATGCATTTCAAGCTCTCAAATATTACACTTCTGGAAGAACGGTGACTTTTGTTTGCAGCTGTCAGAAAAAAAATGCCCTTTGTTTGCAGCCTGTCAATAGAATGACCTTTCCCTCTTGCCAATTTATGCCCAAGAAATACACGTGATTGTTTTCTCTTTGCCGCATGTTTCAAGTATCTTCCAAATTTGTTTGATCAATGGTTCAGAAGCTTTCAAACTGACATGAGAAAATACACCTTTTTGCAGACTCATTTTCAGTTGGACCTGAAGCAGCTGAAGCTAGAGATCAGCGAGAATTAATCTGTACTTAATGAAGGAAACTTGCTGAATTTCTATAAAAGCTTGCCTATGACACATATCCAGAGTTACATAAGCAGTCTGCCATTTATGCAATCTGCTTTGGCAATATTTATATTTGTATTCAAATCTTCTCTCTTGTGAAAATAAATCAAAACCTTGTAATTGCCTATCAGACAATAACCTGCATTTTGGAATACATATATCTCCCTCAAAGGCTTCAAAAGCCACTTTCAGGTTTTCAGAGTTGGTGTAGCCAGCAATGCTTTCTTCCTGTTATGTTCAAAGTAGATGCTGTCTTTGTCTTTAATGAAACAATGCAGATGCACCCTAATTTCATATAACTGTAAAAAAAATTTTAAAAAGTAGCTTTAGATGAATTGCCTGTGTGACTGTGTGAACAATATAGGTGTACTTGACTGACTTTTGCCTGTACTCCAAGTTTCCTGGAAATCACGTAGCCATGCTAGCGTGATATTTTATCCAAGCTCCAAATCTTTGCTAAAAAGAAGCATATGTTATCCTGAGCACATGATACATGTTAACATTGTCATACTGCTTCTTATCTGCAACTGATCTACACTCAGACTTCTGGGAGCAGTAGAGACCTTCTACCAATTTCTTTTCTTTCTCTGAAGAGAAACAGAATGCAGAATTGGCATTAGAATTGGCATTGAACTGCTCCACATTGACAGTATAGTTCACATCAGCAGTATCAGTTATCAGCAGTATCAGTTATCAGCTGTTGCACTGGGTCTTGCCCAAGACTATCTACACTGGAAGCTTATGCATGGTAGGCTCTTGCATAAAGGTGATGAGTTATGTGAGTTCTGTATATCCTAAGTGCCTTTAAGAAACACATCTTAGAAATGATTGCCTGCACTACCATACATGTTCTTCAGGAAACGGGGGTCATATTTTAGGTGATTTTAGAGAACACTGTTTGTTTGAGTGGCACAACACCTGTCCACTAATGTGCCTGATTCCTGCTAGATTTTAGCAAGTAGCATGCTGGTTAGAGTCCCATGCAGTACACAGGATGGATTCCTTCCCTAATTTGCCAAGTTAGGAGCCATGGTTGCATTACATGCATTACATATTAATAAATCTGCATTTCCCTATTGATCTCAAATCTAAAAACCTACATAATGCAAATTTCATGAAATACAGGGCACATGCATAACTCATGAATCTCATTGACTCACAAGGTGTGCATTATACATCAGAGACAGAGCAGTGACAAACAAATGCCAAGTCCCTTAGCCTGAAAGAAAAAAGTTGAAGAAAATTTTAACCAAAGAGTAGCATGCATGAAAGCAACAATGGGCACTGCTGTAGCAGGATAATCTGTTATGCGGTGGTAAGTTTGGATGGTGTTTCTGAACCCTGAGTAGCCTGTGACCAGCAGTTGTATTTCTCTTTCCTTACATGTGGCATCTCACAGAGATGCACTGTCCTAACTCTGCCTCTCAGTTGTGTTTTGATATGCCATGCTGCCTTTCT
Organism: Dendrocincla tyrannina; assembly: GCA_035047865.1. NCBI lineage: Eukaryota > Metazoa > Chordata > Aves > Passeriformes > Dendrocolaptidae > Dendrocincla > Dendrocincla tyrannina. The sequence goes on from JAWWMP010000116.1 coordinate 48,076,107, forward strand.
GCCCTCTGGCAGCTACATCAGGACCTCTTCCAAAAGCATCTTAAAATATTATCAGTTTACTCAGTAATATAGAGGTCATGCCAATGTTGTTTGCAGCCAAATATATATTTAGTATAGGCTAAGTGAACCTTTGCTTTTAGGCAGTAACAGCTTTGATGCAGTAGCATCCTAAACTAACTCTATTCTTCTTCACTGAGTCAATGGTCTATTGCTGCTGCTTCTGCACAGCGTGTTCTGGTAGCCTTAGCTGTATAAACCCTTAGCTGAAATTGCCTTCTTTCAGCAAGTACTTAATCATGTTGCTCTTCAGTGTTTGCTCTGGAAGAAGGCAGCAAGCACTCCCTTAGACAGGGAAAGGCCTGTCCTGGAAGGTGCAGGGATCACTCTTCAGCTTTTTGTTGTGGCCTTACAGGTGAAAGTGTTGACTGAATTGTGAATTTTTCTCCTTCACTGCATATCATTGCAAAGTGCCAGTGATTTAAGGCCTATCTTTGAGGGCATGGCCCTCAAACAAACATGGTCTGTTGCATTAGGAGGCAATTCAAGAAGTTGCTCAACTATTAGTTAGCGGTAAGAACTGATGAAAGACAATACAAGTATTTCTAATCCCTGAAGCTGACTTTGTCTTAAACAGACTGGATTAGTTGGGCAGCTACAGGGAGAGAGGCAGCAAGCAAAGAGGCAGTAAACATCATAATCCTAAACAACTGCCAGTTGCACTTATTAAGATTAGAGCCTTCCTGCGTCCCTCTCTCTCAGCATCCACATATCCACACATACCTTCTTGGAGCAAGTGTTGGTCAAGTGTTGTCTGCTTATTAATGGCAGTTGCCCATATTCCTACTCAGAGCTACATGGCACTGGAGAGCTGTCATGTTTGTACCTAGTGTCAGGCCTCAGAATGATGCTTTGTGACAAAATACAAGGGGATGTGACATACCACATGTGTCAGGTATGCCCTGAAATATGCTACAACCTGCTCTCTCTACTAACTTAAAAAACTTTAGCACTTTCAGGGCTGTGACTTCAGCTCAGGCTTTGAACAGCTTCGATGTGAGGTGGAAGCAGATGCCAGTGTATGGAGAAAAAAGATACATCCATAGTGCAAAAAGGACCATGGTTCACATTATAGTCATATCTTCACAGAGTCTTTCCAAGCTCATTAGGCTTGCTGAGATGTAAGGCTTATTAGTTCATGCACATTGGCTTCCTTTCAAAGGCAGACTGCTTCCTGAGGCTAAACCAGTATGCTGGCACATGTGCTACACCATATTGTCATACCAGCTCATTTGACAGAGTTCAGACATTTATGCACTCCTCTCCTTGTGCACAGTAGCTCTATTCTTGGTAGCTGGAAGGGTTAAATAATAACTGAGCAGTGGTTTTTGACACTAGTACATGCTTGCTGTTGATAACCATCTATGATCCTGCCCTTACTATCTTTAAAAATCTAGTCCTAGATGAATGTAGGTTTCTAGATTTGGTAGATATCTGACAATAGCCAGATGACTGTAGGAATAGTCACTTTCTGCAGTACAGGACAAGATACATTTGGTGACTGATATAGCTTCCTGTACATGATTAGAATCATTCTCTCCCAGCTCACACTGATGCTCTAAATAGAAAGGTGTGAGTGCATTCATCCTGACAAAGTGGTCTTCCATCAACACCTCTCTTAATGAAAGACGTGTATTACTGTTAAGCTCATGACAATACATACTTTTAGAACAATTTCTGGACCCTTGCTTTCCTTTTCCTTATAACATTGCTTATGTTTATTATGCATGGGCTTCTTCATTTGTTAGGCACCACCATTTGGAAGTCCATATCCTGGCAACCATGACTTTAGTAGCCAACTGCTCGATTACTTTCCTCTAAGGAACTAGATAGTATACCTGCCAGTTCAGCAATAGGGGATTCTATCTCTACCATTTTCACTAGGCTAGGAATGAACTATATTTCAAAGATCACGAGACAGGTAAATTAAATTCACAGAGTCCAAAATTCACATACTGAGTCACTAGATGCTCTCCCACATTTCTCAAATGCTCTTCTTCCAGCCCCCTCTGACCCCTTGAAGACCTTCAACCCAGACAGATAAGTTGCACTCCTACTGCCTATTTCCCTCATTCTTATCAAACCAGCTCTAGTAGCTCCATGCCAAGATGGCATTTTGCCACTCTCAAACTGGGCATTACAATTTCAAAATTTTACCTCTTCCTGCTACTGAAAATGTGGATTTTTGGATCATGAATAGAGTCAAGTACATGTAATCCTTTTGTTTGGATCCTAACCACAATACTGGATTGTGTAAATGCTTTTCATGCATTTTGTTACTTCTTCTTTGCTTCTTTTGTTCTCATTATTTTGTCCTTTTATCTTTCCTTCTCTGGTGTAAAATTAAAATATAGATTGCTTCAGAACTTTTAGAAAACTTTGCCAGAAAAAAGGAAAAAAACCCAACAACACACACTAAAAATCTTTACATACCCCAACAATACACCCTAAAAATCTTTCCATACTGTAAATTTCACATCTGCAAAAGCAGATACAAAATCCCACTACCAAGAAGATATGAAAAACCTCTACCACCCACCTTTGGTCAATAAATATCATTACTGCAAACAAGCATGAGTTGTAGGAGCTGAAGAAATCAAGATGCGCTTTTGACAGGTTCCTTTGGCAGTGTAGGAGGTATTCTACAATTCTAAAAATATGTTCTATTTTCACAGACATTTTGAGATGTCTCTGTAAGTTCTCTTACAGAAGATGGCCCAGGGCCCATATGGTACAAGTCAATCTGACAGATGTTATATAATAATCTTTCTTGATTAAACAAGTACAAGACATTCTCTTCTCACCAACCAAATAACAAGAAAGAAAGAATCCATCCATTATGAAATTAAACACCACCAACTACATAGACAAGATAGAGCTAGAGACCTTGTTATAAAGAATGTTCTGGTCACATTTGGGAAACCCTTGTCATGGTGTCTCCTCCCTGTGTCATGGGAGGAGTCTATTACAGATAAGGTAAAGCAACAAACAGGAGTCATTAGTCCTAGAGCTTACATCCATGCTATTAATTTGAAAGCCAGATTAGGGAATAGTAAAATACACCAAAATAATTCACTGAAAGGAAAACAATAGGAAGAGAGGGACACATTACAGAACTGCTAACAATTTAATTACTTTGCACAGAGAAACTGAAAGCAACTCATTTATAGAGAAAATTTGCATGGTACTCCTTGGGAATGGAAAAGGTCATAAAAATTTTGTATCAGACATTGCAGAACTAGAAATAAAGTATGTTTATATATATATAAAATATGCTATCCATACACATAAAGAACATATTGGAACATTTTTCCAAGGGAGTTAGTTTACTAAAGAGGTCTTGGGCATGCAATACCTTCTAGGAGCTCATTAAAATACTGAAAAAAAAAAAAAAAGTCTTCAAGCTGTTCTTCAAGTTGTTCAAAGCTACATCTGAATCTCCAAAGATGTTGATGAGAGGGAAAAGGATGTGATGAGACTATGTCTATATGGTAAAAAAAAATAAAAATATCTGTTCTGATCATCTAAATTGAACATGAAAGAAAGAAACCCAAAACTATAAACTGTCTTTAATGCCGATAGTGGAAAAATCTTCAAGCTCTTGCACATAGACATTTGATTTTCTTATATCAAACAAGCTCATGGAGACTGCAGTTTCTGTTTTCACCAATTTTTTTGAGTTGTTAAAATTGCTTTAAATATTTAAATGTAATTTATGTGTGCAGAGCCTGAAAATATTGTGTTATGATATGGACCTAATTTTGCAAACCTGCTTTTTGGGTGTATTTTGCTTATATTAGTAGTTGTGTGGGGATGACTGTAATTCATTACTGTCATGAATAAATTTTCACAGAACTGGATCTTTAGTCTAGATCCAGTAAGACTGAAATCAAGTGGCATTTTATACCCTAATGCTTATATTGATCTAGAACTTTGTAATTTTTCAGATTTTTTTTTCTCTCCTTCTCCCTTTCAGAAGATTTAATCATACTATCTTGTTTAATTGGTAAAATTGCGTGTTTATGTTTACACAGCAACCTCAGAGGCTGAAGATGGGATGAGAAAATCTTCTGATCTAGTGATACAGCTCTATATCTGTGTCACGGTTGTTAGTCACTCTCAATTTCATGTTATTTATTCTGATGTAAATGCACTTAAACATGTAGGAAGACTCCCATCCATTTTATTGGTCTTGGCATGCTTGTCTAAGTCTCAGCTGAAGCAATGATCTTCTGTTCATCTTCTACGAAATTAGATTTCATCTTATTGTACCAAAACTCCTGGGAACTAATTACAAGTCTATTTTTATGGTAAAACAAGCGTATTAAAAGTTTACAAATTGGGTGTGTGTTTACTTTCCTTAGCTCACATACTGTGCTTTGGAGTATTATTCCCATGTGTAAACAACACTGCCAATATAAATTGCCTAAGTGGCTTCCCTGTTGTCAGAAACAGCTGTTCAGTGTGGTAGTTACTTTATCTTCTTTTTTTAAAAAAACCCAGACAGTAAGCCTCCTGAACTAGTCCTCCTTCAAGTGAGTAGCAAAGAGGGATACTGTAGTAACTGTTTTCTTTATTGATTTTTTTTTTTTATTATTTTAAAGTAAGGGTCCATTTATAAAATGAGTACACTAATGTTGTTTGACCAAAACAGAAAATCATGGGCCTAAATTGAAGTACTCAAGAGTATGTGTTACTCATGCTTAATGCTAATCATGTGTTTTACTATTTTGAGAAACAGAGTGCTAACACATCAGCTTTCCCTACTCCCTTGTGAATGGATGAGGATAAATTTGGTTCTTTGCACTCGCAGTCCATGTTTTGAACACTGAAGTATGCATTTGACATTCTTTGAGAAGTGATTTGTGGTTTGGGTTAGGTTTTTTTTTTGTTGTTTTTTTTTGGGGGGTTTTTTTGTTGTTTTTTTGTTTTGGGGTGGCTTTTTTTGGTTGGTTGTTTTTTTTTTCCCCAAATGCAAGGGCCAGGTATATCTTCATTTGTTAAACTAATAATTTGCACATGTTATTTGGAAGTACAAGGTGACTAGATTAAAGAGAAACACCAGAGAATAATGACAAAACTAAGAATTTCCAGAAGGGGGAAAGAAAATCACTGCTATACTGAAAATAAGGGGACAAAGCATTTTTGTGGATGTTCATATCTGTGTGCAAAGAGGGTAGGCACAATAACACCAGATACACAATTGCTAAAAGGCACAACTTCCCTGATACATTTGTATCTCCTTGGCAACCCTCCAAGTCAAAAACTACTTTCACCTCCTTTAGCATTTGAGACTATAAAAATTTCAGACAGTATACAAGAACCATCAGTAAACACCACCAGTAGAATATTAAGATCTAAACACTCTAATACTGTATTAGTAATGTAAAGAATAAACCCCGACTTTTTACAATCTAATTTTATGGTTATAATGATTGTCTGTCCATTTTTGGTACACTTATTTTAAAAGAAATCTCACCAGCTACAGGAGTAGTTTTAATCTAGGTAGGAATTTCAGAGATGAAATGACTGATTATGAAAATTACCACAAAGAGACATTTTAATTGATGTAAATAGGTGCATATATGGTGACAGAATAGTCCAGTCCATTTTAGCTACTATGACACTGATACGTTGTTCTGAGCAAAAGAGAAGACTGAAGTACTTTGGAACAAATAGTATTATCATTAAAACATTAGAAGAATTAACCCTGATGTAGCTTGGCCTTCCCCTTGATATGGAGGGTGTGGTATTATGAGTTAAACAGACACTCCTTAAAAACAGTCCCAGTCACACCTATAGTGAACAAACAGGCTTGACTCACCATGTTGTCAAACTTTAAAAAATTATGTAAATAGCAGCATGGATGCTGCATATGACTTTGTCAGAAGATTTAATACCAGTCATCAGTGTTAACTTTCTTAGCTATTAGTTCCATAGACACATCAAGTCTGGTAAGAACAATACACAATCAAAGTACCTGTACTGTCAAAAAGTGCTGTTAGAGGATGATAAAAGCAGTGACCAATGGCTGAATCAAATGCAGTATATGTAAAATTTTCTGCTACAGGTTTAAGACAGATGTGGAGAAGTCTGTCATCTGAATGTCTGTGGCAACTGTGTAGGCCCTGTGAGTGCTTCAGGAAGAACCTCTGGTTTCCTGCACAGAAAAGCAATCTGTACCACCATGCTCCATAGACAGTGCTAGCTCTGGACATTATTGTGCTTTCTCCACATTGGAGTTACAAATATTGTTGCTTCCAGTTCCTTATTTGACAATGTGTATTTCAATGTTGCAAAGTTTCAAGGTTTCAGTATCTTTGGTTTAGAACTCTCTTCCTTTCTGAGGAAAGGATGTGCTGTCATATATTTGAAAAGATCCTAGAGTATTAGGGTTCAGCTTAATTTTGAGTAGTATTTGCCTGGCTCCAGACACAAAAGGAAAAATAAAACATCTCATTTTATCAGAAGTGCAAACCTTTCCTTATACTGAGAATTACTCAAGTGGCATGGAACTGCTATAGATGCCTTCCAGATCATGTTTTCACAACTCTTCTGTCTTATCAGATGCATATGATACAGTAAGGATCGGCCCAGAATACCTGCACTCTAACAAATGACAGCAGATGTTGAAATTAGGTACACTTCAGAGTAACATGGAAACTATTCTCCAAACCGTTAGAGGTGGAGCAAGCAAGCAAAAAAAAGTACTTTAAAAGAGAGTTTTACCAAGGACTTCGCCTTTGGTCCTTCAGTCTTTAAAAATTAAAGATGTTGTTACAATTCAGAAAAAGAGAAATAACCATAATTTCAAAGGTATTGAGGCATGTAGATGAGGAGGGTTTACAAAAGTGTCTGAGTGATTTTGATGTGTCTAAGGAAACAGCTTTCCTACAAAACAATAGAAATACTTAGGGGACTGTGATTAAAATTTCATTACGACTTTATTTCTCATGATGTTTACATTTTCATTCAAAATTAAAGTGAGCTACCTATTCTATTCAGAATACATGTGAGCAAGTGCTGTTATAATGTGTGTATTCCAGATTGCTTCATATATAGACATCAGGTGGCATCAATAAGAAGTAGTAGTAGGATAGTACTACAGGATAGTGTGTGAAAGGCACAGGAATTGGCTATGTTATCAAAAGATGCTAAATGTTTTTTCTCATTAGGCAGCAGAAAATTTCAAAAGGAACTCAGCAGAAACCAAATAGTATCTTTATTCCATTTAAAAATCTCCCATGTATTTATCCACCATGTTTCAATTCATATTCCTAACCTAATAATTCATCAGTTACTACTATTTTCACTTAAACTTTGGACCAAATGTTTTGCTATATCACCTGTTACATGAATGCAGAACATTTACTCCAAGCTGGTAGTCTGAAATATAGAATTAGAAATAGATTCTGCGTGTTATCCTATTTAAAACCGAAAAAAAAAATAAAAAAAAAAAATCATGTCAGTTGAACAGCTCTGAACTACAAATTTGAAGCATAAATAAAATTTGAACACCCCCATCTCCTCTTTATTTCAAAATATCACACATTCACATCATCTTGACCTTACTAACTTTATGAAATAATCAGTGTTGAGTTAGTATTATGGTGTGGGGGTTCTATAGTGTGAAATTAATGAGCTGGATGGGATCCCTTATATTTGGGAGGCAGAAGGAAGTTCTGTGGGGAGGTGTGAAGTCTACTCATGTCAGAGGAAATGTGTTGTGTGGGCACTGAGGTGCCTTAAAGAGGAGTTCCGTAACCTGACATTTTCTTGCTTTCAAGAGTTTTCTCTGCATGGATGTCATACTTACTCAGCCTTAACTGATTCAAACAAAGTTCTTCTTTACGGTAATATGGACAGTGAGTAGGGAGATACTCAAAGTTAGGCTGGTGAAACCAGTTATAGGTTCTGACGCCACAAGCAGCTAAATTCAGCAACCTACCTTAACCTAGTCTGAATTTGGAGCAGAAGTATTCCATTAGTCACCATTTGGACACAATATAGTCTCTGCTATCTGGCAGTGTAGTATGAGTGGGACTAGAGGTGTTCAAAAACCTTTATTAAAATCTGAAAGCATGAAAGCCTTATCTACTAAGATTGCAGGTTTTACAGTTTAGGGTATTTTGTTTGGGTTTAACTTTGGAGTCAGTTTCCTTAAAATCTATTATACCAACTTTGCCACAAAGCTCATAACACTTGAGAATAAGTGTGAGTCTGCTAAGGGTGCCTGTATATGTATGTCAATAATATGACTATGCAAGTCTGTTAGAGAAGTATATTTTTGCTTTCTGGATGTAAGTTCATGTAGAATTTATTTTTTAAAAATTCTTTTTAAAATTGTTGGACTTTGATGTAGAGAATTTATTTCAGTTGATTTATGAATGTGACAAAGAAAAGACCAGCACAAAAGTTTCTAATTAGCATCACTTTAGTCAGTAGATCATCTCTCAACTTTCACCTTCTCTTCAATGCCAAAAGGGAATCTGACATCCAAATACAGTTTTGAAAATAAAATGCTTCTGGGTAAAAATTTAAAATTAATTTTGTCTTGTTAAAATTTTCACAAGAACTTAAGGAGAATTTCTGTTCTTTAATGAATTTTGCAGTGTCTGCAGGTAAGTGTTGAATAGGCAGATACTGCAACTTTTGAAATGTTTTGTGCAGATGTCTGCAGCATGGGTAACACTCCCTGATAAGGGATTTAACAGCCTTTAACACTGGGTTACAATTATACTTCTAAAACACCTTACATTTAATTCTACCTCTTGTTTTCTAGAGGACACATATCTCAGGTAATCTCACTTC
>JAWWMP010000116.1:48097156-48191204 GCA_035047865.1 Dendrocincla tyrannina
GGAACATGGGTCCGGTCACATTTTTTTTCTTCATAGTGCCTGGACATGAAAGCAGGGACAGCTGCTTTCAGTTCCCTGTATTCCCATGGCTCTTGTGTTCCCATGGCTCCTGTATTCCCATGTTCAGACCAGAGCTACACATGGCAGACAAAGAGCAAGTGCAAGCATATCCCTCCTCCTGTGCGTCCCAAGCCACATTATTCTGTGTGACAGAATAGTGGTCGTGTTTAGCTGGAATCCTTATTGTGCATTGAACACACAGCTTTGAAAGGCTTTTGATTTCTGTTTATGCAGCGTTTACCCAAGGGACAGTTCCTTTCCTTTTGAGTTGGCTCCCTCATCAAAGAACTACAGGGTTGCCTGAGTTGCTTAAGTAAATTGTTGAACATGTACTTTGAAAATGTTAGAGCACAGTATTTTCCTTTAGTCTCAAGGTCAGAAATAGTTGATCTTTGTTTTTCCCTCCCACCAAAAATTTATTCAAAAGCAGACATCTATTATAATTTAAAGGGGAAAAAAAAGGCACATCCATAAATGTTTCAAGGCATAGCCCTATTCTGGAAAGTATTGGGCAACCTTCACTTTGAGAGTACTGGTGGCCTCATGTAGCCTTGTTTTTTTTTAAATATATATATATATGGCAGTAGCTTATGATGTGAACACATGCTTATCTCTAAAGCCTGGAAAGAAATCATAACCACAGCAGCACATATTTTAAGCTTGGTCCTCTTAATTCAATATAAAAATAAAAGTATTCAGTAAAAATACTCCTGTTAAAGTTTTTGCATGTTTTTTTAATCTAGTTTCTGATAGCTATTATAGTTGTAATTTAATTTTTGATAATTTTTTATGTTGATCAAAATACTACGGCAAAACAGTGTTTCAGGGCCCTCCAGTGTTCTGATTGCATGAACAGACACAGTGATTCACCTGAGTTACTCAAGAGTCTGCAGGGCTGTATGCAAAACTAGAAGTGCAGTTTAACAGCCTTCCCTCTATAGCTTCATACTCCAGTTCCAGGAGGTGGAATGACTGCTGGATTGATTCTCTCATATGCAATGCCAGCACCCTTTGGTACTTCTATAGAGCACCAAATTAAATGGCAGTAAATAATTAATAAAAATAGAATAGCAATTGTATTTTGATCATAGCAAGGGTTTTGTGTGCCAAAGAGAGGCAAGAAGTCTCTAGGAAGAGAGGAATGCATCCTTGCTTCACAATTGATGGGTTTGACAGATATCAGCAGAGTTTTGTTACTTTGCTTTTGGCATGGTGGGGGCCAGGGAGTGGCAGGGGGGGCACAGGCCCTCCATGGAAAGGCGGCTGTGTCTGAGGAGGTGGTGGTGTTGTGTAACCACACTGACAGAGTGCGTCACAACGTGTGACATGTGGCAGCAGAAGAGCCTTAAATAGCTCTCACCATCTTTTCTCCTCCGGAGATTTTGAAAAAAATTTGGTTTTCTGAGTAATGTTTTAGCCTTCCTAAAATCACCTGATAATGTGGCTTAAGCTCCTCTACAGAGCATCTCCCTGAGTCGTTGCAGAGTTTCAGGGTAGAATGGGTGAGGATCTTGGTCTTTTAAGCCCAGATGTTAAATGCGTATACCAGGGACTATGGGATGAATACATGTTCATTAATCCTGGTGTTAAAATTGATCAACGTCCCTTCATGACCTCAGCTGTAACAGAAGTTAAGGCCTGAATTAATTCCTGCTTGCACTGAAGCCATTATTAGAAAAGTGTCTGACAATGACTAAACTTTTTCCAATGATAGAAGACTCATTGTAAAATATAAAATTTTGTTTAACTGTTAATTATCTTTTCTAATAAAATTTAAACTTTGTTCTTGAAGATTCGTGAACTCATCTAGATTCATCACCCATTCAGGATTTTGGTATTTATTTGTCTGCTAGACTTCATAGACCTTATTACAGCATTTCTGTGTTTTAGTCTTGTACTTACAGACTGTATCCAAGTCACTGTTTATCTCTGTAAGGTAAATGCATTGAGTTTCTTCACTCTTTCTCTCCAGGAACTGCTTCTGCATGTTCCTCATTGCTCTGATCTCTCCAATATTTCTGTGTATTTTTTTATCTGTAACACCAAATTTGAAGTATTCTAGCAGTGGCTGTGCAAATGAGGAATACAGAGGAAGCATAATGTCAATAGTGTTGTTTAATATTCCCCTTTTATTCTTCACAAAACTATGTTGAACATATAGGTATCCTGAACCCACATGTGCAGTTCATCAGGACCCTGAGTCCTTTTCAGAGTCACTGCATCCTGGGACCTTCTTCCTGTAATCATGGGTTCTATTTTTCATTTCTGGTTGGATAACTTTGTGTGGGACAGTACTGAAATGCAGACTGTTGCCAATACCCAGGAGCACTGGGTCTCACTGACATATGCTCTTTGTGTTTTACTGCATCTCAGATTTTTACATGAATGCACAGTTTCTGTAAATTGGCTTCCCTTTTGGTGTTCAGAATCAGCCAATAACCTCCAAAAGCTCGGATGGGAAGCCTAGAGATCCTGGGGAGCAGCCTGGAGTCCCTTTTCTGCTCTCAGAGTTTCCCTCCTCCTTTGCCAGAGGGAAAACCCCACTTCTCAATGCACTGCTCCTCCACATTTCAGCCTAAGACAAACCAGCTTCACAGATCAGCATTTATTACTGATCCTCAGCAGGAAATCCTCTTTTTATCTCAAAGAGAGTTTTTGCAGCTGGCCAGCTGTCTGAAACACAGCCCAGCAAAAGATGTTTAACTGCTGGTGAGATGCACCCAGAGTTTATGTGTTGCAAGCACAGGTCTCCCTAAAATGGAATTTACTAAGCCAAGATGTAGCCTTTCTCAGCTATTCCAACATGCAGTGTCAGACCTCATAATGCAAGTTGGATTTTCCATCTGTATTCTACACTCACCCATCACCAGGCCAAGGAAGGAGTATTGGCTGGGGCTGTCAATAGTCTCTGGACTGGGGGCTAAGGTACAATGATTGTGTACAAGGATTTAGGGTGAAAGTAGGAAGGTAGAAGCCATGCTGGAGGAGTGTGCTGGTTTGCAAACTATGGAGGCAACAATGTCATGTGGGATGCTACTACTGAGGCTGTGTTTGGCAGCTAGGAATAGAAAGGCAACTGCTGGGTGGGTGACAGCCAATATGAACAAAAATCTTTTAAGGAACAGCAAACCAGGAACCAGCAGAGACTGGGGCAACTACAGTGCTGATGAGCTTAGGCTCCCTCCACTCTCCTCTCTTTTCTTATTTCCCTCCTCTTCTAACCCAACATAGGCAACTTTTTCTCCAGGCACTCCTTGTAGAGTGCATCAAATCTGTGCATCCAGAAGGAAAAGGACTGCTGGAAACAGCCTGTAGCTAAACTGCCCTGAACAAATAAATGTATTTTCTGTGTATGCTCTGGCCATTCAGATACTTAGGATATTTGTCTATTTCTGACTCTTTCTTTCCTTTTCCTTAAGATTGACCGTCTTTTATATCAAACATGAGATATATAAAATATAACAAAGAAAAAAAGAATTCAGTATTCTCCTGTTTGCTTTCAACCCTTCCCACCACTGCCCCCCAGCTTCATTTGCCATACAGCAGCAGTCTTTTGTAACATTTCCCTCAACACATTGCTCAGTGAATAAGCATTAATTAAAAGAATAAGAAGATGGATATCACTGTTGATTTATAGAGAGAAGACAGGGAGATAAGACTGAATGGATAAATAGCTCTGAAATTACATCTCAAAAGTGGTTGGAAAGAAAAGAATGAAATATCTGTGAAGTTTCTGTAGTGGAAAAGTAGGACCCAGATTCTGCTTGGACCCATGATTTGAATGTGTGATAGAAAAGGGCAGGACTAGACAGCTTTCAGGATATGGGTGGCAGCGAAGAGTAAGATGGGGGTATATCAGGAACAACTGGCTTCTTTTCTGGGCTATGTTTTTTACTTCAAGTTAGGAAAATGTTTTCCTCCCTCTTGCCTTTCCATGGAAAATACTCCCATTCATTCCTGAGATGTGTTACCTTGCAAGAGCTTTCTCCCCACCTTTGCCACTACAGATTCTTTCTTTCAGTCACTGAGAGACTTATTTCCAAGATTCCCTTATTATCATGGAAATATAACCTAATTCCTTACAACTTCTCCACCCATTTCTTTCTCTTTCTAATCCCCCAAAGAAAATTAGTTTCAGAATATAACACATTTCCACTGTGGTATATGAATGTCATATAGAGGGCAGTGCTGCCTCTTCACAGGCTCTCCAGCTTCCAAACGTTACACCTTTCCTTGTGATATTTTTTTTTAGCAGAATTGGCTACTTTTTAAGCCAAAGAGGAATCCACTGCAGGAGTGAATTTACTCTGGCCTTGTGCCACTTAATCTTGAAAACTGAGACACTGAGTTTAACATTTCAGAGACAAACTGTAATGTGTTATAGCCAGTATGTAGCTTAACCTCTAAGAAGGGAGAGAAGGTGTTTGAATGGGAATGGTTTAAGGGAAGCAGTATTTAAAAAAAAGACCCATGCCAGCTGAAACAAAACCACCCCCTCTTAGAAAGCAGTGGCAAGGATTTGCTTTCTGCCTTTCAGAAAAGGGTATTTAAATGACAAACTGTTCCAAATTCTGCTTTTCTGTCACAAAGCCCATGATTTGCAGCATGATTTGGTGTTTTGTGCATGAACATCTGTGGAGTAATGTCTGACAAGGCATAGCAGTAAGTTCCCTCAACTCTTTTAATGTTATATATTGTAGTTTCTCCAAGGGAAATAAGAATTTACACTCTAAGAGGTCCCTCAGCCACTTAAAGTACGTGTCCCTGGAGGCCCCACTAAACTGCCATTACAATGCGTCTTGGGCTGTGCTGATCTCTCCTCCGGCTCTTGCATGTTTTGTGGCTCCTCAGCAGGCTCCCTCATTATTTTGGAGGGAAATGTAGTCAACAGATTGAAGATCAAAAAGAGTTGAAAGCAAGATGTGAAATATCAGCCCAGTCAGAACTGAACAAATGCCATTTGATTTTCCCTGCAGAGGAAGCAGTGTAGTGATGAACATATAGCTGTGCCTACTGTTTGGCACACACTGGGAGGTGTTTGATCCCTTCTGCTATCTACTTGCCCATCAGCTGTTAGGGTTTTTTTTCCAGGCAGTAATAGGGAATGGTGAGGGTGAGGTCAGTGTCACCTCAAGCTGTAAGAGATGGACAGAGATGTTTTCCCATCTGCTGGGTGTAATTGGTTTCCTCTCTTCAAAGCAAGAACCACTACTCTCCTTTTCCTTCCCTATATTTCCAAGTGCTATCCCATTATGGTTTTGTGTGCTGTTCTTTTTGATGATGTAAAATAGATGCAATGGATTGAAATTAGAAAAACAGTAGCAGTGCAGCCTGCCCTACAGTTTCAGACATGGCAGAACTGGATCTGAACAAGTCTTCAAGGTCTGTTCAGTGATGGTACCTAAGCCCTGCTCCAAATTTTGGTCCAAGCAGCACCACTGTTATGGCTGTACAGGAGCCCCTTATCAGCATTAGACATGACCCCATTAGAGAACTGCAGCAACAGGATCAGATGGACTCCAGTGGTGTCTTCTAGCCTCTGCTGTCCTGTTAGTCTGTGTCCCAAAAGAGAAACCAGACTTGGCAGGGTTTACTGTTCTCAACACCCATTAACAGAGACCAGCTTTGATAAGAGATGTTAGCAACATTTTTATAGAACAAGGTAAATAAAAACTAACTGCAGGATTCAACAATCCAGAAGTTCTAACAAGCTTTCTTATTAGCAATATAAGCATTTAATTTTTCTGCTTGGCAGCTTTGTACAAATAGGTGGAGAGGAAAGATCTGGGCTGGCTTAACTTGGGTTTTTTGACAGAGCCAAATGTCAATATTCAGAAGTGTGTCATGCAAATCAAAGCCTCAGATCTAAATGGCTCCAGCCTTAAGGAAGTTTGCACAGAGATACAGATTCTACAGATGGCTTCTATCTTTTCAGTGATCCCAGCCTTGGGGATGAACTAGAGTAGTGTGGAGATGCTTGGTGCAGACTGAACTCATTTGAAAATTTATGGACAAAGACAGAAATTGATGTTGCTCTTCAATGCAAAAATGGCTTTTCATTGCACTGAAAGCTGATGTTGTTCTAGTAGCCAATTGTTCTTACAATAAAGTACACATTAATATGGCTGGCAAAGCAGAAGAAAGCCATTCAGGTGTGCCTGGGACACCATACAGTGAACAAAAGGGAAGACACAATTCCAACTTCTATCTAGTAAAGGTTCATTGAACACTACTGGTGCATTTTGAGACATATGGATGAATTCGTGAGCAAATGAAAAACAATCATAACAATAACAAAATAATTCTTCCTGAACGGTCTTGTGAACAACACTGAAAGCAAAATGAAGAATATGAGCTACATCCAAGACAACTCAGAAACTGAAACTAAAACTTAGTAGCCAGAATCTACTACAGTGTTCTGTGAAATGTTCCCATTCATATACATTCATATACATTCATATACTGCTTTTACACAGCAGTCAAAAGTGAATAAACTTTTATGGAGTTCCTTGTATCCCACAGAGAAGAAGCGTAACAGCAGGCTTTCCATATTTTTTTTTTTTTTAAAAAAAGGTTTCTCTGAATTACTGAGCTACATTTCCGTACTATAGAATCATTCAAACATAAGGTTAGTTTCATTCCATACATAGATTTTGAAATAGATAGAGGTAAAGTAACACAAGCACATACTAGGACACATATGCCCAGAAACTAATTATAAGGATGCAGTTACACCCCTAGGTTAATAGCTTTGTAAAAATTCTCTCTCAGGCTAGGTGGTGTACTGACTTTACAGTTAGTAAAAAACTTCCCCTCCACTTCTGAGACTAAATACATATTTTTCTACAAGGACGTTAAGTACTGAAATATTGGAAATAATCCACAAGGCCAGATCTGTAGGCAGAGCACACAATAGGGTTCAATTCCCCTCATCCCATAAGCCTTCATGGTACCCCTAGACAAATTGTTTCAACAGAGTCTTGAGGGTATAAAGGCACCTGTGTCCTACTGAATTTTACTTTTTTGTATGGAGTAAGTTGGAATTAAGTATGTAAATATGTAGATCTCAGCCTTCCAATACACCATTTTCTGCACTAATAAGTAAGAGTAACGTCATTACACATCCTTGCAGCACAGCTACAGAGTAATTGTATTAAAGCTTGTGAGGGTCTGAGGTAATGAACAGTGCACAGATACCACACACTGACAATATAGTAGTGTATATTGCAATCACTTTCTACCCACACCCTGACGGTATTTTTCCTACAGGCAGCATGCACATGGCACCAAATCAATCAATTGCAAAAGTCTGCACAGGCAAATTAATAAATTTCTTCCTGGTGTCCAAGGAGATAGGCACAGGAATTGTTGTTATTCTTTAATTTTGCATGTGATTTTCTGCATATAACTCTGCTGTGATTTTCATCACAGCACTGAAGAGAAGGTATCTTGGCAAAACCTAGGCCCTGATACACACTGTCATTATTCTTGATGTTTTGGCACAGAGGGAAAAGAGAAAATCTTACCCCATTTTTCCAACTGTGTGGCCACAGTCATGCCAAGAATTCTTTTTCCTTTTGGCTAGTCAGAAGTGGGTCTTCACTGCCTTAGAGTTTGCCAGTCTTTTTATTTGCAAATTTTTTCAGGAGTTTAGAAGGACGTACACTGACCAGCTTGGCTGTGTCCATTCCTGCTGGGCAATGCCCATACAATTATTGCATTGTCCTGCCTCCAAGCCATCCTGCTTGGAGAAAGCCAAGATGTGAACACTCCCTTGGCCTCTTGACAGAGTTTCTATTGTTTCATCATTTTGGATCTTGTGTCATTGATCTATTTGTACATGTATGTTTTGAACAGATCAGGCTTAAGGTATATTTGTAACCCAAATGAAACTATGTACAAATCTGGTGGTTATAAATTGTTGGGTGTGACAAGCCCTTTCATGTACCAACAATTAAAACAATTATTTCTGTATATCAACAAATACAGAAAGTTAAAGAAACAGGGAATTAATCATTCTAAGCAGTTTCTAATAGGCATTTCATTTTAACTAGCATATCTGATCTCTCTTTTGCAATCTATCTCTATCTCATTCATTCATTTGATCATTTCTTGAAGACTGAGTTTATGAAACTAAAATCCTCATTATAGTTAGAAGGGGCAGAGTGCTTTGAAACTGAGGGCGATGGTATAGAAAAGCATTAAAAAACCTTTGTTCCTAGCCTGTATATGTCTGTGTATCTTCACTCGCTACCTATTGCTACATTGTATTTACAAATAAACCATCAGACAGACTGATTCTTGCTGTGAGGCATAGACCAATTTTCTTTGTAATTAATCTACTTCCTCATTCTGTGATTTAAGTGGATCAGGATCAATATGTTAATGGCCTTACCTGAGGAGGCATTTCAAGAAAAGACAACTGAGTATGATGTATAGTTTGAGTTCAGAGCTTCCTATTTCAAATAGTGCACAGATTTCTATTTTTGTAAAGCAAAGAAAAAAACTAATGAGCTTTAGACATAAAACATTTGGTACCATCACGCTGCTGCTGTTTGCCAGAAATGCTGTTTGTAAGTCTGCAAGAACCACGACACAGTATGACTCATGTTCATATTGACCTTTGTCTTGTTTGTGATTGAAAACTATTAAAATTACCAAGAGTCAACAGAGTGAAAACTATGTTGAGTAATTGAGTTTGGTTATCTATGCCTTTAACTGTATTTCATTGTTTCATCATTCTGGCTTTCATGTGCACAGAAGCTACTGAACCATTCATGCGTGCTCATGTGAAGATCTAGATTCAATGTGTTTGACAGCTCGGGAAAGTCATAAGGCAATGTTGTCAAACAATTGCACAGAAGATGCAAGAAGCATTAACTAAACTGTCAATATGCCACAACATTAACGTTAATTATCAAATCAAATTTGTTTAGTATAAACATGCATTTGTCTTAATGTAACAGCATTTGGATATTTGACTATGAAGTTTTCTTCCAAGACAGCAGAGAAGAACTAGAAATTGAATTAATGTTCCTCTTATTAACAGATTGTCTTTAAATATTTATTCAGGAATTGTTTGTCTAGGACAATTTATTTTTAAGGAACCCCCCAATCAACGCAATGATTTCTTCCTTGCTCACATGGTTTCCTTCAGTCAGGTGTCCAACACCTCCTAGTGCTAATGGAAGGTGATGACAGGTCCTTAGTGGGATTCAAAGGGTGGCATTCTTTACACTCTTTGAATGAGAATATCTAGATATATATCAGTGTACATGAACTAGAGTTGCTGGCATTCAGGTGGCCCCAGTCATCCTTGTTGCATCCTTTCCTTCTGTATTTGCAAATTATTCTCAGATGATCCAGGGACCTATTTCTAGAAACTACCCTCATACAACATATTAATAAGAAAATAACATTGCCTCAAGGTAAGGGAGGTTATCTTCTTTCTATCAGGGATGGTTATAGGATTCAGATAACCTCTGTTTGTGTCGTATTTCTCCAAAGGAGAGCTCAAAGACCTTTTTTTTTTTTTTTTTATCCCTCCCAATTTGTGACTGTTATGAAAAAAATGCAAGAAACAGAATGTCTAAAGTCTTGTATTTCCCTGAGCAGGGACCTTGCATTTTACTGTGGTGAATTCAGTGCCAGAGCTTGGTGTGGTGAGTAAGCAGACAGGCAGCCTAGAATCTTTAGATGTTGGACCTCTGAATGCCATCTTACAGTGCCAGGAATCTCAAAAGCAAAATATACTGCTATTGCAAGTATCTATAAAAATAAACAACACTGGCCACTTTAATTTATTGCAGTGCGAAGGGGGTTTATTATCACTTCTTCTCAAAGGGTTATCAGATTTTACGACATAGTCAAAGATAAGATCTTTAGCTCAGGAAATCCCTTGGTTGGTCTTATCTTAATGGTGTAACCCTTTCAACGACATCATACGTGACTAGGTTACACATGTGTTAGTCAAATGAAGGAAGAAACAATGTTAGGAAACCCTGAAAGAGAATCAGTAAATGAAAGATTATTGACAAGAGAAGGTTCAAGAGCCCTCAGTACTTCTGAAGGAATTGTTAAGGAAAGTAGACTTATAGATTTCCTTCTTTTTCAATTATTTGGTTTCATGCAAATAAAATCTTTGTTCTATACAAACACATTTCTTCAACTTGAGTGTTTAAAAGGGAGTAAATTAGCACTTAATATTTTGTATCTCCATAACATCTATTAACTACAGTAGATTAACTAATCTACTAACTCTACAGTGAGTAGATTAGATACATACTCTTGCTAGACATAGTCCACATATTATCATAACATACTCTTCTAGTAATTGTGTCTTTAAATATAGGGTTTTAACTTTGATTTAGAATACCTTTTCATAGCAAACATGTCTTCTATGTGTCATTTTTATGACCTTTTCTTTCAAGAACATCTCCACATATGCTGACATTTTGCATTTGTCATCCCTTAGACTTACTAATCTGTGTATTTGCCTCCTAGTGCCAGAGAGTTCATTCATACAGCCATTTCCTTTTATTGCTATACACTTTCAGGATTTTCCATCATGCTCCTCCCTGTAGCATTCCATTCAGAATGCTTACAGAAAAATAAGGTAAAATCTTCGTTTTTACAAGAGTGACTAAGCTATCATTGTCTTGGGTACTTTTCTCCTTTGCTGCAGAAACTAGCAGTGACTGTTCATGTTATGAGTACAGTTTTATCTTTAACTTACTGAGCTTCTCCAGGTTAGTATCAGTGTCTTTTTGCCATTACTCCTACTTCTTTGATGGTAATTAATGTCCTTCTTATTTCCTAATCTCTGTTCAAAAGTCAGTAACTATTTCTGTTCTCTTTTTCCTAATGAGAGACGATAGGGAAAAACAATGAAATGTATAAAAAGAATATGTTACTGGGTTTGGGGGTGTTTTTTGATGTACTTATACCTTCCTCTAAAATCATCAAAGCCAGAATTATAGTAATACATACAATAATTGTTTTTCCTTTGAGAAAAATGAGGATTCTTGAACCTTCATGCTTCAGAATATAAGCCAGCGATGAACTGATAGGATTAAAGAAACTTTCTATCATATTTTTTACATCATTTTCCTCTACAGAGTTTTTACTAATCTTCCCCTGAAGCAACCAGCAGTTTTTACAGAGCAAGGCACACTGAAGTCTGATGTGGAGGAGGGTTTCCTTGGGCATATAAAATGGAAATGTACAATGGGAAATCCCAGCACAAAAGTCAAACATGCCTACTCCTTAAGATTTTAACATGAAAATGCCCTAGAATGCATTGCTTCCTAATTCAAGCTTCTAAAATCCTGTTTGCATGTCTCATAGGGAAGGCAAGTTACTCTTCAGAATATTGCAGCATTTAGTTGCCAATTCATAGACAAAGACCCATCATCCTTGGCACCGTGGAAATAGGGATCACAAGACATCTCTCCCTCTGAAGGAACTTAGACTAAGTGAAAAGACTAATAAAAGAGTAAAGAAATAGCATGCTGTTGTCCAAAGTTTATAATAATTGGAGAAAAGGAAAATTATAAGGAAAATAAGGAAGAAAAAATAATGAGGTAGCCTTGTGATTAATAATGGACCTTTCTTTTAGAGTATGAAGGGTGCCAGAAAGAAACACAAAGCCTCTGTGTTTGAAGGTTAATAAAATAAGCGTAGGCTGGCTTTTTATCTGTTCAGAGATCAGTATTTTTATAAGAAATGAGAGTAAGTGCATATGGGTATGAGCAGTCTTACAGAAGTGAATCAAGAAATGTGGTCAATGAAACAGAGAATGGAAGCCCAGGATGGAGGTGCACAGGGAAATCCTGCTGGTCAACATGGCACGCAGTAGGCAGGTTGGATGAGAGCAAAGCTGAGACTGAATTTCACAAAGAAAGAGAGAAGGGTGTTGCAGTAACTGGCATATGAGATAAGGAACCCACATCAAGGAGGATGAGAAATACATTTTCTTAGAAATGTATTGCAATTCTAAATTTTCTTTTAGACCAAATATGTGTGCAAAGTTTGAGAGCAGGCCAAGTTGAAGATGACACACTCTTCACAGGCCTAGAGCACAGGAAGAGGATTTTAGCCCTACTAAAGTAAGAAGTTGCAATTTTATACCAAGACCTGTTAGATTAACATGGACTTCTGCTGCTTGCTGTAGTATATTTTACTTTCTAGAATGCAAATTTTGTCAGTGTGAGGCAAGATGAAGATGAAGAATTGACAATCTATTCTTTAAGGTGTGTACTTCCCAGGAAGTAGTGTTCCAGAAATTATTAGCTGTGTACAGATTTAATGGCTTTGGTGACTTAGAGCTCACATCAGAGAGCACTTCACATTACTTTCTCATTAATTATATTATCACCATGTGTTTTTTATATTGTTGGAGTTTTATATTAAGTTGCTGTCTTCCTATGCATAGGCATTAATCTCTACCTCTGCCCAAACAAAGCAGGTATCATGCCAGCATGCACCTTAACTGCATCCTGATAATAGTATCAGATAATACATGAAAATATAAATATATGTATTATATATTTTAAAAATATATTAATATTTTTAATAGTATCCGAGATAAAGTACATGAACATATAATTGTTAGGGATTACAACTGTCTAGAGTACATCTATACTATCATATATATTGTGGTTCCTGCAATAGGTCTTCACAGTTATCAGGTCATATTTGTTTTTTGAGTCAAGATTTATAACAAAAGACTACCTTGAGTTTTTCAGGTAGTGCAAATGTAAGGGTCAATGAGTGACAAATTCTGGTGACTGTGCAGATACAGGAAAAAGGCCAGGAAAAGTTTTGATAAAAAAGGCAAGTATCTCTTAGAAATGGTCCCTTTTGCATACTAGTGAAATTAGAAAACCCCAATGATAGAATAGATTTTGTGATTCTGTGTGTTTACTTGGGTTTTTTTAAAGAAGAAAGACAAAGGAGCACTCAATAGCATAATCAGATTAAAAAAAAAAGAAAAGAAAAAAACACAGCAATGTTTCCTTTTGTAAATTTTGGAAAGTCCATCTGTTCAAAGGACAAATAAAAATCAAAATACTTAATAACAATGTTCTGCATAAAAGCATATTATACATGATATATGTTGTACTTCCTCTTAAGCATTAATAGAAGCCAGCAAAAAAATCCCAAAACAACCAGGAAGCTGGGCAAAAAGAGTGCTTGGGCAGCATTTACCAGCACAACATGATTTTTTTACACATGATGTTTTTACACAGAAAGGTTTGAAAAAACATAAAATAGTACCAGTTTTCAGAAATAATGATTTACTAAGTGTATCAGCATCTCAATCTAGTTTTTCATTTCTGAAAATAGGTTTCATTTATTCAAATATTTCATAAATGGAGCAACAGAAAACACTTATTTTCACAGTCAAATAAAAAAATCCTTTCCACTTTCTTTTAACTAAAAGTTGTTAAGGAATAATACTGAGGCTCAGAAGTCCATAGAGACAAATTTAGAGGAGAAAGATGATTTTCAGCTTCAATTATACGTTATCTTAAACTCAACAAGGGCTCTGGAATGCAATACTTAAGAAAATACAGCTCCTACACTGCAAACCATTCTTTGTTTTTCTAGTTTTGCGAAATTTCAAGATCTTGTGAGAGACTAGAAGAATTCTACTTAAGGTAAAAATTAGAAAATCTTTAGCTATAGTATAGGA
The DNA here is from genome assembly GCA_035047865.1 of Dendrocincla tyrannina. Lineage (NCBI taxonomy): Eukaryota > Metazoa > Chordata > Aves > Passeriformes > Dendrocolaptidae > Dendrocincla > Dendrocincla tyrannina. Next base: position 48,110,913 of record JAWWMP010000116.1, read on the forward strand.
TTGGAAGAATAAAGTAGTCTCCAGATTTTGCAAGCTCTCATCTTCACTGTTAACCCTAGAAATATGAACAGTTTTAGAGAATTTGGTGGGACTCTTCAGGGAAATAGAGTGGCAACACAGGAGTCAAAGAGATCACAACACTCCCTAGAATAAAATGTCACGAATGTAAGAAAACTAGAATTTGCCATTTTCGGTAGTGTTTTTAATCTGCAATGTTTTTTGCCATGTTTTCAGAGCATACCAGGGAAATGTAGGCTTAAGAAATTCTGGTATAGTCCCTTTGTTTTACAGTGCTTGTATGACTGCTAAGACATATGTTTAGACATATATTTTGACAAATTTAGGTCTTTTTGAAGGATTCTGTTTTGTGTCTCATTTAAAAAACTAGTCTATTTAGCCTGAAACTCTGATCCTGGTATCACATCCAGCTGCTTAGTAAACGACCAATGTGCTCCTATTGCTGCCTTTGTTTTACATCTGTTTAGTGTAGAATAGTAAGTGGTTTATTCTTCTCTTTCAAAAAGCATAACACCCTCAAAGCTTTTACTGTATTATACCAATAAAATAAAGATATCAAACAAATGAAACTCTGTGAATAATAATAACAGGATAAAATACAAAGTACCTTTTTACTTGCTTGCATTAAGAAGCAAGAACTTCAGCTAATCTTTAAATATGTGCATATGCAGAAAAAGGTTTTCTGACATACTGAGCTATGTGTCTTTGAAGAAGAGTTGTGAGAATGAAATATTTTTGTCCTGACACAGCTCATTTTCTACACCATTTTCAGAAAAATGTTATAAGGCATTTTAATTTCTCAAATTACACACACAAATCTGTATTTCCTACATCTGTCTCATAATTTTGTTCTGAAATCCTTAAGAGAAAGCATACTAACTGCTTTTGTCTTTCCCACGCTGTTTCTCTGATAGCACTTACAGTGTTCTCAGAAAATAGGAATTCATCAAATGTTACCTGATGTGTTCATAAAACCTTGAGAAATCCTTACAGACACTATTTCTGCAGTGCTGCATTTCCTGGAAATAAAAGCCACCAGCCTCGACATGAGCCAGGTGGGTGTAACGGTGTGCCCTTGCTGCCTTCAGCAAGACTTACACTAGGTAATGAACTGGCCATCTCTAACCCTGTTGGTCTGGGAACAAAAAATGGAAAGAATGGTGAAGAAATAAGTTTTTAAAAGTCTTGGTGGATGGAAAGAGAAGTACTGTTATGAGGAGGAGGTACTAAGTCAAACTTTAATGGTATATGTTGAGTTTTCTTCTATAGAAATCTGACAAATCAGTGTTTCCTCAGTTCCACACCCTTGTTATGCTAACTCTTTTCCTCAAGTCATCCTTCTTGTCTGTTTTAACTGGCTGTCCTTCAGTGTAGTCTATTGGGCACTTGAGCAGCTTCCAGCTTGATGGGGGCTCGTGCTCCACCAGAGACTCCAGGGACTATTTATGTACTACTTGCCATTTAAATTGAGCTTTGTCCAGCCCTGCTCTGAAACAAACAATGAATTGGAAACGATAATTTTAAGAAAACTAACTGAGAATTAGAGTTGACAAAACAAAGACGATCAGCCAGGTTTCTTCTCTGCCACTGAAGGATGTCAGCGATAATTCAGTTGTACGTAACTGAATTCCACCGAAGCAGAGGAATGGAAAATCTGGACTGGTGCGTACAAAGATGAATGTTTGGAAGAGGAGCAGGGACCCAGACTGTGTCTGAGCTAAAGATTGCTGGCGAGCTGGCTGCAAAGTTGTTTGAGAAGGGATGTTAAGTGAGAGATGAAAGTCAAGCTGAATCAGCAAATTTGTAGGGAGGATATTAAATATCAATGAAGTGGCAAGATGAGGTCAATGCAGATTAGCCTGTCGAGACAGAACTGGTTGCCTCGTTTTATCTGACTTGAAAAGGTGTGCGCATGTGTGAGATTATAACACTGGATTAGTAGGACACAAATAAGGTGTTTTTTTGCAACTGCCATTAAACCCCAACACATCCATGTCAAATAATGTACAAATTCTGGTAGTATATTGGGTTTATAAGCCCATGTTACAGACCTTATTTTTCATGGTATCAGCTCCAGTGAAAATTCCAGCTGTCTTTTGGGGTTTTTTGTTTGTTTGTTTTTTGTTTTTTTTTGGTTTTGGGTTTTTTTAATGGAAAACACATAGCTATGCATATATCTTCCCATTTCAGAATGGGTTTTGAATGGCAAGCTTTCTCCCGGCTCCGAGTTCACTCATAGTCATAAAAAGCTTGTTTTAAAATTATGTTTCCAAAGCTATCAGTGCTTCACACTGATGTGAAAAGGAGCCAGTTCAGAAGCATTGCATATCTTGTACCAATCTGTCCAGCCTACCTTTGCTCAAAGCATTTTGAGCTTTGCTCAGCATTCTTCAGCAGTGGCACCCAGGGCAAGCTGTGCCTACATCACAAAATGCAGCATCTCAGACAACAAACACAGCTTCTCAGGTGGACCTGTTTGTTCTTGAACAAGAACCCAGGAAAAGGAGAATGGGGTTTCCTGAGGGACCTTAGTCATGGCTCTTTGGTGTGCTTAGGCATAAGCAATGCTGCTGAGAGATGAAACCTTCACTCAGAGTTCCTTCACTCCAGAAAGTACTGGGACAGGTCAGGACACCATGTTGGGAAGGGACTGATGATTTTCCAACTAGTCTTACAGGCTTCACTAGGCTATAGAAGAAAGATTGCCTTTTCATTTATGAAAGACATTTTGTTTTTTGAAAGGCAATCATCTCCCATGTAAAGTTTGTTAATTGACTTTTCTCTTTGCCGTTCCAACTAGAAATAAGCCTTACTGCAGACCCACTGTCTCAAGAGTGTCTATACAACTCCCAAACTCATACAGTGTTCACACCATGTAATGCTACACATACCAACCTCCTTGAAGTACTGCTTCATCAATAGGTTTCCTATGAACGTCTCCAGTAAGGCTGAGCCTTCATGTCTGTGTTTGCTAGATGTTCTAATGTAAAACAGGAATTGGTTTTGTGTCAGATATTTTAATGTAAATTATGTTGGCTGTTGAAGGTGCCAATTAGACTGGCAAGCCTACAAGTGCAGGTCTCACTCTCCACAACTGAAGTAGCAACATGCTATTTCTGTTATTGTATTGAGGCAGCTGTCAGAAACTAATCCAGAATGTGGACCTCATCCTACCAGGTAGAGCACCTACTTTATGCAGTAATTCAAAACCCAAGTGTCATGTTAGTAACAAATAATGTGCTGAACCAGGAGGGGAAACGGAGAAAAAAGGATGATTGAATACTAGTTAGCCTGAAATGAAGCAACCTGAGCTTGCCTGCTACCTGTATTTTAACAAGCATGTGCTTTTTGTCTTCTTTAAGACAAGAGGTGGTTTTGAAGGAGAGGAATTTTTGGATGTCTCATGTTACACGAGAGGAAAACACAAGAAAACTGGCAAAGCTGAGGAAGGGATCAACAACAAAAACAAGAGGATATTCTAGGCAGGTATTTCAGAGCAAAGAAAGATAGAGGAAGGTTTTGTAGTGAATTATAGCTGAAGTGATGAGTAGTGCTGCTAAAATTTCTTTTTAGATGAATAGTTCATTCTACCAGTGAATTCAACCTCTCTGCCCTCCTCAAATAGTACTGACAAGCCAGGAAAAGGATTGCTGCAGTAACCTTTTGGTCATGGCAGGGGAATAAGAAATTTACCTGTGAGGGTGAAGAAAAGTGGTAGCAAATTTTCAAAAGGTTATAGAGGAAATAAGGAGAAAACTTGATCTTTGGTGATCTCTTTAGGATCAAGGAGAAAACTATTGTAAGGAACAAAATCATGAGGAAGATGGAGTGGTTTCTGCAAAAGAAAAAATACACTTGTCATGCAGGGATTGGGAGCTCTGTTTTGTGCCTATGGTGACAGGACATCCATAAGGAATTCAGAGATTCAGGCCAATATTAAGACATTGTGAAATAAGGAGCAATTTAAGTTAACCAAGGTAAGCAGAAGAAATTATACTGACTAGCTATTTGTCCACCTTCAGGGCTGCAAGTGAGTTGAAGTGACGTAAACAAGAATATTGCTGCAGTTAGCCTCTTCTATGTCTAATTTGCCAGCTGCAGTCATTGCTCTCCATGGCACTATCACAACCTTCACAGCAAATGACTGCAGTGTTACAGACTGAGGTACATGTGGGAAATAAGAGTAGAAAAAATTTATCCCATCATTAATAATTTTGTTTCTTGGAGAGAAGAAAGAATTCTATTCAGAATTTATTTTTACATGGCATATGTTTTATATTTTCAGGAAAAATATATTTTTTGTTAATTGTTTTTTTACAGACCTTACTGAAGGTTTTATCTTTGTCTGTCAGAGACTTCTGTTTAACTGTGTTCTTACAGTCCAGCAAGCCTAAGCACAAGCTGAAAGCAATTTATGTCCTCTGCAGAACAAGGATCATCAGTTGAAGTGTAAGTCTGATCTGTGAATCTTGGTATAGCTCAGTTAGCTTTCCCATTATTGCATTGGGTTTACAAATAAGAATGTTAGTAAGATCTTTTTAGGCAGAAAATACATGCCAATGGAGAAGACTCGTTCTGGAGAAATTACATAAATGTAGTACCAATTTCTTTTGGAACAATAAACAAACTCTCTGCTGTGATCGGTGCAAACACAAAACAGAAATTACAAACCTTACATGGAGACTCTTCACAAAGGTCTTCAAACACCACACTAGTTCCTCAGTCTGAGCAGGCACTGAAGGAAGTATGATATCTTTCAGGATAAATTTCATAAGTCTGAAAAGTATCTTATAGCTTTCTATAGGAAGTTTATTTAATTAGAATTACGTTTGTGAACTTTTTATGCACTTTGGTTTTGATGCAACTACCATGTTATGAAAGAAGAAATAAATTAAAATGTCTTACAATTATCTAATAAATTATTCTAAAAGACATAGAAAGCATTTTTATTTCAGTATATTCCTTAGTTAGTGAAGGAGACTACTTTCAAACAGGTATACATTTCTGCAGAGGAGCTATTGATTAAGATGTGTGGAGCTCTCTTACTGTAAGTCAATGGTTTCTATGTCCTTGAAACAAATTGTCTGGCAGCTGCTTGCAATCTAGCAAGTGTGTTAGGAGAAGCGACCCATATGTCAAACTTTCACTTTGCAACCCTCTCCTGATTGTGAAAGAAGCATGAAAAAAATGCCAAAAGTTCTAGTTCCCTCAAAAAAGTACTACTACATGTGGGTATTTCAGATCTACAAGTTCTTGTGTCATTAAAAAAAAATAAAAAAAAGCTGAAATTTTCATTAAAGACAAGTGTTTGCAAGGTTTCGTGTAATTTACTTTTGAGGAGACTAGGTCCTTCACTTTAGTAACCTTATCTAAAATACAGTGGGCATCTTTTAAAGTGTATCCCTTATCTTCTTCACTGCTTAGAATATTTTAGGATTCCTTGTAGCTTGCAAATAACACTGAAAACTGTAATTTTCAAAGAACTCCCTTGTACTTCAGTGCTCAGCTGCAGCTGAAACAGGATCTGATGGTTATACTGACATTTCTAATTCTAGTCCCAAGTAGGACCAAAAGAAATGCTAAGGGAGGAAAGACAAAAACTGGATTTTACTTCTCAAAATCAAGACCAGTCTACTAAGATATTTTTACACAATTCTTCAAAAGTAAATGGTAATTTTTTTAAACTCTTCTATCCTTTTACACTAAACTACTTTGTGGTAATAAGTAGGTAACGCCTAAAGTGTTTCTCAGAAAAACAACAACAACAAAAGTTAACTGAGATCACATAAAAGCTACTATTCTGTTCAGTAAGATAGTTTTGTATTGTTAGTTTTCTGGAGTAATTACTGTGTTATTTTTCATTTTGAAGGCTGAAGTTCTGAAAATTTTGAAGTCTCTCAGCCAATTTGAATGAAATTATTCATGTTCTAAATCCTTAAAAACACGGTGAAATCAGTAAAACCCCCTTCATTTCAGTGTTTCTTTGTAGGTCTGTGTAGGTTTTTCTTTGCAGAAGACATTGCAGAGACTACATAGTCTCTTCACAGAAAGTACATTCAAGGCACTGCATTCTATCAGCAGTGTCTCCTTGGTCCATTGGGTTAGGTGGTTACATGCTGGTGTATTTGGTAGAGTGGTGGTTACAGTGTCTTCTGTCTAGAAGCTTCCTCTATGTCCAGTGAAGCCAATGCCAGCCAGTTTCCAAGCCAGTTTCAGTTCCACCACTGGCCAAGGCTAAGCCCATCAGCAGCATTGTCAGCAGCTGAGCCCACAGTGGCAGAACCACTGGGATAACATGTTTAAGGAGAAAGAAATTATTGCATGGGAGCAATTGCAGCTGGAGAAAAGAGGAGTAAGCATAAGTGAGAAGAAGGTCTGCAGAATCCAAAGTCAGTGCAGAAGGAGGGGAAGGAGTTGCTTCAGCCACCAAAGCACGCAACCCCTGCAGCCCATGGTGAAGACAGGATGTCATCCTGCAGCACATGGAGGTTCACAGTGAAGTAGACATCCACCTGAAGTCCATGGAGAACCTCATTCCAGAGCAGGTGCCCAAGATGCCCAAAGGAGGCTGTAATCCTGTGGGAAGCCTGTACTGGACCAGAATCCTGACAGGACCTGTGGTGTGATGGAGAGAGGAGCTGACACTGGTACAGATTTTCTGACCCTGTAGGGGATCCACTCTGGAACAGTTCACAAAGAACTGCAGTCTACGGTAAGGGCTCACATTGGAAAAGTTCCTGGAGGACTGTGTCCTTTGAGAGTGACCTCACACTAGAGCAGGGGAAAAGGGTGAGGAGTCCTGCCAGTGAGGAGGAAGGTGTGGCAGAAACAATGTGTGATGAACTGACTGCAAACCCTATACCCCATTCCCCTGTGCTGCTGTAGCCAGGGAGGGGATAGAGAAAAATGGGAGTGAAAGTGAGTCTGGGAAGTAGGGAGAGGTGAGAGAAAGATGTTTTTAAGGTTTGATTTTGCTTCTTGTTATTCTACTCTGATTTAATTGATAATAAATAAAATTGATTTTTTCCCCAAGGCAAGTCTGTTTGCCCATGATGGTAATAAGTGATGGTAATGAGTAATGATCTTTCCTATCCTTATTTTGTCCAATCAGTGTTTGTATATATTTTTTCTCTCCTTTGTCCAGCTAAGGAGGGAGAGCAATAGAGTAGCTTTGTTGGGCACCTGGCACCCAGCCAGGGTCAGCCCAGCACAGCTGAATTTCCCACATGCACATATTGGACCAACATTTCATGCAGGGCACATCAAGACAGAAAACAGACCACCGATCCAAGTAAGAAAGGTTCACTGAAATGGTGCATGAACAGTGGTATACCACTCCAACTGATATACAACACCAATCCAATGTAATAACAAGCTTCTTTGATATGACACCACCCTTGAAGTGGCACATAAAAGAATCACAGTAACAGGATGAAATATAACTACCATTTTTGCAGTTTTGTCAAAGATAATACTAGGACAGCACATGTGTTACCTCACACTGGCACTTCAGGGACTGTATATTATTTCTCTTGTCATGAAAAGATGTGATCTTTACAAGTAAATGGATGATTATTTTCTACCAACTCCCTGGCAAGCACAACTTCTCCTCCATGAACTTTGGATTATTTCTGTGAAGCTGCATTCTTACTAAGGATAATACTGGATGTTGCAACACTGACCACAAAGATGCTTCCATAAGGTATGGAAAGCTGAAAATGTATTCAGTTCCTTTTGAGTCTTTTCTACAGCAAATAGGAGAAGTTTGATTTTTTTTTCAAGAGATTTTGTTCTTCTTTTTTTTTTTTTTTTTTTTTTTTTTTTTTTTTTACCTGGAGGTCTTTTTCCCAGAGCATTTATTTTCGCTGACTGTATAAGAGTAATCATTCTGCATGGATATATCTGTGACCTTATGAAAAGGTGAGTGTAAAATGGACAACCATAAATTCTATTTAAGGATCAGTGGCAAGGAATAAAATAGAAGAAACAAAACTGGCCAGAAGGTACTGACTTTAGACAGGAGTCTTAATATTTCTCCCTCCCCATCTCACTGATGTTTTAAAGTCCTGGAAATTGTCCTTCAGGGTAAGTTTAATGTGCAACAAATAAAGACTTATCCACACGACCCTCATTACCATATATGATGAGTTTTTTTGTCTTATGGTCTGGGACCTGACTGTTGAAGCCTGCAAAGCGTATCAGCAGAGCCCAACCTATACATTACAAATATAAGGGTGGCGGAAGCTTTTCGTTGTGTTTCCCAGGAGAGAATGCTGATGAACAGTCATGTAGGAGAAAGATTTTCTGGAGTCACTGCTGAAAGAGACACAATTTAGGCATTGTAGCTCTGGTGGTTTTTGTTGTTGTGTTTTTTGTTGTTGGTTATATTTGTTTGGGGGTTTGTGTGTTTTTTTGTTTTGTTTTAAGAGCAGATTAGAAAGCACCTGATATTCAGCAGGCAGTGGACGTTTCCTAGCTACTGTTGAAGATGCATCTGCAGCTCATATAAAGCCTCTTTGAGGTAACTACAATAAATAAACCACTAACAGAATAATAATGAACATAATGCAGGATGCAAAGATCTGCTGGGTAAGGTCTCTGGGGTGAGACTTGCTCTGGAGCTCCACTCCACCCTGGCAGCTCTACTGCCTTCTAGTCAGTCAGCTCAGCTTGGCCTCAGGGACAATAGCAGGGATGGAAAACCACAAGGTCAGTTCAGGGCAAACCCTGGATAGAGAAAGCAGAAATATCCACCAGAAACAGCAACTTCTAATAGGAAGGCAGAGGTGTTTGGCCTTTGAGACATGTAAAGAAAAAGTTGTCTGAGTACAATCTCAGTTCCCCCTCTCCCTGGCAGGAGCTATGCAGGCACTGACTTCATTGCCGCTGCCATGGAGAGCCTGTGGCACAGCCCTGACACCACTCCAGGAGCGGGATAACTGTGTGCCTTCCTAGCACTGCAGCGCTCTCACTCTGCACCATTACTCTTCAGACCTCTTAACTACCTTCCTTTATTCTTAAGGATTATTCTTTTATGAGCTAAATACAGGATTAGGAGCACAATTGGACTTCATATTTATGAGGTTTGGTATAGAGAAACTGACTACCTCCATAATTTGCATTCTGCTGTAGCAACAGCCTCTCACTTTGCAATGGATGAGAAGAGAAGATCAAGTCTATTTAGAGACTGTCTGGAATTCAGTCTACAGATGTTGCTCTTAATATGATGCTTTTAAATTAAATCTTTTTTTTTTTTTAATTTCAGACATGTACTATGTTGTTTCTACATCTTGCAAGGCACAATTCCAGCTGAACACAAAACCCAATTCTATATTGAAGGAAAGAAAACTTATTTAACTTTTAATTTTAAAAGGTAGATCTTGTACAACAGGCTTCTTGCAGAACAGGTTTTTTGACTAAACACAGCTAACATGTACGCTTACCTGATGAGAATTTATTATGTGTAGGAGATACAGTACTGTGCCTTGATCCATAATCAGCAATGAGGATAAAACTTTCCAGACTGGTTCCCTGAACTATGTAATTCCAGATATTTTGAGAGAACCTGTGGATATCTAAAATTTATCCATGAGAATGAGTGACATTTTGAGATTTTCTTCTGTGGTTATTTTCTGTGCTTTCATATGTAATTATCATTGGACTAAATTTACTTAAAATTTCATGTCATTGTTAGGATTTTTGTTTTTAAGTGTGCCCCTTAAAAGTCAACAAATAGCCATCTGATTTGCAAACTTCATTTTTTGTGTCCCTTGTGTTTGTGACTCGTCAAAACTTCAGCAATTTTCCCCCAGGTATTTAAATATTAATTTATTTATTATTGACCTGTTTCACTTAATACACTGATTAAAGAAAATATTGTTAAGCCACCCTCACATAAAATAAAAATGTTCCAATGGATTGGAAGCTGCCTCCCTAGTAGCCCCTTTAGACTTGAGCAGGTGAGTAGGATGTGAATCCATTGGGTGTCACAGCTTGCCATTTTAACTGAAAAAGGAGCATTTGCAATTTGGTATGAGACATTGCAAGATAGGATACTTAGCTACAAGGTGGCAGAGCAGGAGGAAAACTAAGGAGTCTGCAAGCAGCCATGAGGTGTGAGCAGGTGCCACTACCATGGCTGGCAGAGGGGACCTGCCTGCAGCTTTGCATGGACGCAGCAGCAGCTCCTCACAGGCAAAGAAGGTTGCTGCCTTTCTCACTGGCCAGACTGCCTTGGGCTAGTGGGACAGCCTTCAAAGCCAGTACTGCCATTTTTACTGGTTGCTGCTGGCTATATGACTGGTTGGCAAATTTCTGACAGAATAATGTTTCCACTAAAGAGACAGTTCTATTAAAATTGACACATTTCACAGAAAGATGACAGCATTGATGCATTTGGACTTCTCCCATTTGAAAAATGAGGCTTCTCATTTCAATTCTATGCTATGAAAACAGTTAATCTCAACCTTTACCACTTTGATTTACTGTGCATTTATGTACTGAATGAGCTGGTATATACACATAATATAGATAGAAAGTATTTCAGCATTAAAGTGGCCAGCATTAAAGGATTTACCTTTATGAAAAAGGTTTCACAGTATCAAACGCAAACCTTTTGCTAGCAGATTCACACTGCAATTTCTACAGGCTACTCATAGGAAGTGCAAAAGATGAGACTTTAAAAAACTAAATGAGAAATTAGATTTGCCTATGCAATGCAGCTAGTCAGGTTTCTGAGCACATGTGCATAGGAAACACTGACACAAACTCACATTCTGTGGGGCAGACACCTGGGGACAGCTCTTGATTTCCGTGAGTTTCATCACTGTCTACAGCTCAGCCAAGAACCAGCATGACCACTGCTTTCTTTCCTCTCCACTTGAATGTTTCAGTACACTCCAACCTGAAGGAAAGCCAGGTTATCAGCACTAACCTCATCAAGAAACCCCCATGCCCTTCTCCCTCTCCTGGCTTTCCAGCTGGGATGCAGTCTTTTAGTTAGTGGCTGACCAAACACAGCTGCTGGAAATGTGATGTCACAGCAAGGCTGTGAGGCCCAGCAAGTGGGCATAATTGAACAATAATGAATGATGTGTAGGACATGTCTCAGGGAACTGATAACCAGCTGGGAGGAGTTAGTGGTCCACACTGTACTTTGGCTCATTAAATGCTAGCAGATATTAATCTCCAATGAACATTCCAGATGGGGGCTGGTGTTGCTGTTTGAAATGACATGAAGCTGTATTTTGTTTTTTGTATGCCTACCTGTTAGTTCTTGTATGTGTTATGACTTCGATAGTGATCTATTTCTCTTTGTAGGAATGAGCCATTGGGGTCCCAAATCTCCTCCATAAGCCCTAGTGAAGGTCTTGAAGCCACCAGGTGGTAGTGGGCTCTTCCTACACAACAGTGCCTAGTTGTGCTAACTCCTGGCTCATGGGCCAATCCCAAATTCCCTTACTGAGTACCAGTTTCACACTGGCATGGGAATTTTTTCCTTTTTCATAGGCAATGCAACAAGCTATGAAAGAGGGTAATGGAGAGACAATGACTTATGATGTCTTCTGAACCTACTCAGGGAAACTTCAAGGAGTCATATAATATATAAGCTAAAATTAATTATTCTTTAAGGGGAGTTGTTCCACAAATTGTTTCTGAGGAAAAAGAAAAAAAAAGAAAAAAAGATGTAAGGCAAATAAACAGACATTTACAGAGGACATAAAGATATCATAACAAAAGTTATTGATGAGTGCACCCTTGCCAGAGAAGCTCAGTAACATTATTAACTCAATCACATCTCCAGTCTTTTACAGCTTCCCAACAGCAATGGAAGCCCCCGCCTCAAGAGACTGCATACAGTTTATGTCACTTTTTGTATATTTTGAAGTTATTTTATTTTCTACTCTGAAGGGAAATACTTGCTGGTAACATCATACTGAAAAATCAAAACTGTTCTTTGCAGCCTCTCTCCTAAAAATATCAGGGACAGCTCTTGGAATCAGCATCAATGTAAACAACTCCTGTTAGGCTGTCTGCTAGGAATTACCTGAAAGTAATTTCTTGTGGAGCATCATTGACTGTGATAGAATTACACTGAAGGTGAATTTGGTCCTGCCTACAAGGAGGAAGGACAGAATCATGGCGGGTGCTGTAATACTTGCATGTGAACACTTGGCTTATTAGTGGGTTTGGAGTTGTTCTCCTTGTATCTGTGCTGGGAACAGGAGGGAAAATCATAAAGGGCAGAAGGAATTAAAAAGGGCAGCTATCCAGTGAGCTGCAGTCGTTATCTATGTGCCCAGGGCACTTGTCATGAACTCATTAAAAAACTTCACTGTTTTATAGCTGATGCTGGTGAGAAATGCTCCTTTGAATTACTTTACAACAACAGTGTTTTTTAAATTAAATGTTGGAAAAACATCCCTGTTGTAGAAAAATTTCACTTAATTACGGGGCTGTCTCAGAAAGACAAGAGGTTTGAGAAGGTATTTTTGTTGTTCAGTTTCCTTGCAGTGGTAGCGTTGACAAGAACAGAGAAATTAAACAGGGTTGGCTATATTCAACAAGACCAAGGTGGTTGTGGCAAGGCTGAGCAGACTCTGGACACCTGGGTTGTGTTGGACTGACATAAGCACATAGGAGAACAAGCAGCCAACCTGAGTGAGCCTAACAGATTTCACAAGGAAAGCTGTGGATGCACAAGGAATATTTTATGGGTAGAGTTTTGACCCTCAATAAGCCAAGCAGTTATTAAGACTGGGACTGTGTGCCACTCTGCTGATGCAAAGGCTTTTGTACACTTTTATGCATATTACTATATTGGGTATTTTCCAAATAGAGTAGTTTGCAATTTCCTCTTCTAAAAGACTCTCCTATGATTTTAAAAGGTTGAGGAATACCTTTAAAGTCACTAGAAAAGTCACAGCTTCAGTCCCTGAACCATGAGAATAGATACATTTTTGTACAAGGAAGATTTAAAGCTAGAACATTGAGAAAACTGAGTCTGACTCTGGCAATAGCCGCTGACATCTAGTACAGAGTCACAAAATAAAAAGAGAGAGAGACTGAAAGATATGACCTCAGTGAAATAACTGTACCTGTGGCATGGTAGAAAAGTATGAGATAAATATACTTACAGTAAGAAAAGGGAATAGACTGCCCACTCAGGATGCCATGAAATGCAATAGAGTAGTATTCCCTGTCTTAACCTTTCTAAGTATATTACATGTTGTATGAGGAACGAACCTGAACAGAATATTACTTGAAAGGACAAATAACAAAAGATTGGCTTCTTTATTCTTTTTGTTATATTGTCTCATGTCACTTTTAGAGTTCCTCTTCCAAAGGGCAAGAAGGCCTGAATACCAAAAGTGAGGGCTCAATACTTCTTTTTTTCATATTTCTTGAATGCTTATGGGGCTCCCACTGTCCCAGAACCTAAAACTCATCACTTTAAGAATTTATTTTCCTAATACTTAGATGTTATTAGAGAGCCTAAGGCGCAAGTCCATGAGAAGTGACAAGTTGTCAGTTTTGGAGTTCTAGAGTCTTGATGGTGCTCCTCAAATTTTCTGCTTTGTTCTCTGAGAAATTAAAGAAATAGATATTTTGTATTTTCATTGATAAGTTCTGTGGAGTTCTGCTTCTTCTTAACTCCAGAGAAAGTTCTTTATCTCAAAGGCCCAGCAAATTTATTTAAATCCCCAAATTGGACAGTCTCCTCAATTTAAAAGCTTCTTGGCCACAGTGAACCAGACCTAGCAGCCATCCTCAGCACACTCTGCAGAAAACGTACACACAAGTAGATTTGACCCCCAGCCAAAAAAAAAGTGCTGGAAGCTGTATTTGTTTAAAGTTACAGAGAAAGAAAAGGGACAGTGATAGTGAGTGTTCCTTACTCACCATCTGAACACATGCATATTTACTCCATCAGGTAGGAGGGAGTGTCGTAATTATGAGTTAATTTAGATTGGAGTTGTTGCCTCTAGCCTTGGGTTACACAAAACCTTCCAACCACTGGACCTCAGCTAATACAGTACTCCCAGCCTGATTTTTGAACATGGCCCTGCATCATATATATCTGAATTCACTGGACAGCAAGAACATATCTAACCTTTCAAAAGTCTCAAAGCAATAATTTGAGTTCAGTCCCCTAAGACCTGGTAATATTTTTCATTCATTCATTATTTGAGATCAGTTCATACCAATAGGACTCTCAGGGATGGATGTTTTAAAAGAAAAAGAATTATGCCTCCTGAGCCTTTTAGGCTCCCAGCTCTGAGAAGTGATTTGGTACTCCAGATCACTAGGCTAAGTGGCGTAAGTTAACACCAATGCTCTCAGGCACATGGTGTGACTCTTGGGGATTGTACTGTGCAGGGCTGAGGGTTGGATTCAATTACCTTTATGGGTCCCTCCAACTCAGCGTATTCTGTGATTCAGAACACGGTGAAGATTTAAGATCCAAACTTTTGTCTGAAGCATTTCCTGTTTACAACTTCAATGCTCAAGCTATTAGAAACATCCTACCAAAGTACCAGCTTCCCCTGGGAGGAGAGTCAATCCAAGATTTTTGCAGTTTAAGCACCAGACTCAAGGCTTGGGGTTCAAACTGTCATGGAAACCCAAAAGTGAATCCTTTTGCAGCTTTAGCTCTATGTGACTTTTCAGCTGTCCCAGCTGGGTAGGAAACTGAATGAAAGGCTATATCCCAGCTACAGAAACCACTACTTTAAGACAGAACTGGGCCACTCACTCTAAGGAAGATCCATCTCATTTATGGGTTAATGTTAAAGTTAGATATTTGGTCTTGTCATGTACATATCTCCTTAGCTGGTGGGAAGGGATAAAGGTGGAACAAATTATTCTTAAGAAGTGGCTGAATGTTTTATGCTAAGAGCCCAGGTGAATGGCATGGGATAACTTTTTGATAGCTACAGTTGGAAGGGACAGATCCCTTTTATTTTGTGATTGACATTATAAAGAGGAAATGGTAGGGCAATCCTGTCAAACACCCAGTTTTCATCCAGAAGAAAACTATCACTGACGCATCAGTCATATGTATGCTTATTTGGTCCAATTGCCAGATGACGCAGCCTAAAGTCGCAGACATCTCCCTAGCAAGAAAT
The DNA here is from genome assembly GCA_035047865.1 of Dendrocincla tyrannina. Lineage (NCBI taxonomy): Eukaryota > Metazoa > Chordata > Aves > Passeriformes > Dendrocolaptidae > Dendrocincla > Dendrocincla tyrannina. The sequence continues at coordinate 48,126,059 of JAWWMP010000116.1, forward strand.
GACTCTTAGTTTAGAAGTGACAATAGGTTAGGTAATAGAATCCAGTCTCACTGTTGGGGTTTTTTTGTGTTTTTTTTGTTTGTTTGTTCCCTTTTTGGTTTTTTTTTTTTTTTTTTTTTTTTTTTTTTTTTTTTTTTTTTTTTTTTTTTTTTTTTTTTTTTTTTTATTAGAGGACATCTGAGTGTTTCTTTGGTAACAGTCAGAAAACTGCTTTAGAGAGCTAAGGAAATACAGCTTGAAATACATGCAATATACCCCTGTGACCCTTCACCGGACAAAAGAGGGAGAGCTTGTGTCGTGCTTTCACACATGGTTTGCTTATAATGTGAGAGTAACTGTCAGTGACAGCATTTAGCTGGTTGAAAGAATGTGTTTTTCAAGCATCTTCTTACAAAATTCCATTTTCCAGCAAACTCCTTAGATACAGAGTCTGTCAGAATAGAGCAAATGGATTGACAAAACCCATGAAAACAAAATGACTGTCACCATTGATTAATGAAAATAATATGCCTGCTGGTAGGTGCACACTCGCTAATCACATTTTCCATATACAAGGCCTAATCTTATATTTACATTCAAAAATACTTATTTTGCATAAAAAGGAAGAACAAAAGAAGCTGAGAGTAAATACTCTGTGAGAGAACACATCTCATCTGCAACAGCCGGTGTCTGAACTGAAGATGCAATGGTAGCAGTCTCCAGTTAATACCAGATTCCTAGTGACTGAATGGGGTTATTCAAAGAGAAGATTCTGATATTTCCTACACATCATCACAGTCTTGAATTCTCCAGACTTGGAAAATATTGTTTTAATAAAAGTGACAGATAACAAATTGATAAAAGTTAAGCAAGAGGAAATAAACTCTTTCTTTGATGTTTTTGCAACATTAAACCCTCCATCTCTCTAAAATAAACACAGTCAGAAGGACACAACTGATTTAATTCATTGCACCATGCATGGTTAGACACCAAAAATTGTACCCCAGACAAATTCCAGCCACATGCTTGCAGTACCAAGTTCCCTGTCTTTTTTCTTTCCTAGCAGTTTCAGCAATTTACAAATGCTGGGCCTGTCTTATGTGCAGCTAGGAAGTTGAAAAAAGCCAAGGACACAGAAACGTGGTCATCCTCTACTCTACTACATCCTTTAACCCTGGGCCCAGCTGGCACTGACCACATCTCTGTGCAGATGGTGGCCTTCTTGCTCCTCCTTTGGTCCTTTCTCTTCCTTGGTTCTGACTGCCAGCTTTCTGGTGAGAAGCTAAATTAATTTATCCAGTAAAGTGGTGTCACCTCATTAATTCTTTCATGAAGCCCTGCAGAATGGAAAATGAAAGGATGGGAAGGTGGGATTCTTCATTCTCTAATTTCTGCTACAAGACCACAGCCATGAAGAACCTCGGGTAAATGGTTTATGTTTAATGAACTCCCAACCTGCACCCAAACCTATATTTGTATGGCACACAACTATAACCTCTTTTGTTTCTTCAGCAGCTGGATGAAACTCAGAGCATATGGAAATGACAAATACTACTAGCTGAGAAGTCAGCACCTCCACAGCTGGCTGGACCACTCTTAACATTCAAAATCTAACTTCCTTCTCACGGTGCAAAATCTGAGATTTAAACTTCATCTCGAATTTTGTAAAGCTGAAGCCTGGTGCTGAGCTCAACAATGGCAGACCAACATGAGCAAACAAGTTGGAAAGTCTTGGCCTGTCCTTGGATGGCTGAAAAACAAGCCTTATGCTGTTTATGTAACTGCATCGAGGGAATAGCTTTAGGTAAGGGACCTGTTTTTCCTGACCATTAAAAAGTAACTTTATCTCTTAATTACATCTAGGTAACTGGCTCTGTGAGTCAGAAAGGAATGCAAACAGCCTTCATGCTGAGGAGTCACAAAGTCTTCCCTTCTGTGTGTCACAGTTTCTACTCACAATGCACAAGCCAATGCGACAGGGCTAGGAGGTCAGCTGCGTGCAGCACTCCACCATAACTTCAGATTAAGATGGGAATCTTTTCCTTTCCTCTGCCTTTGCAGTATGATAAAGTGAACCATGAAATTTTAGCTAGCAGGTTTTTCTCCACCCTTTTATTAAACATATGTCCACAGTTATGATGGGGTTTTTCTGCCATTTGAGGAAATTGCTTTTCTTTTTAGCCCCCCCCCCCCCCGACCATACTGTGAAACTTCAGTGTTTACCAAATCATTAACTTGACCTAAAAGAAACTCTGAGAGTACAAGATTTACAGGAAGATTGTTGTACTTGTCCTCTGCTAGCAGGCACAGCAAACCCAAAGGTGTCATAAGGAAGGTAGTTGGTTCAGAATGGAAACAATAGGGGTGTTGTGTCATAATTTCAGGTGTCTTTTGGCCACAGAGACGAGGAATCTGTTCTCACTTCACATCAATATGCACATACAGTCACTCGTTTCTTCCCAGTATCCAGGTTGTCTGAAATCAACCTAGCAAAGGAAGACCTGCATCTTTGCTATTTTCAGAAACCTGTCAGTCATTTATAACCACTTGCTGCAAGGAGAAAACAAGGATCCTCTTTTCTGCAAATAATTCCCTGAAGTGTGAAACATCAGAGGGACAAGCTCTGTTGCATTGCCAGATATTCAGCCATGCAAACTATCAGCTTTATGAGAAATTATATCATTAAGTCTGCTTTGAAATTTGCATTTCGAAAAGGACTTCAAATTCCTCTGGTTTCAGTTTAAAATAAAAGAATTTTATATTTCGTACACTGGAAGGTTTTTTTAAAAAGAATTCTTATTTTTCTCTCTTTTTGAAAAAAAACCCATGTTTTCTCAATTTCTTTGACCTCTTCTAGCTTACAAGATAAATGCTCATGAACTTACATTTCAAGTGGCAATTTGTCTTTGCAGTGTTCATGACCCAGACAAAAAGAGCAGAAATATTATAGGTCTAAAGTTATTGTTAAAATATTTCATAGTGAATTTCTCAAGGAAAGGCAATATCAAGAAAAGATTCTGTATTTCTAACAAAGCTTGATTTTGAAGCTGAATTTCTGAAGGAAATTGAACTGAAGAAATAGTAGGGAAATAGTTGGAAAATACAGGCAATAAGCAGGAGAAATAATTCAATTTTGATTAGGAAGGAGCTGGAAGAGCCAGGGTCATCCAGCACATACGGGCAGAAAACCTGGGAAAGACAGTGAAATGACCCATAAACTGTAATTTTCTCATCTGAATAGATAGCAGTTAAGAAGACAACACTGGTTTGGTTTGACCTTAGAAAGAACACTAGCTCTTGTTTTGCAAAGGATCAACCATTATTAGTTCATTAAAAATCTCATCAACTCAAGTACCATCCAGCACTCTGAGGGCTGTACAGATCTGACTACACGACAAATTAAAACAAATAGTGAAGGTCTATTTTTCTCTACCTTTTCGTAGATTTATCATTTTCCCTGTACATAAGGTGAGAATTAAGTGAGAATTAGGGATGCTATATGTGCACACACCGTAACATATAGCAGGTGGGAAAGGAGTGGAAATTGGTTATGGAGGACAACTGATGGCCTGGACTGCATGTGGTCATTAGTCCTTCAAGAAAGAGTAACCAGCAGCAACGTTTAGCCAGGTTGGGAAGCTGGGAATGCTTGTTGGTTCTGTTTTTTATTTGGTGGGTGGTATGTGTTTGGAAGTGAATAAGCATTAGCATATGGCAAAAATACAAAGCATAATGTTAACTTTATTTGGTTACTACAAGAGTCTCCTGTTCCAGTACAAAAAGTAAGTTTTTTCTTTTTCCTCTTTTTTTTTTAATCAAGAATTAGTTTTTTTAGCAGTAGATTACATAATCCTTTAATGTTTTGCTGTTCTTTTAATTAGTCTGTAACCACTATCTTTTAAGTAACATTTCTGAATAATCCTGCATGTCCTTTAATCCTGTCTGTCCAATGTCGCTTCCGTGACTTGTTTTCTACAAGTATTTTCCAAATGAAAGTCTTTCACAATCCTTTGAGTCTTAAATCATCCCCTCTGCAGCAGAAAGAAGGTATGAGCCAGTAATTGCGGCAATTCTAACCTTCTCAGGTATTTGCACTCTGTGCAATATTGCAAAACATGAAAAGCAGTTGAGAAGAAATTTTAAAAGCATGCAGAGAACATAAGCTAGTTTAAAAAGTTTGCAGTTATCGGTACATCCAACAAGCAATACCCTACCATGACCTTTTAAAAGCATCAAACACCTAATGAAAAGATACCAAACAACAAGGATGCCAAACTTTTTCTTGTCTTGTGTGCTGTCTCTCTTTGTGAAGGAGGGAAGAAGAGAAGCTGCTACCTTAAAAACACTCCCTTAAGAGGCACTCAGCAGCTGCAGTTGTGCCATAATGTCTCAATCTAAACTAAACTGCAAATTTCTGCAATTATCTAAAGTGGTAAATACTGAATTTCAAACCTTAGCTAGGCCTTCTGTAAACTACTTGCTTTTCTGCTTTCAGTGAATTCTGTGTTCTCTTTAATCACCAGAGGAAAACAGAATATAAAGGTGAATTCCTTAGTTTCGGCTCTAACAACAAAACAGTACCAGTGCTATAGCTTTTGGAAAAAAAGAACATACAGGACAAAGCGTAGGCTTAAGATGGGACTTTTTCCCAGCAACCTGTTTCTAGCCTTTCTATTTGAGACTGAGCATTTGTTAGTTGGGTTACTTTTACAGAATTATAGAATTATTACAGTTGGAAAAGACTACTAAGATAGAGTTCAACCAGTAACCCATCACTGCCATGTCCACCACTAAATCATGTCCCCAGGTGCCACATCCACACACCTTTTGAACACTTCCTGGGACAGTGATTCTATCACTTCCCTGACCATCTTTCCAGTGAAGAAATTTTTCCTAATATCAAAACTAAACCTCCCACTGCACAGCTCAAGGCCATTTCCTCTGGTCCTGTCACTTGTTATTGGGAGAAGAGATTGAGTCCCACTTCACCACCAGCTCCTTTCAGGTAGTTGCAGAGAGCTACTTTGAGCTCAGTTGCAACACTTGGAAAGATCCAGACCTTGAAAAATCATTTACACTGGGCACAGAAATTCTGAAATAGAAGACCCCTGCAGGAGACACAAGTAAAGTAAATATTGGCCGTAACATGACATTTAGAGCAGCTTGGGGAGATAACTCTGGAGGAATTAGCATACATATATAGCTGTATCAGAGTTTGCATCTAACTAACCTTGTGCTTTACTTGGGGAAAAGTCTTCTGGCCCATGGCACACACACTCACTGAGCCCTGCAAGCCCCACAGACCATGCTTGCCACAGGGCATCCATAGATACCCGGGCTGTAGGAGCTACCCTATAGCTGTGGCTGCCACCCTAAGGCTGAATTTTTCTTGAACAAAGATCAGAGCCAGAAATGGGCGAGGCTGTAGGCCATAGGCCTTGCTCCTATGCACACTGGCACCTACTCTGATGATTTCTCCTTCCCAGCTGCAGGCTCCAGGCCACCCCAGTGCAGAGGCAGTAAACAGGTTCCTCTGAAGCCGTAGAGAAGAAAGCTCGATTCTAAGAACAGTCATGGAGCTATACTGTGCTTTAAGGGGGTTGCACTTTGTTTACACCCTTCTTTAGCTTTCATATGTGTTTTAAAATTCAATGCTTGAAGCTTTTACTTTTCAAACTGTTTTATCAAAGAGCTTCCTGCTCTACTGCTTTCCCATCAGCCATGCAGTCACTAGCCCTTTTACCATGTAAGCCACACACAGCTGGCACTGAATCTGTGGCTGGGAGCAAAGCTGCTTCTGATCCTCTATGGGAAGATTCTAGTAAGACTTTGACAGTTCACACTGGTGCAAAGCAGTATGGTCTGATTTGCTCCAAGTTAATACATTCTACTAATTTTTAAGCCCGTAGCCTATTTGGCCAATATTACACATGACAAGAACACCGCTGGCCTCCCCTTCAGGCAGGGCATCAGCTCAACAGGCTGCTGGCTTGGCTTACATCCTATATCACATGTTTGATTTCCTGCTTTGGGTCTGATCCAAGTTCAAAGTTTAGGTCCTGTGGGTTTAAGTTTAAGGCATTTTGTTGTTGTTGTTTGTCGAGTCTGAAATATTTATCTCCTTGATGTTCATGAACTGACTTCTTGTCAGTGCGTTATCTCTTTATTTAAAAGCCCACATCCCTTGCTAAAACCAGTGAGAAAATATAAAATTTTGTTAATATGTTTTCAAGAATATGGTGTGTTTTAACTCAGATCTTTGCACGTAAGTGAAAATTTGTGAAATAAATTATTTTGGATGTCAACAATTCTGCATTCGTGACTTGTCACATTAAGAAATCTTGTTTTTCCTCAGTGTAAACATTCACCCTTCTCAAGAAGTCAGGCATCCAGAAAACCTCTAAAAACATTTTGAAAATTTAAAACTTGCTTGCATTAAGATCTCAGTCCTACAGTTCTTTATTAGAGCTCTCTTTCCTATAACAAATATAAGATACAAAGCCTGTTTTTTCGCTCCTCCTTCCACTTTCTGCATCTAAAATGATTTTTAGCTCTTCAGCACAGGACCTGTCTTTCCATGCTGCCATGCTGTCCATAGCACAGTCTGAATGCTGTGGCTGTGCACAGGATGCAGGAACAGAAGTACTGATCTTGGTTATGCCCCTATTCAAGCTTCACTGGACCGGTCCCAATAACAGCATGCTGCTGCAAGGTTCAGCACTGAGGATACAGCTTTGATATTATAGATGAACTATGATTTTGGCAGGAGAGCTACCAGATGGAGCAAATAAAAACTTCAAGCAGATGAATTGTTCTTTCTCCAAATTTCTGTCCTACACATATATGGATGTGTGGTATAGTTTTTTATATTAAATGCTCATAAATCTTTTGTGCGATGTTGCAAGTGGCCGACATCAGTGAGTAGCCAGATGGCTTTTCCATGCTATCACTACTTTCTCTCCTGTTGTCTCTGTGAACATGCAATAGCTTTGCCAGACAGGCTGGCACCGAGCATCTGCAATATCACAGCTCTACAGCCCCCCAGGTCCCACCCCAGCTAGAGAGAAAAAGCTTTCACTACAAGAGGTATCAAATGGAAGATAATGAACTGTGTGCTTGTTTTACAGGGATACACAAATAGACTTTTTGACATTTCCTTTATAGTATCAGCAGCTCATTTAAGCTCTATTCTTTTCATAAGCCCTTTAACAACGCTGACACTTGGGCTTGTTAATTTGGCATGCTGCGCTGCCTGTGCATTGAGACATTAAGAAGGTTTCCTCTTCAGCTGTGCTTCCTCTGCAGGTGGAGGAGCAGCAGGGCCTGGAAGACAACAATCCGTGTCAACTACCATAAACCAGCTCTGAGGCACCACTGCTGCTGGGGCAGTGTTGGTCACTGCCCAGAAAAGCAATTTTTTCTTGCAGTCAACTCAGCAGAGCAAGGAGCCAGTAACCCAGAAATATTAAAAACAATTTCTGCAAGAGAATTTTAAAAGCCATTGAAAACTTTTGAAGCTGCATCATGCCACAATAAGACAGAATAGACTAGTACCTGGAGAAGATGACTTAGAGAAAGACTGTACCTCTCCAGAGATTTATCACTGATTCACATCTCATTATTTCTCTTCTCTTCCCTCAACATCTTCACAATTTCTTCTCTTGGCAGTTCTCTGGAGATAGGGCATGACCTATGAGCATGAGACAGCAGAAAGATTTTCCCTTTGCTAATATTTTGAGGCAAATACTGGTAAGCCTTTTCTGGGTATTTGATGCCAGCCAACCCTCCTGCGAGTGCAAGGGAGGGGTGTGCAAGAGACCCACAGCAGCAGGGCATTAAATAACCCAGAGGTCATGACACCAGTCCCATCTGTAGGTGCCAGAGTAGCAACTATAGCACAGCAACTCTTTCCTTCAGACAAGCAACTTAACTTCGAGAAAGTGGCTTTTGAGGAAGTGTAGAGCTGGATGACCCCTTGCTATGGTATGTGCTTGGCTGCGCTGCCCCATCGGCACAGCAGCAGTAGCGCAGCCCTGGCCACACTGCAGGAAAGAGCTCTGCTCTCCCTCTGGCTTGGCAGGCCCACTCTCAGGCCTGCACTGCCATAACATCCTTCTCTGAGCAGACAAATGCTGTTGACATCGCTTGCCAGAGGAGGATCACATCCTGCTGGCTCAACAGGTTGGGCAGGGACCTGTCATGTTACTGCTGGCACCTGAGCTTGGATTTGTTATAAATGGCCTCATAAAAGTTTAGGGACCAGAAGAGAAACCTGTACTATCCTTACCCTTAAAACCTTTTTTTCCTGCTGTACCTTGCAACCCACAGGGTCAGAGAAACCAGTGTCCTTTACTCCCATCATCAGCCTGCCTGCACTCAGCAGCATTGCAGTGACCAATAAACCACGAGGAGGCTGAAGGGATAGGAGACCACTTGCACTTGCTGAGATGCACACAAATTCCCTGGTACCAGCAAGAAGGAAAGATGCAACATCTGTTTGAAAAGAAACTTGTATCTGAGTAAGTCATGGGGTTTTTTTTGCAGAGAGTACTCAAAGATTTAAGCCAACCCAAAATGGAGTGGAATTTTCTCACTAAAGCTAGAGGAAGAAGTAAAACTCATTTCCCATGAGTTAATCTTATGAAAAGCACAACTTGCTATGGGATTGGAGAGGATTATTTCAGTTGAGGTACTTTAAGAAACATTCTCTTGTTTATATTTGTGTCAGATGCAGAGTGGAGAGCTAGAAACTCAGAGATGCAGATGGTGGGCCTGCCTCAGAAACACAGTATCTTGTTATGAATGACCTGGAGAAAAACCAGTTACCCAGAATGGTTTGATGCTAGCCTATTGTCCTAGCTTTATTCTGACAGTGTTGTTATCTGGAAAGTGTGTCCTTCTAAGAGACGAAAGGCTATTATTCTTTCAAACATCATAGCAGAACTGAAAGTGAGTCAGTGCTGGGATTTTACTGGACTGAGAAAGACAATTGAAAAACAATACAAGAGATTTTTTTCTGAGAAATGGCTTAAGCTTTTCTTATAGAATATGCTTTTTTCAACAGTGAGAAAATCTGTATCAGGAAATCCAGTCTTTTCACCAGACACTGTTGGCAATCATCTACTGGTTGTGCTGTCTTGCCTGATTTGTATCAACAATGCCTGGAATATGGCACTTGAGTTGGAACAACTGCTACTTTTCTTCAGCTCGTCTGTATGACAAAGTAAAAAGGTGAGACAGGGGAAGCCCTCACCAGGGAGCATAGGCAATGATGCTCCCAGTGCCCAGATATCTGTCACCCTTCAATCTCTGAATGCACAACAGATTACATCTATGACTAAAGGGTCCTTTGGGCCACAGTTTAATGATGTTTTAAGTAATTCTGGATTAGTCTTAATCATGCTATCAGCACTGGATACTCATCTGAAGCCTTGATTATATTTAACCAACCTGCTCACACCAAAATATGAGTATTTTCCAACTGTTCATCATACAGGCATGCATCTCTGAATTGGATCTACTTTAAATTCCCAGCTTCCATTTTTTTTTCCTACAATGCCAACTCACTGAATGTCTGTGGATATGCTCAGAAAGTTTGCTAGAGAGCGGTCAGTTTCAGTCAATTCTAAATACAAAATGCTTTCCCTTTTGTTTGAAATGGAAAATAACCTGAAATACTTTCCCTGGTAATAAACTAAGTTTTGCAGCAACCATTTTTAAAAGAAAAAAGAAATTGAGACATGGAGTATTCACAACTCATCATGATACCAAAACTAATACATACTCCTAAGCAAGAATATATCTCTTCTGTCTGATGAATAGGAATTGCTCCATTTTTAAGCAGGAAGTGCCTAATGAGGAGAGACAGGCTGATAAAATGAACTCGCAGAGTATTTGCATCCCAGCTTCAAGTTGCCAGCAGGTTTTACCCACACACTGTATTTCAATATGCACTCATGACTGATAATTAGTTCAAATTTCTCTCCTTGTCCATCATTTTATTCTTGTTCTTCCTTATTGTTTGCCTTAATTAAGGGATCTTTGTTTTATGCTTAAATTAGAATGCTTAATAGTAGGAGGAAGAAATTTGGTTTTTTGTAACACATCAAAATCTTGTGATAAAGTGTGGCACATTAACAACATCTGTCTGCAGCCCTCTCCTGCTCTTCCATGCATCCTATGCTCCCTTCCAGACTGGGAACATTTCACTTAAATTTAATAAAAAATACCTCAAAACACAGACAAACAAAAAATCCAAACAAGATAACCCTAAAATAGAAACCACATTTTGTTAGAAATCAGTAAAGAAAATAAGATGTCAATTTAGAAGAGGTTTCACTTGTGTGTGAGGAATTTAGGACTCCACACAACCGAAAGAAGCCACAAGTGCCTGGCAACAGGCTGAGTGCTCATTTCTGCATTACCTTTTCTTTTGAGAAAACTGACTGTTCCCTTCATGTAGCAACATCAGATTGGTTCTGTTTTCATTACTTATTCTATGAAATCTTTGTCTCCCTTAAGTGATTAGCAGTAATATATGAATATAGCAGTAATAAATGAATATAGCAGTCCATGGGAATTGTGGTGAGTCAGGGGAAGACAGTTTTAGAAAACAAATCCAGACTAATTAAAAAGCTGAAGCAAAAAATTCTTTGCTAATTAAACACATCAATTTTTAATTAATTACTAAAACTGGATGAAAAATCTCAACACGAACAAAACTTGACTTTATTGGATGGCAGGGCTTAAGTGAAATTGGGGAAAAAAAGTTTTCAAATCACAAGACTTACTTTCCATAAAACCTTCATTTGAAGGCAGAGAAATTAAAATTAAATGAAAAATTTTCTATAACAATGGAGCCTGAACTTTTTCTCTTCTCACAACATAAGCTCAAATTCATGGCATACTGCAACTACACCAGATAGAAAGAAAATAAAATGCAGAATGTGATTCAATCAAGCAAATTGTTATTATGACTCCTTACTTTTGAAATTCCTCCATTTCCCACTTGCAACTGCTTTTAAGGCTGTAGAAGTCCTGATTCAATTTATGTGTTTTTAGAGACCTTGTTGCCATATCTTATTTACACTTATAATCAGCTCATACTCCATGGACAAGCTGTGCCACTTTGGGAGTGGGAACCCACCAGCTCACCAGCAATACACGGGAGGTCTGATTCATTCTGCAAAACAAGACTTGTCCTCCAAAAGCTATAACAGAAGACTGTTTCCTAACATAGGTTGTAGTTTACTGGACATGATTCTGCAGTTTTCCTTTTTGCCAGGCTGCCAGGGAGCACTGACCTTGCAAGAGAGCCCATCCTCGCATACACTTAGTTGAGTTCTGCAGCTAGATGCACTCTCAGAAGAGCATAGATTTTGTTTGTGATGGAGATAATTTTCCTTACTCTGTATATTTTAATTATATATGCAGTTCACCAGTCTAAAGACAACAAGAGCACATGAAAACAGTGGTAATTTCAGAGAAATGTCATATTTGTATGGGATAGAGACTGTTACTTGACTGAAAAATCTAAGCTAGATTGAATCAGAGGTAATAAAAAAGCAAACTTGTTTATATTTGAGATAAGCTTGCAAGTATTTATTGTATACGTATCCAAGATCTTTTAAGTTGTTAAGCTAATTTTTTAACTCTCACGATAAACAAATAAAGATGTCTGATCTTTTATGGACTTTTATGAATTACTAAAGCATTTATGCAGCCTTAGGTCAGGTTAAAATATGAGTTCTTGCAGGCCATGGAAGATATGTAGAATAATTTCTGCATACTGCTAAACTGTTTTTTTTAAGGCTTCATGTTATTTTCATTCATTGTGAACTTCTGATTTTCCCTCTCTATTCTTGCTACCAACAAAGATTCAGAAACCTTATGGTTTTGCTGTCATTTTAGGTAGATCACACCCAGGTTAAGGAAAAGTTAAGGCTTTTGTTTGTTTATTTACTTGTAGACATTAACTAGGACAGCATCCCATAATTTGCCAGTAATAAAGCACAGGATTTGTTCTTTGTCATCACACTAACTGCTTCAAGGTACAGCTGTTTTTATCAGTTTATTATTTGAACTTCAAAATCTCTGCAAACAGGACCATCACAAAAAGTTTAAACTCAATTCCAATGTAAGCTCTTATCAGCTTCAAGAGCACATTGCCTGTGCCAGCTATTAGAAATGAAGGTATGTGAAATATAGGTCAGTTATTATCTGGCTTTAACAACAAAGCTGTACTTCTACTTTGCATTCAATGGAAAAGAGAGTTTCCAAACTAGTTTGAAATCCTGATATTATCAAGGGAAATACTTTATTTTATAAAACTTAATATTTATGAACTTTTTTATCATGGAGCCCCAGTAACAGGCTTCTGGAAACAGCACCACACTAGGACCAATGCATTTTTTGCAGAATCAAACAGTTGGAGATAAAAGAGATGTCATTTTAATGCCAGGGCTATAGACATCCCAATGACACTGAGCAACTCTCAGCCAGCAGAGAAAAATGGCATGCCTCTTTTAAAATAAAAGGTCTCATAGTAATATGCTGAATTGTGAATAACAAATAGTACCTTCCCCTCAAGCACTCACCAGCACAGTGATTTGTATTCTCAGAAATGTCTCCTACACTGATACATACAGTATTTTATTGCCCCTGTGCACACTCACCCACTTTGAACATGTGATCTGGGTTACTGAAAGTCAAGGAAACATAGCCAGTCATAATTTGCCTGTGAATGTCAAGCCAGATGTCTGCACAGCTGTGAAAAGCTGCCCTTATAAGGCATGTACATCCTTTTTCAACTAATCCTCAAACAGGGACTCAGCCAATGAATCATCGTTTCATCATGAATCACGTTGTCCTGCTATCTGCACATCACTCCATTTCACATCCGCCCCCAAATGGGGCTGTTTGGGACAAATCTTATCAGAAATCTCTCCTGATCTAATTCATAGTACCTTTTGATATATCTCCCTTTAGCCTACTTGGAATTAGCATTTTTTTATTAATTTTCAGTGTTGATTGTAACACATGCTCAGTGACAGACAAAACGCTACATCTCCAAACCTCTGTTGTCTGTGCCTGACAGTCCCAGCACAGCTCCACAGTTCAGCTACAATTCACCAGGAGCCACAGAGTTACGATAAGACTGGACTAAATTTCAGTGAACCATGGCCAAGGTTGCTGCAGTATGTTTCCAGGAACAACTACGGTTTATGACTCAGAAGAATTGGTGATAACAGCTGAGTTTTGATGCAAGGTTTTGAGCTTTCATACTGGACTCTGAAAAGGAAGTACAGACTGAAAGGCTCAGTGCTTCTTGAAAGCTGAGATAACAATGTTTCTCCTAGATCTGCTGTTTCTTATAGTACATGAAAGAAAACTAATGTGAGCAGGCAGGCTCCCTTCTGAGGTGCTGTGTATTAGAATGAGCCAAGTGCCCCTTTCATCACACAGTGTAAAAAACCATTTTTTATGTATCTCCAACAAAACATTTCTACCTCACTTGATCACTGTTCAGCAGAAATATTGGTGACAACTTGAAGTAAGGCTGTCTTTCTCTACCTAAGGCCTCAGAAAGACTGAGCTCCACAGAACAGTAGGAGAAGAAATATTAAGTAACAGTATCAGACAGCAGAATGTCAAGATGTTTGAGATTTTGAATACTGCAATATTATGACTTGAAACTAACAGTGAAGTAGCTCTGCTTTATCAGGGTAAACTTTCCTCTGGACAAGTCAGACTGTCACTACACATCCTGCTCACCTCTCCCATTCTGAACTTATGTGTGCATGATTGTTGTGATGCAAATCTTGTATTTACACCTAAAGTATTACCTCTTCTGGATTATTTTACTTTCATAGTTATGAAGAGAAGATCTGACGGGCCACAGTGCAAGTGAGGTTTCTAAGCTTGTTAAGTCTTGATGTATTAAAGATTTGCAGTAGAATAGCAAAAAAAATATTTCCTTATCACATCAGAGTTCAGTTATGCCTAGAAATTTCAAGTCTACTGAACATTATTCCTCCGGATTCAGAAAGGTCCTAGCAATTTTATACCACTGATCACTCCTTTACAAATTTGTTCTTGTGCACATACTCCATGCAGGAATGCAGTCTTTTGGCACTTCCATTAAATTTTTCATTCCAATTTTTTACAGTCAAAGAGTATTTTGACTGTCCAGTCTGCTCAGTGAAGCAGCATAAGCTCTCATAACTGCTGACAAAAAGGTCACTTTGCTAGCATTCTTTTATTCAGTGTCTATTCTAAGTCTTGATTTTTTAACTGAACACTTAGATAAGTCATTTTGTGTGCTTCAGGCCCCAAAGGTTGCCAATCTGCTTTTAGAGAGATTGGAATAATTTATTTTGAAGGTCATGGTTGAGTATCTTTGCATGTACTGAAAATACAGAATTGTTGTTATTACGATATCTGCCCACGGAAGAATGTACATGCTCTTCTCTTCCTCTTATATTCTAGATAATGCTAAGATAAAAATAAAACGGAAAGGAAAACTTTTATTAAGTAACATCACAGCTCTCCATAGGGAACCAGAGTGTATTCAGGACTGTAGTCTTATAAATCAATCTCACAGTTTTAAAGAAGTACGGTGCTACCTTCTACCACTTTGGTCAACTTCCTGAACTTGCTTCTACTTCCCCACCCCCACCCCCCATTCTGTTTACTAATTCACTTTTTTTAATAAAGTCAGTCTTCACTGTCCTCCCTGAACCACATTTTATTACTTCAATTAGGCTGTTAAACAATTGCAACATGGTCCCCTTAGGCAAGGTGCAGAGAAGATCACCAGTACAGTCATGCTTATTGTCTTGTATGTCATGCTATGCCACTGAAGCTTTTTGCTTCCACAAAAGAGAGGTTTGCAGGAGGATCCTACAGGTCTTTTGCTTGTGCTTGCAGTAACATGAAAATAAACTCACTGCTGGTTCTCATTTTGATGCCAAAGGAGCCCAATCTTGCCGTTCCAGTAGAATGTCAGAGAGACTGTCCACTACGCATGTTCTTCTTCCCTGAGATGTTGGGGGAAACAAAAAACCCAACAGCTTCTATTTATAAAAAGAAATCTATATTTTTCATTTTAAGTAGATCTCACTTAGCCTAAAAGCTCAATTTATGTCAGATTATTCAAACTGAAGTAGGTTTTACAGCTTCTGAGGGTACCATGCCATATTCACATATGGCGTTCCATGGTGAGACACTGCAGACTTCTGCCCAGAATTGTGCCTACATGAGTGGGACTTCAGAGCACCGGGAAAGATACAGTCTCTACTGGTTATATGCTGGAACAGACTCCAGCTTCTGCTTATGCAATTGTGGAAAGAAAGTGAACTGCAGACTTATTTTTACTGGCACAGATGCATCTACAGTTTCTCATTGAGACTGGCACAAAGACACAATGGCAGATTCTGAGACAGCATCTGTCCTCAAGTGCTTTTTTTCTTTAAAACCAATGGATGTTTTGTCATTATGACCTTCCTATTTTTAAGGCTGGGAAAAGTCACATGGGCTTTTGCTGCCTACAAATCTAGGCAATGTTTGTCACAGATATTCCTTTAAAACTGGGTAGAAGCAGCAGCCAATGCCAGGTTTTGGGTTCAATATCTTCATTCAGCTTGGAGTTTAAAAAGAGAACCTCCTCCACCTGTAAATGGTTTCACTGAATTCAGTTTCCTCTCGGAATCTTCCCTGAGAGACATTCTATTTAAATCCACTAGCTGGGAGTCCCTTCAGCTGACTCAGTGCCTACAGGGGGTAGCTGCTTTCCTGATCCCTTACAGAGTCTATCCATGTTACCACATATAAGGTAAAGGCACTTTAACTATGGTCCCAAAACAATAAGATTTTAGTTCAAATTTACATTCAGAAAAAGCAAGAATGGGACACTCACTACATACACACGAAGTACCCTCAAGTCAGGTACAAGTGAAATATTTGAAAAAGTGATGCATTTCAGACGAAGCCACAGGACAATTCACACCCCAGAGTTTTGGGAAAGCAATGGGCAATATGCCACATTTACATGGGAAGTGGGGGTCTGCAGTGTTATCTGACTGCAGAACTGCAAGCACAATACTTTTAGTCTAATAAAGGTGCCATAATATATGTTGGCAGCAGTGGACTCATTTATTTTACTTTACTTATACCAAAATTGAAGTGAATTTTAAAGAAAAAAATTGTTACAGACATGGAAAGAATTAGGCAGCAGCAAATGGGACAGGACACAATGTGAATTTGTCAGTGTTAAATCAGATTAGACTGATTTTCTTCTCTGCTGATATAATTAGTGTGCACACAAGGCAACACATGGTTGATCTAACATCAAAAAAATATTTAAATTACTACAACATAGGGAGTTCTTAAACTGCGGAATAAAAGGAATACCTGTGAGAATCATAAGGAATGGGCTAAAACAGGTGGCTTGGAAGGGAGTATCAAGCTGAAAGGAAACAAGGCAGGCAGCTCCTCAGCAATTGTTCTTTTGGTCTCATCTTACATAATGGTCTTGTTAGTATTTGGAGCACGCTGGTGAAGTTTGCTGATTCTATGAAGTTGGGAGGCATTATGGAGACGTAATAGGGTTAGACAATTGCATTGGAACAAATGGATGACCTTGCAGACTGGAGTAATAGAAATTGCACAAGCAAATGTCATTCCACAGACAAAGCTTATTCATTTCAGGACAGATAGCAAAATCTTCTGGTTTAAGGCATGGATATCAACGAGAAATGACAGGAGAGGAGAAAGATCTGATTGTTTCCAAGTGTGGGATAGTCACTGTCCTCTCTGGTGATTGGAGAAAACATTTCTGTAACATTCTCACAGTCAGCCGTCTTTGCAGTAGGGCAGAATTTTCCCTGCTAGGCCTTTTCCATACACCAATAGAAGGAGCACATTAGAAGGCTGGCATTTACGATACCGTGACAGGGCACTTTGACGAATGGAGCGCTCATACTTTGCAAAGCCGTTCTCTCAGGTTCCTGAAAATGCCAGCAGACAGAGCAGCCCAGTGCCACTACTACACCAGTGACATTCAGCTTTTAGAGCTTTCTAAGTGACCATGTCAAAGACTACTTAAAATGACAGAAATCAGATCCTGGGAAAAATATGTCAGTGAGAAAGAAGTGTCAGTATGTCATTCTGTGTTAGGTCAGCTGAATGTAAGCCTTCCGTGAAATAATATCCAAACATTTTATGCATCTGGACAATATTCTTATTTTGGAACTGATTCTTCTTGGGGTCCTAGTTTTTTTAATTTGCCCTGCTTAAATAAAAGTACAGAATGTCAAAGAAAGCCAAACTCTAGGACAAGACTTCATAAACAATTAAAGATAAGGGATGCCACAGCAGAAATTCTGCCTTAGTACTATATAAGGCTGTCACATTAAACTTTATGAAGGGTCAGTCCAAAATTGAGGAACACATTTATTCTGAAATGAACTGACAAAAAATAATAAAAATAATGTCTGGCTTCCAAGTCAAATAGAAGCTACATCTTGAACTTGGTCTTCTACAGCACAGTCACATGGTAATTCAACTATTAATTCAAGTAAATCTAAAACATCCCCCCCTAAAAGGTAAGAGACCTTTTTCCCTCACTTAAGAGCAAAACAGGACCCATCTTTCTGAAATAAAAAACTTCCTAAACACATTTGTGTCTCAAGAGAGGATGTGAAAAATAAAGCAGACACTCAATAGGGACGATCACATTGCCTCATACATTATTACAAGGATGCTTGAAGTGAAAACTACAGAATAAAAAACCTTCAGAACTCAACCAGAGATGGTATTGTCATCTAGAAGAATATGAAAAAATTGATAAGATTGACTAAAATATCTTTTAAAGATTAGCAAGGAAAAGCTCTTGATTTCCTAACAGAAGGAAATCCCTGAATTATTAATGAAGTTGGGTACTGACTGCTGTTGAAATTGAAAGTAGACCTGCAAACTCAGACATCTGGTCCTGAAAATGGCTACACTCCAAGTCTGGGAGAAGACAAGAAGAGAGAAGCTTTGGCAAACAGACACATTGGAAATACTTCGACCACAGCATAGGGTCAAAAGTCCTCCAGCTCTGTGAACCCCAGGGACAGCCTATGAAAAATTTCCCATGAACAACTTCATGTTCCAAAACACCTCACAGCTGCTAAGGGATGGAGTTTGGTGAACTGATCAATGAACAAAAATATTAATGTGATTCATAAAAAGCACTCCAAAAAGTAAAAAGAAAAAAAAAAGGCAAAAGCGGGAGCTAAAGAACGACCACAGTATTTAATTAAAAGCCTGTTTATCTGCCAGACACAGTTTTCCTGAGACTAATGTTCAATTTTTTTACTTTAGCAAATCTGAGCAGATCCCAGATTCTTCAGGCATGGTTGGAGCTGAGCTCTGCTCCATCTGCTGCACAGTGGCTCTGTATGCAGTGGGACATCACATCTCTGGGCATCAGAACAGGACAGCTCTCCAGACAGTAGGTTGTGGACTTGCAAAGCAGCCTACCATTCACTGCCTGCTTTGTCATTGCAATAGCCCTGGGTGCATCACTCCTGTAGCCAAAGAAAGGCTGAGGCCATGTGCAACAGGGTGTTGGATATGTCATGGTCACTTATGAGTACCCCAGGCATTTCCAGGAGTGCACTGTGGGTCAGAAAACCTTTCAGAGCTCTAATCACTGCTGCTGCCTGTGAGGCTACAGGGCAGGAAGGGCAAGTTTCCTAAGCTGTCCCATAGCACGGAAAACCCCCTTGTATTTCTGGCTATTAAAAATAGGGAGAGAATCAGTCTTACAGCAACATACCAAGAACCTAAAGCAGTTTTTAAAGGACTGGAAAGGTTGAGGGCAATTGGCAAGACTTCAATTTCCTGTAGGGAAGTTTCTCTTTTCTGGACTTGGTGGCAGTGCTTAGTTTCAGAAGCAGAAAGCCTTTTCTGGATCCCAGGTCACACTGCTGAGACTTCCCAGGGTAGAGAAGCAGCGTGGGAATTAGCACAAAGTTGCACGCTTATTTAGAATTAGTCCTGTGACAGATTTTGTATGTCTAGGCTCTGAACCACTTCTGATTTGAACATGAGTGTATTACTGTTTTGAATTCCTTGTGCTAATTTAAACAGAGAAAGAAAATACAGTCAAGCTCTAAGGTTACATCACTGTGCAGGTGTGTTGTCCTCCCCACGCCCCAATTGTGGTACCTCCTTCTACTTTCAGGTTATCGACTTATGTGGTACATACCATACCTTGCAAAATTAGGGAAAAAATGGCATCTGGAACACTTCAAATTTATACGAATCCCAAAAAATTTGCAAGAGGAAATCATTAGTGCTGCAACTATGAGAGAGTTACTGGTCATCAGGAGAAAAAGTCAGTGAAAAGCTGAAGTAGAGTTAAAACACGAGTTGAACATCAACAAAATAAGGAGAGTGTACAATTTCTGCCTCTAACTCTCTTCAAGGTAAACATGCTTAGTAGATACATTTGCCAGATATGCTTTACTAAGTTGTCATTAAACCAAACAACTAATGTCAAGGTTGGGTCTCAGAACCTTGGGCTGGCCGTACAGTTATGCAAGGTAACACAAGCTGTACAAGCTACCAGTTATAAAATATAGCACAGAATAAAACTGAAATGGGCCAGCTCAGTGTTAAACTTCTGACCAAAACATGATTAAAAACCATAATTAAAGACACATTAAATAGGTGCTAAAATTTCATGGAGCGTATCAAAAACTAAAACTTACTGAAAGAGCTCCTTTTCACCCAGAACTGAGACAGTTGTATTTGTTTCCTGTACGACACATAAATGATCTTCAAGACACATGTGGAACAAAACACCACAGTCAGCATGAGTAAACATTGTTTTTAAGAAGACAAGCTTCTCAGATGCTTCAGAAAAATCCCAAACTAACATCTACTTTCCTGTGTACATACCATGATGACTGGAAATTCTGATCCCACCTCTCATTTGGGACTCAAGAAGTTCAAAAGTTTTACCTCTCAGCAGCAACTATTAAATTCAGACATTCTTTCTAATCCCATTATCCATTGTTGCAAGTTTCACAAAAATCTTGGTATCACTGCCAGTTATGATCACATCTGGCTTGAACTGAGCTTTTGATTTTCCCTGTGGCTTGGCAGCAGAGCTCAAGCAGCAGAACAAGGACTGCAAAGTTAATACATGTGAATATATGTTTTTAGGGAAGGATAAGAATACTTGACAATTCAACAGCATATTTACCTGGCTCTGGGACTTTGATTATACTGAGATGCCAAGTGATGCAAACCACAATTTATTTCTGTTCTTTCCCCTCAGAGACCTGTACTGTGTAAGTGAGATTATAGCTAAAGGCTTGGCATGTGAATCATTTATTTGAAGGATATCATTAGCGACTTGCTGTGTTCTCAGTTGGCTGCCTCTTTCAATCCACCTCAGTACATGTTAATGATTGTATATTGGTTTCATTTTAGAATATTCGTTTGTGTAGTTGTCTATAGGAAACAAATTTGTGATTCATATTAGCCATTTAACATTAATGTACATTAGTTCAAATTTATTTTCTGAGTGGAATGTGAAAATTATCATTTCTTCTCCTCCACTCTCCTGGAGGGGGTGGGAGGGCTAGACCATTCCTCAGTTTAACTGGATGCAATCTGTACTTTATGGTAGTTCTAATCTACAAGAAAGACCTTATACTGTGCACAGCAAGTAAGAGGACTTTTCTTGCGAGAGTCCTCAGTATTGTTATTGCTGTTACAACACACTATTAATATCCAACCTCTTTTTGGATTAAACATAAACCAGTTATTTTTAAAAATAGGATTCAACCCCATCCAATTGCTCTTTTTGAGCAGATGCAGAGTTCTACCACATCCAAATTTTGGATGCTGATGCATAGATAAATCCCCTGGTAGTACCTGACTATGTTGTACAGAACATGGGTAGCAACTATTACCACACGTTGCAATTCGCATTTCCTGCTTATCTTTTTTTTTTTGCTTCTTTTTTTCTGCCCCCCCCTTTTTTTTTCTTTTTGGTTTACTTAAACAGAAATGATAAAATCTGAGAAAAAAATGGTGTACAAGGATAGAAGGCCCTTCTATATTTATATAGTGTTCATTTCTTGGTGACTTGCTACAAGTGAGAACTGAAACAAAAATATCATCATAAACCCTAAAAAAGGCATGTTAGCACCCAGCTCATTCAAGGCAATGTACTTTTCAGAATCAGAAAAAGATCATGAAAAAGGAATCTCTACATCCTGAATACACAGCTGCTCTGAAGCTACATGAGCCATTTAGGCTTCCATTACTGATAACAGCTATCCAGAACTCTACTGCATATTAAGAGTTATTTGAACATATGATGGGTTTCTTAAATGGCCTTGTACCAACACAGGTGCATATAGTCTTAGAAAGAAAATGGTTTCTGCACACAGATCACAAAGAGCTTCATAAATAGCAAAGGAATTTAGCAAAGGTGTGATGAATCTGATATCATCATAGGGCTTTTCATTTAGTATCACTTTTATCAGTTACAATGCACATATTTCTAAAACAACACAGATATTGCATTATTATGTTTAACCACCTTATTTAGGCATATTTTTCTTCTATATATAAAGATAAGTCGGAGAAGAATGAAGTACTTTAGAAGAAGGGGAATACAAATTTTCTGGAAATGTTTTTTTTTATGAAAGTTTTTATATTTCTATAAGTTCTCTGTAAAGTGAAGGAGAACAAAGGACATGCTTCACATACTTCCTGACTGAAAAAGGAGTTGTTTACCTTTAAACAAGTCTTCCCCCCAAAAAAAACACAACAAAAAACCCAAGGAATTTAAGTTTATTCAATTGTAAAAACATTAGCTTTTAGGAACTCGCTATTTTCCTGAATTATTGTTGGAGTGGACAAAGGGAAACCAAACAGATGTGTCATGCAGAACTGAAAGAAGGAAATATCACTCTAGGGGCTGCAATTCAAGAGGCCTGGCTTTGTTTTTGGACTTCTGAGGAAGGAAGTAGGACATGTTTGTGTGGAACTGCTCTGTTGCAGGCACACTCTCCAACAGCCAGATACCAGGGTTTCTCTCTGAGGGAAGGAGGCAATAAAGATCAGCCTATTTTACAAAAGCATTTCTGTGAAGGGCAATTAAACGTTTCAATTGCACAGTGGACTAGACAGAAGTTGAAGCTCTTCCGATTGCTTTTGCCCTTTAGACTGTAGGACCAAGCCCAAAAATTTATGGCAAATAAAGAGAAACAGGAACGTTGTATGTTTAATACGGCCCTGCAAATAAGCTGTGGATCATTCATCACTGCTTCAGTTCAATACAACACATAGGACTACCAAAGCCATAAATATATTAGTTTTGCCTGTGACTGGCCTAGAAAGAAAAATAAAGTGGAGATACTGCCAAATGAAGATAAGTGAGTCCATATGTACCAACCAAAGCACTGACTATTGGGCTGATCATATTGGTTATTACTAGTAGATAATACATCTTAGCACACTCATCTGTACTCCATCCCTTACACAGATGTCCCTTCCTATGCTAAAGTTTGGTGAAAGAAAATGTTGTCTCTCAATGTCAGTAGCAAAACAAACATCTTCATCTGGACCAGGATTTCACCAGCTGTCTACCTTTTGCTCTTAACTAGTCAAGACAAAGTCAACTCAAAACTTCAGCTAGCCTTTAGACAAATAAGTTTATGTACACCATTTTGCATAAAATAAGAGTAAAAAAGAAACAACTTAAAAGAGAAGGGGGAACAGAAATTCAGCCGAGACAGACATCTTGCACAGAAGACATTCTAATCCTCTCTGCACTGGTGAATACAGACTGAAGCTGTGCTGAACCTTAGCTCCAAAACAACTCAACTTGGGGACTCACAGTCCTAGTGCAAATTCCAGCAAATTCCCAGATTGCTTCCAATTAGCAAAAACGTTCTTAGTATGGGAACACAGGATCTAGAAGGCTCAAATATGAGAGGATCTGAACACTGCCTCTCACTAATTGATTAAGAAGGGAGCACTTGCCATCTGAAAGAAGTCTGGCTCTGTACATACTGAGCCATCCAAGGAAAAAACTTGAGCTACAAAAGCAGCTTTGTAGAGTTCCACATTAAAATGTTCTCATTTCTCCCAAAATTCACTTTTTTTCACATTGAGAACACATGGGTACCTACTTCAATTTTTAATTAATTTGAAATAAGTACTTGGAAAGATTTTTTAATAAATTACATTAAATGGAACTTAATGAGTACAGCAAGTATGACAACAGGGTGCTTGCATTATCTATTGTCCAAAAGACAAAGTCAAGGAGACTCAGTACCCTTACACAGTACCCTAGTTACATATGCCATATCTGAATTGTATCTATAAAGGAAGTTAAATCAGGAAAAATCAGACTTTAATATACCACAAAAAAATGCATTGCCCTCTTTCCTAGAAGCCCCAAAGGTAACATGCATTGTGTGATTCTGATTAGTGTAACTAAGCCAACTTTAAAACATTACTGAAAAAAATAACTTAATCACCTTTTTTTTTTCTTCTCTCCTGTGAATTCCTTAAAACCAATTCTTTTGACTTGGGTTCCCCACTCCCTGTAAAGCTGTGATGACTTGTGAAAGGTTTGAAAGCAAAAAGAGAAGGCTGTTGCATTAGGCAACATAGAGCCTATTGTTTATAATCAATAATGTGCACTCCACCAGATCACAAATACGGTTAGTAACAGCTAGGACACCTATGTGTCTCTTTCTGTACAGAATTATTTTCCATGGCTTTCAGGTCTTGTTGCCTTTGTCACAGAGCAGCTCTGCCAGGGTTTTCCAGGACCACAAACAACTGGTTTTCAATAGGGATTCCAGGCTGGTCAAAGCACACATCCAAGTGCTATGACTTATAAGGTGAAATCTACAATTCCCTGAAAGAAGCTGGTAGTGAGATGGGAATTGGTCTCTTCTGCTGGGTAACAAGTAATAGGACAAGAAGTAATGGTCTGAGATTGTATGAGATTGTACCAGGGGAGATCTAGATTGGATATTATAAAAAAAAATCATCACTGAAGCATCAGACAAGCATTTGAACAGGCTGCCCAGGGATGTGATGGAATCACTGTCCCTGGAAGTGTTCAAAAGGTGTGTGGATGTGGAACACAGTTACTGGTGGACTTGGCAGTGCTGGGTTAACGATCAGACTTGGTGGTCTTAGAGGTCTTTTCCAACCTCAGGGCAGCAATGTTAATATATTACGACTGTGGCAAGCAATCTCCTAATGGGGGCAAATGTGGGGAAAAAAACTTGTGTGCCAGACTGCTTCAACAGGCAACTGTAGGCAGAAAGAAGAAAGATGCTATTTTAGCTAATAATTTAAAAGACATCTGGAAAAAAAAGACACCTGGTTGATAGGGATATGTTTCTTCTATACTTAGGCTGCAAATGTTCCCATTAGACTCTAAATCCAGAAGACTGGCTGTTTTGTGTTTCATTAGAGTGATCGAGAAGGAGCCTGAAACTCTAAAGGTGTATTGCTTCCCTCCCTCTTAATTTCTCTCAGAGCGCGTATTTCCAGGATGCATATTAAATACAATGTGGTTTTAGATGCTGATGTAAAAATTATATTGTGGCTGGGTGTTCTGTGAACTTAATTAGTGGTATAACATATCTGGACTCGGACCAGCCTAATCTTGTTCACACTTTTCAAGCATGACCCTCCAAATAACTTGTCAAAAGTTACTAAATGGGATAGATTTTGTTCATATCTGATATATCAAGCAGTGTATGGAAAAACAAAGATCTTTACTACAAAACCTTTTCTGTATTCTCCGGTGTGCTGCACTTGTGACACAAATTATTCCACTAAAATTGAAATTTTGAAATATAATTTAGAATTTTATTGTCTGTTCACAAAGTCTACTCTCTTTTCAGGTCTGACTCACTCTCTCCACTTAGTAAAAATCTTGAAAGAGTGACTTGAGTTACAATCAAAATGCAATTTAATTTACATGTAACTTAAATTAAGTATAATTATGTTTTGTAATTATCATTTGCAATTGAAAATGCCTCTTTCAGAAACTCAATAGTAACAATTTTTCAGCAATTTCTTCTCTGTAATTAAGATGGACTTTGTTAAAAGAAATCATCATACTAGCTAGATATGACTTGCAGATTGTAGTTGTGTATGAAATATCATCTGCTGCAGAGTAGTTTAACTCACACACTCATTTTTCACTCATCTTTCTGCTTTTGAGGTTTCTCACCAGTTAATTTACCTCATTTCTGAGATTGCTGTATACAGGAGGACGCTACAGACCCTGTGTTATGGGATTTTGTTATTGGGTTTTTTTAAACTCGTTGGCAGTACAGTCAGACATAACAGCCCTAACCCAACAGAACTACTTGGAAAGGGTAATTTGTTCCATAACTGGGATTACTGAAATGAAGAAGGAGGGTGAAACAAACAACAGTAACAAAAAAATCAGCAAGCATTTCCTGTTAATGACACCTTACTTCTTCACCACTTCAAGCCACAGCAAGCAATAATCCCCAGAGCTGGCAGGTGCAGGAGGTCATTAGATTTTCATGGCTGGAGAAGGAATGCTTTCTCCATCTTTCAGATGTTCACAGGCCTTCCAGGAGGATATATTAGTGCCACAAGAAGAGGGAAGCAGGAATCACTTTTAGCACTGAAATCCCTGCTGGAAAGAGCCTGAAAATGTTTTCATATTTCTGCATAAGCAGGTGTAAGTGACAAGACTGTTAGATATATTGTCTCCTCCCTTTTCAATCGCGAAGCTTATTTGCTGCAATTTAACAGTCATAAAGCAATGATTTAATGATTAAATAACTTGAGAACTATAAGGAGAGGAGATAAAAGTATAATTGTGGAAGCAAACTATCAGGTGCTAACATTGCAGTGTCATTCAATACCAAAATGCGTTTGTATGACAAGCTTATATGGCAGACAATCAAGGTGGGACTGACTCCCTCAGGTGTCTTTTGTTTTTATCTCCAGAATGCCTCTAAGATATGAAGTGTCTTTGACCTCTTTTCCCAAGAGAAACCTCTAGCCAATATAATTAACACACCAGTCCACATTTTGAGATATTGCTTCAGTTTGTACAAGGTTTGAGTGTCTCCCATGATTTTCCATCAGTCTCTGAACACTTGCAGTCCTTTGCTTTGTAAGGGACAGAAGTTTTTCCTGGTAATCCTAGTAAATATATACTCAAAACTTAAGTTACTGCCTCAGAAATAGCATTTATTTGGAGAAAAGAACCTTGTTCCAGAAGAAGTTTAGGAAGAGAAAAATGGTGCAGTCATACAACAGGAAAGTTCAGACCGGATCTTTTTTTAAGAAGTAAGGTGGTATATTAACATTTTATATTCAGCAAATAACAGCTCTTTGCCAGTTGATAAGGTTGACTCAATAAGAGGCAGCTTGTAAGGAAGTCTGTTATGGATTATACATTGAAAGCAGAGACAACACTGCTTTTACACAAATCAAAAGTAAAAAGATGGTATAACATTACCCTACACGTAAGAAAATAGTATGGCTTGGCTAGGAAATGAAAGAAGTGGAGGTCTCTTAACCAACCTGCATAGCTTAATCTTATCAGGATTACTGAAGCCCTAATCCTTCAACTACACTTCTGATTTATGCACCCATCTTAAAGCCAGTTATGAGCTGGACATGTAGCCAATGAAAAAAAACAAAGCCGGCTCCACAGGACAATCCCTGGGCATGCAAATATAGTAAGCCTCAGTGCACAGGAGGGCTCAAGAACTAAAAGTACTTTCCCCTCTGCATCAACTACGTATGTCCAAGCCAATTTGCCTAGACTAGTTTCAGAGCACAAAGTTCAGGCAAAAGGAACCCTATTTCAACATATGTAGAGCATGTTTTAAATGAGCAAGCAAATTTAACTTCACCAAAAGTCTTATTTGAGAGGCTGAAAATACCATTGCAGTTTCTCACTGGCCTATCAACAGCTGCAAGCCATTAAGGCATACAACACAGAATTAAACTGTCTCACTGAAAAATAAACTTATTACTTGCAATAGCATTTATGCTGGTATTAAAAGTAGAACCCAGAAGAAATGTTATGATTCTACCGCTGTTGAAAGAGATCAGAAAGTCTTTGTAAATTAACATCTGATCAAGGAAAAGAAAATACGACAGTGATTGCAAAGTTTTCTATGAACATTACACACTGTATTATATAATATAGTGTATGTACATGGAAGTGCTGGTCGTATTGTGTCAAGACGCATTTACGGGGAACAATCATATTCCTTCTTCTCAGCTGACAGCAGTAGCTGGAGGGACTCAGGCATATTTGCTTTAGTTTGGCACTGCTCTCAGAGGGGTGCCTGCAGCGGGTGTCCTCTGCATGACACCCTGCCTACTATTCTGGTCACGACACAACAGAGCATTAAAAGCTGGTTCAAACACTAAAATAGAACTTTAACACTGAATATAAGAGATGAGATTGCTGGATAAAACTGAGCTAAAATGCCTCAACCTTAATACAACTAAACTGTGTTTTGACCTTCCTCAGATTAAGCATTTCAACAGAATTCAAACAACAAAATGTTGGTTTTGGCAAGTGAACCTTTTTGGACTTGTTTTGTGATACATTATGACCACTTCTAGCACAGACAGGGCACAAAGCTCTCTGCAATGGGCCAGTAGGTTCAAAGTATTAGATGTAAAACCTGTCATCCCTAGGAAGGTAACAGCATATTTTCCTTTACCCATCTCATTACTAGACATTTTTCTCATCTTTCACAGGAAGACAAGGTTTCATGTGTAGGGCACAAGGATGTGCCCACAAGACAGCTGGACTTATAGCATTAGAAAAGCAGCCATACAATGACAGGGTTTTAATTGCTTTTAATAACATTCAAAACCAGTATGCAACTCTTGTAGTGTTTTAATCTGCCTTAAAAATCTAAATGCACAGGACCTTTGCGGTTCAAAAAGATGTCAATATTTCAGGATGCCCACATGCAGAGAGCTGCTACCAGCAGATAGCATTGCTTGTGTTTCTTAGTAACTGATAAAATTGTTAATTTCTAAGGAGGAAGCCTCATTGAGTCACCTTAGTTTTATGTTAAGATCCCTGTAAAGATATGCTCCAAGACATGCCATATACAACCAGATGAAGCAAAACTCAGGTTAGACCACTACTCTTCCTAATTACCTGGTTTAGAATGACAAAATTAAATATTTTTAAAGCAAATGATGCAGTTACAGATTAAAATAATTTCTTTTACATTTTTAAATTTGCACACTTATTTTTTCCTTTTTGCTGGAGGCCTGCTTGGTGCTTAGCAACTACGAGCTATCTGAACTGTTCATTACAGTCACCAGCATCCAATGAGAGACACTTAGAGAAAAAAAATTAAAAGGTTATGGAACAAGCTCATCAGGAACTCTATTTTATGAAGGCATAAAATTGATCCAGAATTAGTCAATTCATCCCATGTGCTTCTACAGATTCAGAATACAGTACAAATTCCCTTTCATTCTTGGGTATGTATATTTCATATATACATAAAATACATGTGTATACATGTACGGGTAGGTTTGTCTGTTTGTTTTTTACAGTATTCAGTGAGCACACAGAGGAACTAAGTGCGTGCATAACTATAGCTGATACCTAGAATGGTCTTCAAGGTAAAAAAGCTAGGAATCCCTGACCCAATCATTCAGAGCTGAAAAAATGAAAAAATTCTCCTCAGAGCAGAAAAATTACTTGCAAAAAGTCTTTGTAAAATTAAAGAAAAACTTTATAAAGGGAAGGATGATGTCCACAAACTCAAAGCTGTGTAAAGCCACCATATTGAAAGCATGGAGCCAATAAGTACCATCTACTGAGAAATCCCTGAGAAAGAACAAAAAGATTTCAATACTACTACATGGTACATTAACAGAGGCAGTCCTCAGAAAGTGGAAGGTGTGTGTCTGAATGATCAGAATGAAAAAGATCATGAAGTCCTACAGACTGAAATCTAAACACAGTGAGGCAGATGAAAATACTTTGAAAGCCAATTGAAAAAAGAATATCAGAAACACATCTACAAAGACATTAGATTGATTGTATAGTCAATTGATGATAATGTAAGAGTAAAAACTACAAAGAGAAGAATTATTATTTCTCACACAGCAATTCTTTCTGGGATAAGCTGAGAAGATTCCCATGCCGGAACAAAAAAATAATAAAAAAAAAAATTAAAAAAAAAATATAAAAAAAAAAATGGTGGAGGTCTTTTGAGGGATTTTTTTTTTTTTTTCAAATGAGTGACTCAGAGGATCTGTCTAAACTTGAAGTAGCTGTAGAATAAGTTATGAAACAAATTGACAAAATGAACTTTACAAATTGCCAAGACCAGATGGTATTCACCCAGGAGCTCTAAAGGAACTCAAGGATGAAATAACTGAATTATCAAGGATTGTGTGCAGCCTCTCATTGCATCACTATCTGAGGAACACTGAAAACGTGATGTCAATTTTTAATGAACAGTTTCAAGGGAACTCCAGGTGTCTTGACCTGCAGTGGGGAAGTAAGGAGCAACTTCAAACAAAAAAACCCTCATAATTAATAGGCACTTGAATGATCAACTTCAGAAGTCAATATGGCTTTGAAGAAAAATTATGTCCTGCAAAACTCTATTTTGAAGGGGACAAAAAACTCTGTGGACAACACTGATAAAGCTGAAAATATCTACTTTTATTTTCAAAAAGATATCTTATGAAAGTAGTAGAAACCAGCAAATACAACATAAAAGAGCAAGGTGCTAGCATAGAAAAATAATCATTTGAAAGCAGTTAGAAACAGAAGTTGAAAGTAAAAGGTCATTTCTTGCTGACAAGTGGTTCTACCTGAACTCAGGGTAGTTCTCATCCTGATGAAGTACCCAAGAGAGGCTGAGCAATACAAAATGAGAAAACTTTCTCGCTGCAAGTATTAAGGATGAAGGCCAACAGAAACACAGCAGGACCAGAGAGCTGAGTGGACAATAAAGGAGCTGGGAAAATGTAGTGTAGGTGGTAATAAAGGACGCACAGAAGGAAAAGCACAATTTCAACTTCACATATAAATGATGGTCCTTACCATTTTGCTGACCACTACTGCTCAGAAGTGGTATCTTGAGACTACAACAGAAATAGAAACATATCAATATAAATGTAATAGGAAGCTCCATGAACACACCAGCTCAATTCTTCACAGTGCTTAAAAACTTAAAGTTTAGGCTCTGTTGGGTGATAAACGGAGAACAAAATGAGACCTATGTGATGCCATGGTTCGTTTGGATCATGAATATTATGTGCAATCTTCTCACCTCTTGTGTGACTCTGGAGCAGATTGAGAGGTGAGAGGCAACAGAGTAAGGATACAGGATTGGAGTGCTCAGGCACAAGAGATGACAAAAGGGGGTTATGGTAGAGGTGTACAAAATCATAAAGCTCATGAATAAGTTAAAAAGTGATCATTTGTTTGCCCTCTTTGCCAATAAAATAAATGAGGCATTAAAGAAAGATGTTTGGAGTCAGGTTCAGAGTAAATAAAAGGTTAAGGTTAATTTTACAACATTCCTTAAGACAATAATAGCTGTAGCTGGGAGAATATCCAGGGTTAGCCATGTTACCACTGCTTTCACTTTTCCACATGCTTCCATTTGGGGCCACTGTAGTAGTTAGGATAGTAAACCAGACCCTTAGTCTAGCTGTAGGGCGTTTTTTTCTGTTTTCTTATTAAGATGCACGACACCTCGTTTCTAGATTAATCCAGATACATCTGAACTACAAGACCCAGAACTGCAGTTTGTCTGGATTTCATTATAAATACTATTCACCACAACATACAGCTTTTCAAGAGAGAAGTATCACGGATTTGAATACCATCTCTGTGAAAGCATGCATGTAACAGATGAAGAGATATTAAAAGAAGAGGAATCTCTTGTAATTCTTTCACTGTACTTTCCTCCTGGCAATTGATAATCAGATTTTCAGTTGCTAAATATCGGTAGATCTTCTATCATTTCACGGCAGCTCCCCAAGAACACCTACCAAAGAATTTCAGAAAGTGAGTATTGTTGCTCTCTGTCCTCATTAATACATAATTCTTGAGACTGTTCCTGGGAATGGGAATGGGATGGTCTATAGTTTTTACCATAGTCCTATACCAAATAGCAGCATATCAAAATGCCTAGACACACTTCTAAAGCTAAGGTGTTCCAGGGACCTCTGCCAGACCACTTTGCACATGGATGTGCTACTTTAAGGTCAAGGGAGAAAACAGGGCTTTTCAACCAAAGAAAAGAATGAAGAGAGTGGGGAGGAAAGGAATGGATGCAGGAAGGAAATGGTTAACATCTATTGCCGTAAGTCTATACTTAAATTTCAAGCTATTGCTGCAATTTCCATCCCACAGATTTTTCTCTTACATTCCTGCCTTAGTGTTCTGGCAAGCTCTGCCGCTCAAACACTTTGGTCTTTCTCTTCAACCATTCTGAGGGCCGCAGCCCTTCACACATGTAACAGTCTGCTCGAAATCCTGAAAATCCCCCTTTTCCACATTGCCACATCATCTGCAGCCTCTCCAATGCAGAAGAGGCTATGGGCACATGAAAAAAGACCAATATTTCACATTGGTGTTCCCTGCGCACGTGCTAGAAAAGCTGGAAAATTTCAGGAATATTCCAGTAATTACAGATATAAAGTACTAGCAAGCCATGTTTCTAGAGTGAATATCTATTCAATGAACTAACTTTTCAATTTCCTACTACACTTGCCTTTGAAGTAGCATTTATAGAACTGTACAATGACCTATAGATAGTATGCAGTCTATTTACCTACCCAAATGAGTCTATTTCTGGCTTACATTTTACTGTCATCTTCTAAAGACTCTGTGCTGCATAGCACATAACCTGTGTAACCCGAAGCTTGTGTGGCCAGGGCAGAGCTGGAGGTACAGTTCTCACACACTCCAGGAGACAGCTATGCAGCTGTGAACAGTAAGACTCTGGTATGTCATCAGTCAAGAGGTCATCAGTCTCAACAGTCTGAAGTGCATTTCCTTTTGTTACAGAAAAGCATTGCACCATCTATTGAACCAAAGGAGCTGTCTAGTATTCTTGCCACCCTTCACAATCCCCTAGAAATCCCAATTATGAAATGTGTGACTCCTTCAAAGCCAGTGAGAAGCTGTGGGTGAGCAAAGGTGTGTTTATCTGATTTACACTGTCCACTGGTTTTGGTGACAGATTTGATCCAACTGAAATTCTGACTGTGATGGAGACTGAAGTCTTTTTGCTATTAATATTTCCGTTGGTTACTTTGCAATGAAACAATATAGGAACTTTCATAAATAGAAGAAAGGGCAGAAAGACGGGTTCAGTCAGCTAATCAAGTAAACTTCAGGAACAGCATCACACACCCCCAACTCCACACTAAATGGCAGAAGTAAAGAAATACATATGGTCTCCAGATATAAGCTGTGACAAATATCACCCCAGTAAAAGTTAATTTTTTCTCTGTAGAATAAATAACCAATCTAGATTCTGTGTGAAGATGCTACAATTTTCTCTCATCTCATTAGAGGATGTTAGAAATCTTTCCCTTATTTCAGACGCAGTTATCTCAGTGCCTATCCAGAGCCACTTGGACATTCACCAGCTGAGGTGAGATTCTTTCCAGCACTCCTGTTCTCTGCTGTTAGGAAACTCCACCCAATTAACATAGCTCAGTTTATGAGCATATGAGTCTATTAAGAGTGTTGAATTTTTGCAATTCTTACATGATTTAGTCTGGCATTTACTGGTACATGATGAAAGGCCCTTTTACACAGCACTTGAATACAAATACTCTAGCTAAGTCATGCAGAAAATCCACACTTTTTGAGGTAGCTCAGAAACAGTATCCATTACTGGCTCACTCCTAAATTGCAATGCCATAGGCACTTGTACAACTTACCTTAGCCTGAGTAAAAGTGATTGATCCTCTTCCCACGTATGTCAATATATAAAAATTATATAATCCCACCTGTAGGTTAGACCTCACTCCAGTTGCTTGTTCCACTACCATGAGCAACCTGCTCTGAGCAAATCTGTTCCCTCCCTTTTCCTGGCAGCACAGAAGAGCTGCTAGACCTGTCAAAGGCTGGGGATCTGTATCTAAAACAGAGTGCTGGGACTCGTCAAGATAGCAAAGTAGCCAGTCAAAGCTTCGTCCCAACCTTGTGGTTAGGGAATCAAAGGGGATTGTCCTTCTGCCAGAGGTACTGCTTTGCACATATACAAGTATACACCTTGGATTATGTTGTTGGTTTGTTTGTTTTCCCCCCACACTGCTTGAGAGCTGAAGAATCTGCTTCATTTTAACCTTCTCCCATCCCTGGCTAATCTCAGGGTAGTCCTTTATGTCTTATCCTCCATCTTCTGTTCTCAAACAGAAAAGAGACCTCTTTGAAGATGCAATTCTTACATTGTCAGTTTGAGGGGGAAAAAATATTATGCCTACCTTCTTAAGAGTCAAATAAATATATTTTTTTCTGTCAGTTTGCATTTATTAAGTAGAAATGCTGAAATGGAACTGATTCAAATAGAATTGACCGCATTACATCAGACTTCAAAATCTGTTATCTCTGCTGTAAGCATAAGAACCTTTATATTTACCTTTGGAAGTTTTATTTCTTTTGCAAAGTAAACAACAGTTGGGCACTGTAATTTCAAAGGAAGTGACATTTGTTGTTAATGGGGTTTTTTTTTAACACACTTTCCTGCAACAAATGGAAATTTAAAGTCAACACTTTCTTCCTGGTGAAACAGCCCTGGATAAAGATGAATAAAATGATGAGATAAAAATAAAATTGGGATATAAATGGAAAAAATAATACCATTTTCTCTCAAAGACCTTAAAGATTCCCAAATCAGAATTAGTCTGTATGAAAATAAAGATTTAGATGGGAGGGCCAAATATCTACTCTGCTCTGGGAAAGGGTTTTAAATCTCTCTTAACCAGAGACTTGGTGCCAGGAAAAAATATTATCAGTGGTGTATCAGTGGTGAAACTGGGGACTGAGAAAGGACATAAAAAATTGCTTTAAGTGGAGACTGGGTCTCTTCTAAAAATAATCGTATAGGAAAACAACTCACCTCCACATCAGCTGGATGAGTCTTGAAATGATTGAACATCCCCTTTCTTTTGAGAGCAAAATGTTTGTTTTGCAGTTTTGATTTTTTTTTTAAATAAAAAAAATGTTGAGAGATTCTGCCACAATGTCATTCTATCATATTAACTTTACTGTAAAGTTAACGTGAAGAGACTGTAAAACCACACAACTATGTTGAACATTAAAACAGGTCAGGAAAAACATAATTTTGGAAAAAGCAACCCCTTCTGTAAATAAAATAATATAAACATAAATGAAAAAAAAGTCACGGACTTGAAGTCCTCTGTGATGAATGACATTTAGTAGATCTGAACACTTTTCTTCCGTGTGGGGAGGAAATGTCTTGGGATAGCAAGAGAGCCCTCTGAATAATATATCATAAATATAAAGAGCTTCCTCACTGCGCTATAATTTCTGCAGCAGTACACCACCACTTTGCTTCTTATACATGTCAAGATTTCTGTCCTTGTGAATACTTCCCAGTACTTCCCAAGTATTTAAAAACCAGAAACCTACCCCTGACCAGTACAGCTCCCATGGCTTGCAGCAGTGCAGCACCAATGGAGTAATTGCTGCACTATCCACCTGAATCACAAGGGTTTTCAGATGATATTCATGGGCACAGAGAAAAGCTTGAGAAATATTTGGGAGGAAGTTTAAGAATTAAACCCATTGCAGTACCTTCTTAGCAAGGTGATAATATGGAGAACAATAATTATTCACCATTGCAAAGAAGACAGCTCCCACCCCCAGTCCCAAACCTGCAATCATATCCAGGTTGCTTAGCTGTATTAGAGAACCTGGTCTTTATCTTCCAAGAGCATTCTGGACACAGCAGCAAGACATTTAGGTGCCTTTTCATTAAAGGAGCAAAGGTCTATTAGCATATCCGTCCTACTGAGATTTTCTTTTTGCCAGAGAACAATTACCTTCTTTATCTCTGAACTGTCACCCAGCCCTACAAAAACAGCCTTCCACTTCCCACAGTTTTCTAAGGGAATAACTCAGTGTATGGAGGTCAAGCCATCAGTTCAGTAGAGGATCAATTCACTAGCGTAATTGTTTCCAGACAAAGCATAGAGTTCATATTTATGTCAGACAAGATCATTGTCAATATTACAACAGCTCCTCCTAGGGTTTGCCATCCCACTGTGTGGGATAAAGTACAGAACAAGCAACGCAGGAAGAACAAAGTCTAAATGGGGACATGTAAGGTCCAAGAAGCAGGGAACCAACTAAAAAGAGGACATTTTTATTTCCGCCATCTAGGAACTAAGTTGCATCTATTAATGAAGTATGTGATTTTGAAATGTCATATTATTGGGGTTATACTTACTAAAACAAAAAACAAGAAGATATTAATGAGAGGTCACCTGCCTACACAAACAGGAATTGTGCCTGGTTTGGTCCAGTGCTATTAATGAAATCAAGACAGGAAAGACTGGAATGGCATATGGCTGACAGATGCAAGCATGTAATTTGATGGTGCAGTGGAAAGAATTACTCAGTACATCATTATCAATTTAGTATTTTCCAGTTTCTTAGGAAAAAGACCTCACTTGTTGTTCAGCCATTTAGAAGTTAACCTTTCCATGAAGGCAATATGTATGCCTTTCAAATGTAAGCTTTATCATAAGTAACAGCACTATACAAAGCGATGGTTAGAAAGGACTTTTTAAAGTCACCCAGTGTGTGCCTAGGTTCAGCTTTGGTCTTGTCATTTCAGATTAATGTTTGTCCAATCTGTTCTTAAAGACCTTTGCAGCTTCTGAAGTCAAAGAATATATGTCATTATTTTTCCTTTTAGGTTGTTGATTTGTTTGAGCTTGATTTTTTTCCTAGCACTTGATCTCTACCTCTGTTGCTGTAATTAAAGCTCAGTGAGCAAAGTGCTCCATGAACTCGACAGTTTTTCTCTAATTTTGAAGCATTGAGATCACATTATTTCTTCATGCTATGTAAGACCCAAGAAAATATCCTTTCTTACAAAGAATCCAGCTTGATATCTCCCCCAGTTTTGAAACTGTAACATTAGCCATCACATCCAGAGAGCAGCTAGAGATAATAAGTTTTTCATCCAACTCAGTTTCCAAAAGTCTGCATATCCTAGTTGACTGACAGGAATTTCATGTGAAGTAATGTCAAAAGATCTCTTTCCTTTTAGGGAATGAAAGGGTGCTATCCAGGAAGAACTCTTAAGTTCACAGATAAATACTTAATGCTCTAGCTAAGTTAACTGCAAGCTATCGAAGATGGACAATAGGTTAAACTATTTTTCATTATTAAAAATTATAGGCAGTGACCCTGCAGGTATTTTTCTTGTTCCATCTTTGTTTTACAGGATGCATCCCTTGGAGGAAAGCCCAGAAAGATTATGGGATGGTGGTATAAAACTAAGCAGGTCCACCTGAGTTTTTTGCCAGTATTTCATTCCAGTCTGGTCTCCTCTTTCACATCACTGAAGCTGGTACTTGACTTTCACTTGGTATTGCAGAGTGAACAGCAGTTTGAATTCTGAGTCATCTGGCAGGGATACTCTCTCTCCAAAACAGCAGCCTCAAAGTTTTATCCTTTCCACCTTTCCTTTCTATTTTCCCAGCCTTTTTCACATGGATCATTGTGAGAGAGCGAAAAAGGAATTATTCTGTTCAGAAGTGAATAATACTGCATACATTTTGTTTTCAGAAGAGTATGAACTATTCCCTATGCTAACAGCTTAGGTATCAATCTCAATAACAGGTATGGGTTTTCTTGCATGGTAAATCAGATACAGCCTGGAGGATTAAATTACAGCAAGCTGAAAGCGTAGGTAAATGGGATTTGATACCTGGAGCCAAGCTCCAGTCTTAGTTTGCTTAAATTTAAATTACCTTAATCAATTATTTTCCAAAGACAGATCTATCACATTTAGCTGTAAGTATTTGCTTCATTGGTAGCTAATATACACATTTAGAAATTAGAAGAAGAGAACTCTACTAGATGTTAATTACTTGGGTTTTTTTTCTCTTCTCCAAAATGTTGTTCTAAATAGTATACTTAGCTGTGTTCAGGACAAGTATTTGGTGCATCCATCCAGAAGCTCACCTGCAAGCAGTCAAGAGGTGATTCTGCAAGATCTCTACTTTCTGTAATTGGAAATAGGTAAAGGCAGAGTTGTAGCTCACATTCTCTTCACATCCCAAGGGAAGCAGCTGAGTCTCTATTAATTTTTCTAGAGTGCAGTGAAATTCAAACAAAACTAAAGGGACACATCTCCTAAGGATTCTCTTTATTCTTAGCTGAAGCTCTCTTCATGCAAGCAACCCACACATGTGCACATGCACTAGCTCAGATATCCATACCTCTCAGGCAATTTAGCTATCCCATGTTTTTACTGCTCCCTACACCTGCTTTTTCATCTGGCCTCAGAGACATGGCTTCTGCACCATTATCTCCTGTGCATCCACAGAATACCATAATACTGTATGCTAACCCCAGTGATGAGAGACTGTTTCACTAGCAAGCAACCCTTTCCAGCAAGGGCATACAGCTGTGTGACTTGTGGTGAACTTCCCCTGTATGGCTCACAGGCTTGATTTCCACACCCTCCTCTACTCCCACCTCCCCATTAGTGAGCTGCACCAGAGCCGAAAAAAATGTAGAGAGGGAGAAGTGGCGATATTTCTGCCTCACTGAATTCTGCACATGCCCCACCTCAAAAGCATTAACGGAGAAGAAGAGTGTCTGACAAAGGAGAGTGCTCTGGCAAAGCTGCCTTTATGCACTGGCTTAGACTGCAGAGGGGTCAGGTATTGCTCTTGTAAGCTGCTATACTCCCCGCGCTGAAACACAATGCTTTCTGACCACTGCTCACATTCTGGCAGCTTCAGAAAGAGGCTATGACTGGAGCCTGAATCAAACAAACAGCCTTGAAGGAATTTGTTTTGCCTTCCATACAACAAATCAGATTGACTCTAGCTTAATCCTGATGATTTACATTAACATGTCATTTGTCTACATACCATTAAAAAAATGCTCCTCAGGTTAGAAAAGGGGCCATGTTTGGGGTCACTAGTTTCAAAGTCTGGAAATGAATCAGCAGTTTTGAAATTACACAGACAGACTAACCAAGCACTGCAGCAAAATACGGTCTGGGACAGCTCTCCTGCTTGCCTCTCCTGTAAAATACACTACAAGCCAAGGCTCTTGTCTAAAATAATCTTTGGGTATTCCAGCAGAAAAGAAATTATTCGGGACCACATGCCCTTAGACTGAGGTTTGCAAAAAATCTGATAACACAAGACAATGTCAAACAAAATGGCTGTAACCAAACCTTTGCTGGGAAGGGGCTGAATCACAAAAAAACAGAAATGGGAGTGAAGCCCTGTGCCTTTACTGACGGGATACCTCTGTAAGAGATCTGGCTGATTCATTTAGAAAAGCTGTTCCTGAGCCACCTGCTTGGATAAGATAGCCCTCCACTTTGCATAGTTTCAAATAATATCTTTGAAATCCCAGGCAGAGGTGTTGACAGGAGACAAGTCTCATGCCAGGTCTGTAAAAAGGGTTACCAGTTCTTAAATAGATATCTCTGTCAGCACATCTTTGATGAACATAGTCTCTCTGAAGAACCTTAAAAGGCTTGCTTTGCTCCTGGCTTTTACACACCCTAGACCTCGGTTTCCACAGTTTGCATAGATATCCACGTACTTCACTTTTGTGGTGTCCCAAGGCCTTGCCAGAAATTACTCCCTAGCTAGGAGACAACAGTCATCCTGACAATGTGACACTTCATCTCCAGCCAGCTATGGTGAGCCATCCAAGGACAGTGGCAGAAAACAGCAAAATCAAGTTCCAAACCACCAGCCCTTTTCAATCTCCTAATTGAGACTGCTACAGCAGACAGGTATTCCTCAGTGCAGAGGCAACCCTTGCAGCTGAAGAACTGGATTCTCATTTGTATCCTCTTGCATCCAAAAGCTTTATCTTGAGCTCTTGCATAATCATTTTTACACATATTATGTCTCTTCAAATAACAAGCAATAGGACAAGAGAAAATGGCCTCAAGTAGCACCAGAGGAGGTTTAGATGAGATATTAGGAAATCTTCTTCACTGAAAGGGTTCTCAAGCACTGGAACAGGCTGCCCAGGTAGTGGTTGACTCACTCTCCCTAGAGGCATTTAAAAGACATGTAGATGTGGTGCTTAGGGACATGGTTTAGTGGTCGACTTAATGGTTGAGCTTAGTGGTCCTAGATGTCTTTTCCTACCTAAATGATACTATACTGTCTTTAAATGTGGGGAGAGAGGAGAAGACAGGGTGATTTAAGAACTCCCTTTTAAATTGCAAGTTGGCTTTGGCCATGCACAATTCACATTAACCCAGAAATATCTGATACACACTCAGACAGAGCCTTGCTGATAACTTGCCCCAAGTCTTTATTACCCAGTAAATAACAATTTAGAAATGAGTATTTTATCCCTGAATTAATGCAACCATTCCTCTTGTTCTTCAAGCAGATATTCCCCCTGAGATATTGCTCCATAAGCTGATAGCTATGGCAAAAGGCAAAATAACTCGTTGCGCTGGGTGTCACCAATGAAATTCTTATAAGGCCTAAAAAATCAAGTCCAAATACAAAGCATAACAAGAAGAGTGGTATACACTCTACTCTCTCTAAATTCATAATGCTCCATGTGATATCAAACGGTTGCTAGATAACAAGATGATGCTTTTTTTTTTTTTTAAATTGGTTCCAAAACATAGTCTGAAAGGTTTAAGTGTTATTACCTTGAACTTCTCGTCCAAATGATTACAGAAGAATCATCATCTATAAAAATACTTCACTATAAGAATGAGTGTTTTTCCCCCACCTCTTCAGCTTCTTCCTTTATGCACAGGAAGACTGCATTCTTTCAACAAAAATTATTGAACCTACCAAAATTAGATAGGAATACAAACCCAGAACAGCACATTGACTAAATAAGATTTTAAAAGGATTTCTTTTGTGGCCCTTTGTTAATTGAAAGAGAAGATAGAGAAGCTGAAAGTTTAAATACATAATTGCCTAAAGGCATATGAAGGAAGCCAAGCAAGTGACTTGTCTCCAGATGATTTTAGCAGGTCTTCAACCTTGTAGCCCTTATTGAACATATGTTCAGCATGTTGAGCAGTGTCCTTCACACAAATTAGTAATCTGTAAATGGGGATCTCTCTAGCGTCCAGTTCCCGCTCCTTAGAGACTTGGAGGTAGTTTTCTCTCATTAATTCAGCTAGTAGTTAAAAGAAACTTTACAGAGAAGCCAATGTAAGAAAATATTAGTTTTGAGTGCAAAACCCTATAAATAAAAATAGAAGTCTATTACACACTTGTATTTTATTTGCCTTTTGTATACTGAAACTCAGTCCATGTTACCAGTTTTTCCTATTGTGCACCCCTGCCCTAAACAATGATCGAGCAAATATTGATTAGTGCAGGCAAACCTAGGACAGATGACAAGCAAGCAACAGATTTTTTTGAAAGCAGATTGAGAATATAGCCTGTGCTCCTCCTTTTAAAAGTCTGTTTTAGTCCCTTTGATTTAGTAAATTTTATAGCTGATGAACAATTTGGCTGCAGAATCTAAGAAAACCAAGAGCCTAAAGCATAACATTAATCAAGTCAACCATTATAGAAGTCCTTATTTACTGGTTGGTTTTTTTTCTTCTTTTTTTTATTTAATACAAAAAACATACATGTCTTGCGAACTAGAGAAAACTGTGACCACTGTGGTAGCAACACAATAGATTATAAACAGACTATAAATAGACTGTTATTTTTAGAGCACTGTGTTTCTTAATTGCCTATAAACTTACCCAGTTGTGAGCACTTTGTGAAGACTGATGAAAGCATTGTCCAAATTTCCACAGGGCATAGAGGCTCTGCATTGTATTTTGTGGATGGGATGCTGACATTAACTGACAGAAGCAGGAACACAGCAAGACAGATATTTTTAAATGAGAAAGGAACAGAAGAAGAAGCCCTATTAGCTCTTTCCCTACCCCCACCTGGACCTCTCTTCACCTGGCTCAGCTGTGGCTGAATTTTAAATCGTCTCTGGTGTGACCTGAATCCACTACAGATTTACACCTACCAAAAAACAATTGAAGCCAGATGGGAATATCCTAGTGAGAGTCCCATAATCCAGCATTTGTCCTCACCAGGTATAGACCATGCTGATGATTTATGCATCACACAGCCTCAGTCAAATAGTAAAATCCTTTTTACTTTAGGAACAGTCATTCTGAGATGAAATGGGTCTGTGTATGTGCATCTGTGTGCCTGCTCATCATTAACAGACAGATTGAAGTGACTGATGTTACAATTTTAATAACAGAATCCAGAAACACCAGCAAAATATTGACAAGTGAAATTTGTTCAAAGAGGTTTTACAAGACTCTTAGGAGAAAAAACAACCTTAATGAAGACAGATGCAATTATTGAGAAAATTACTGGGTGTTATGCACTGTTTATTTCCATCCATGGCAGCAGTGTCGTAAATACTTCAAAATGAACCAGCAATCTTCTGAGAGGTATTGCTTCTTCCCAGGGAATGAATAACCACCACAAGGGCTCTGTGGCCTTGCCTCTGGGTGCACTTCCCTGCCCACCAGTCACAGCCCTTCTCTGTTTTACTCCAGTGTTGTTGCCCCCGTTATGCTTCAATTGTATTTCTACCTTGGCTTTTCAGGTGTTGCCACAGTTTTTCCTGCTGGTGAGTTTTCTCTTGTTTCCAAGGCCTTCTCCCTGTTCTCTAAAGTTCCTCAGCTCTACTTTAGCTACCCCCTTGACTGTTTTCATTAGTGCTCATGGTGCCCGAGGTGGACACCATATGGCCATGTACCAACATCCTTGAAACCATCAGCTTCCTAGCAGACAAGTTATTGACAAAAGGTATGGCTATTTGCTTTACTCAATCCTTTTTTGCAACAGAGGTACTCAAACAGCACACAAACAATCCCCTTTCTTAGGAATTTGAACAGTTCTCTAAGGCCAGATCTGTCTTAAGTATTTTCTGTGGTTTGATAGGTGAGGCAGCGAGCCAAAGCTCAGTTTTTGGCCAAGGACATTTCACTAGAAAATGAGCAGCAATGCAGAATTTATTCAAAGATGTAGCAAGTTTTGCACAGCTGTAAAAAGAAGTTTTATCACTATAAGTAACAGTGCCATCTGCTGACTCCCACTATAACCATATTGGG
The DNA here is from genome assembly GCA_035047865.1 of Dendrocincla tyrannina. Classification (NCBI taxonomy): domain Eukaryota; kingdom Metazoa; phylum Chordata; class Aves; order Passeriformes; family Dendrocolaptidae; genus Dendrocincla; species Dendrocincla tyrannina. Next base: position 48,168,451 of record JAWWMP010000116.1, read on the forward strand.
AGGATTCCATATTAGATAATTAAATAATAAATTTTTCCAAAATCCAATATCTTTTCATAAAAAACAGCAGCTGTTAGGGGTTTTTTAAGTCATCTTATAGGATTCTGGGGTAAAAATAATTTTCAGTATGGTTCTGAAGTCAAGAAATCCTCAGCTGCTTTCCTATGGACCTGAGAGACCGCAGTCTTTTATTAAATATTGCTCTGACATCTGTAGGATATTTGAATTACTTTACATTATTACACGAAGAATTGGAAAGCTTTGCATAGCTCTCTCCCTGATATACCACCTCTCTAAGTTATTTTCTGGGCCTGATGAACTGAGTGCCTGCCTTTCCAGATGGAAGCAGGACCCTTGAGGTTTGCAGATAGACTCAAAGCAGCAGTGTCCGAGCTCAGCTATTTAGAAGAGAAGCTGATGATTTTTGGAAAATTAGGAAAAAAAAAAACCACCAAAACAAACCCTAGTTGTTATGTACACTGGATTTTTTGGTCTCAGTAGTCTAAATCCCAATAATTGGTCCTGAGGGATCCAACATAACAGTTACTAATGCTGTTGTGTTGAAATCCATTTTAGATGCCAGTCTCCAATGTCCTGGTCACAGTCTCCTTCACGTTCAAGCACATTAGTTGTTTTTATTATGATTTTTAAGCTACTAATCAGTTATTTTTCAATCAAAATGTGCTTGATGGAGCATTTATTTCCAAATAAGGAAGATTATGTCCATACTTGTTTGTGTCCAGGGGAAGCTTTTTGTCTACTGTTCTTTTCACCACAATGCCTTTCAAACGAAAGATGTTAAAAATGAACCCCTAAGAAAAAGAGCAGATAAAAAAAAAAAACCCAAAACCACAAAAAAACCAATAGATTTTGGTGTGGGGAAACAATACAGCTGCAAGACCTGCTGAGTCAACCTAAATCCTCTTGCAAATGATGGTTTATCACACATTTCCTAGCAGTCCGGAAGACTTTGCTGTTCATCTCCCTATTGCTAGGCTGATGTGGGCTGGTTGCAAACAGAAGATGCAATTTGCTCCTTCCTCAGATGTTCCTTTCCTGCCACCCCAGATGGCTGAGTAGAATCTACAGCTTACACACTACAAACACCTTTGCTGTGGGGCTGGCATCACTATATAAAGTGATCATCAATTCTAAAATATTATCATAACATCGTATCATTTACCAGACCCAAATGGACAAAAAATGCAAGAAAGCCAGATTTACTTGTGTAATCTTTACTATGTGTTAATATGACAAAGCTTGGGTGGGCTAAGAATATGTAAATTAAAATGCTGAGACAAAAAATCTTGAAGATAAGGAGCAGAAACAGCATACAAAGTATATTCTAAAGATTAAGAAGTTTCGGGCTAGTACAGTGTTTGGTTTTGTGTGATAAACCAAATTCTGGGATTATAAGGACCACAGTGATGGCTAGGGGTGAGTGTGGGAAGGTAAATGGAAGCAAATTTCTGAGAGCTATGTCTGCCGAGGAGAGATTTCACTGAAGGCTTTGGCAGAGGTTTTTGGAGCCCTGACTGAGATGTTGTTAGAGAGTTTATATGAGCTAATTAAATAAGAGAAGACTGAAATTAATAATCCCATTGAAGAGAGGCCTTTGACTATGCAGCTGTGCGCACTAGCTTGCAAATACACTGGAGAAGGTTTATGCAGTAACATCTCCTTTTGGGTCTATTCCATTAGTCAGTGAGAGTTCTGCAATTTCTTCTAGCAAGTGTAGGGCAAACCTGACACTAGGCCAACATTCATATGTGTAGATTGCTGTTTCCATCTGGCAACATGAAAGGAGGATGTTTGCTTTTCCTTTCAGACTGGAAAAGAGAATTTGGAAGGTAGATTGAACTGTCATAATAATTTTGCTGGTAAACGAGGCAATAACCCAATCTCTGGCTTCACCTTCTCTCTTTTTGGTACTGTTTGTTGTTCACAGAATTCATCACAATTTATTGGTTTTTTTCCTCATCTGTCTTGCTCTTTCAGACAGGAGCGGAAGGAGGGGTTTGATGCCTGAATAGGCCCAGGCCTGAATAGGCTCGTACTTGAGCATCTACTGCCAGTCCAGACAAGAGTTACTTCATGTGTCTTTCAGGCTGTGCTCCAGTAAGTACATCCCAGCACGAAATATGCTATTTGCTTTTCAGTGTGAGGTTTCTGACTCCTGGTTAACTTGTAACCCTCGGAAATTGTTAGCAGAACTCACCCCTGGGAAGCTGCTATTCATGTGATTCATACGTGTTCCTGTATTTCTGCCTTGGTCTTTACTTTCCCACATTTCATGTCATTTTGAAGTGGGTCTTCAATTCATCACATTTTTCAAATTTATTTTGATTCATAATCCTATTCTCCAGCATATCCACAGTTCTTCCCAGCTTGGTGCAACCTGTGAATTTAATGCACTTACAATTGTGTTGCCTATGACAAGATGCTACTCAAGATGTCTTTTGTGCTGGCACTTCAAAGATCCAGGCTGGACTGCCAGGCCGGGAAATGAGTTCTGTGCAGCATGTTCAGCAGGAAGTAGTGGGAAGGATCCAGTTCTGCCCACACAACCATATGATAAATACTGGTCATGCTGGGAACTGTGGCAGGGCACCTCAGCTGATCTGTGATAGATCCAGGAGAATGGCTCTGGAGTTCCTCCCAGGAATGCAGGACTCTGAGACAATCTCATCCAGACTTATTCATGAGACATATATATATATATATATATATATCATTCTGCTTTGTATTATTCAGCAATCACCCTGGGACCATGTAGGAGTGTGTGTGGCCCCGGTGTGGTGTGGCTCCTACAGCTATATTTGTACATGTAGGGTGCCCCAGAGGCTGGCCATGGACCCACAGAGGACAAAGTTCCAAGGACTTTGTCAGTGGCATGGAGTCTATCTCCACAACTCCATTTCTGTGATAAGCATATGATGCCTCTCATTCATAACTACGTATTTTACGTATTCTGATATGATGACAGAGTTAAACACCTGTTAATTTATCTTCCCTCTTTTAATTCCTCACAGAAAACTCTTCCCTGCTAGAGATACTTTTGTGCCAAGCAGTTTCAATGGTAAGAATGACATTTGAATCTTTGCAAACCCTCATTTCTATAATTTTTATAGTGGTCTACTACTTGCTCATAGTAGTAAGATGTGTTCTTGTCTACTTTCTTATGAATATTCACTTCTGTTAAGCCACCTGGTTTAAAGTTGTCTTGCAGGACATCACTGTATACCGATTTACATTAACAGGAACCAGTGAACACCATAATGATTTTAGGTACTGGTAATAATTTTCACTTGTTGAAATAGTTTCTTTTCCTCGAATGAATTATAGCTGGGATTTTATCGTAATCATTTTCACTTGAAAACTAATAAAAGGTTTTTAAACAGAAATTGAACCCTTTGGACCTCCTGCTAATCTGATGACAGGACTGATACTGGCTGCTTTGCATGACAAGTGAAATCAATGTAGTTGTAGTACATGGAGTTCTACTACTGTAATACAAAACAGGCTCTCTTTCAGATACTTATCTGCATTCAGTCTGTCTGTACACACTGAGAATTTTTGTGTGGAACCTATATACCCAAACAACTTCTTTGCCAATCCATTTCTCCATACAGATTCAAAAAAAGTGGTCACTGAGCAGGTCAGCCCTAATATCTGTATGATGGCTTTTGATCTTCATAGTAGACAAATACTATAAAGCACACAATACATCCTCACCTGGAAAGCCTCACCTATACCCAGGAGGGGATCTTGGAATTTTCTTTCACAGTTGTGGTTACCTCATATGATGTACATAGGAAAATTAAGGTCTGAGGGTCTGAAAAGGTTCAAATATGGGGGTTCAGTTCCATCACACATTAGTACTTTGATGCTGGATCATAGTTTTGCCCATCTACAGAGAAAGATAATTAGGGCTAGATATACAGTCTCTGTTTATAATTTTTAATTTGATGGCTCACTCTGCAATCTAGATTTATCAGCCTGAGAGGACCACAGATTCTGAGTTATGCACCTGTACTATTAACTGGAATTATCAAAGAATTTTAGACTATCCCAAGTTGGTAGGGACCCACAAGGATGATCCAACTCCTGGCCCTGCACTGCACAGCCCAAAGAGTCACACCATGTGCTTCAGAGGGTTGTCCTGATGTCTGAGATCCATCAGGTTTGGTGTCATGATCATTCCCCTGGGGAGCCAGTGCCCAAACACACTCTGGGTGAAGAACCTTTTCCCAGCATCCTGTCTAAACCTCCCTCAGTACAGCTTCATGCCATTCCTTCGGGTCCTGTCACCGGTCACCACAGAGAAGAGATCAGTGCCTGCCCCTGCACTTCCTCTCGTGAGGAAATTCTAACTGCAACGAGGTGTCCCCTCAGTCTCCTCTTCCCCAGGCTGAACAAACTAAGCAACCTCACAGACTCCTCACATGGCTTCCCCTCTAGACCCCTTCACCATTTTTGTAGCCCTCCTCTGGATGTTCTCCTATAGGTTTATATTCTACTGAAGTTGTGGTACCCAAAAATTGGTGTCACAATATGAGTTGTCTGTTTTTAACAGAATATTACAGGGGAGAGAATACAAAAGACAAGGCCACAGTCAATATGCTGTAGAGGTGCTATTGTTCTGACACAAGGTTTTGTTTTATTTTTGGCTGTTTGCTGAATTCATCCTTTTGCACTTCAGATTCTACAACACAAAAAAAATCCTGGCAAAGTGACATTCTTTTCTATACCTCTGTGTGAGTTTAATCCCCAAATTTCTATTTGTAAAACTGCCCAAAATTTAATCAAAAAGAAAAAAAATGTGTCTGCAGTGATTAATAAATTGTAAAAAGCTATTTCAGCTACTTTGACTAAGAAACTCCTCAAATTGCAAACTACTCCACACTTAAAACTGAATCAAATGTATTTACTGCATGCACAAAACCTATTCAAGACTATAAAAACCAACTGCTTGTTCTGAAGATTTAAAAAACCCAAAACATAGAGTGAGTCAGAAACATTTGCAACCCTCTGTTGGCTCGTTATTCAACCCACAGGTTTGGGATTTTTTGTTTGCCAGTTCTTGTTTCTTCATGGCATCTTCTGTGGTAAAGCTTGGCTGCCCTGAAGGCAGCATGCAGTGCTTTGAAGGCAGCACCTCCTCAGGTACAGGAGGACCATGTCTCCACATCCCTTGTGGCTCTCTCTGTTTGCCATTATAGTGACCATCCATGGAGCTGACACTGCTCCTTCGTAAATCCAATTTTCCAACTGGGAACTATGGGGCAAGATAGAAGGCCATGGTGGGAAGACATGGAGGCAACTCCCACAGCTACCAAACTGACCCCGTTCTTTCAGTGCTCTTCCTGTACTGAAAGTCACCATCCCCCGTGTAGGGATGTTGCCCAGCTGTTCAGGTGCCATACTGCCTACAGAAAGGCTCATCCTGAGAGCACAGCTGCACCTGAGGTTGTCTGTAGCAAGGAACTGGCGAGCACGGTTTCTTGCTGGAGATGACTTCAGATGCGGCTGTGTTCCAAGGCAGCTTGGGCCTCTATTTTTGTCGCTTTTCATTTGCTAGCAAAGTCATGAACACAAGATTATTTTTTCAGATGTCAGCAATACCCAGTGATTATTCCCCTGCTCACTCACTTAGTAGCTGAATCACTTCCCAGCCAGCAATTGTGAGCTCAGAGATGGAGGCATCTGCTCATACAAACGGAGTTGTGGGAACAAATTAACTCTAGGTTTTGAAAGGGATGGGGAGGGAGAGGGAGTCTCGTTTTAAATACAGGTTTTGCAAACTCTAAGGCAGGGAAGACAGTCCAGGAAAATGCACGACACCACCCTGCAGTGCTGTTTGAAACGGACTTCTCAAAATCACACAGAAGCAGTTTCTGAACTCACTAATAAAAAATAATGAGCAGTGGTAGAGCTGCAGGGTTACACCTTATTATTGTCTGTTGCCATCCTGGTTCAGATTGATTTTATAGCTTGGCTGAAATGGTTTACCAGATTCTGTCACTGTGCATAGCAGTAGGATTTGATATTTGTTCTGGTGCAGGAAAGCTTTCATCAGTGTGAGATGATTAAGGACTCATCAGTCTGCAATTGCTGGATTCTGCTGATTGAGTTGCCCCTAAGCTTTTGAGCCACTAAACAGAGAGTCCTGTTGGGCTTTTTCCATTTCTTTTGCTCTCCTATATGGCTGTTTGCTGTATTTCTTAAATGCAACAGATTGCCTCTCAGCATCCAATCTGACTTCCCACCCCTCCTTTTCTGATGGAAGGCTATTCAGGAACAGTCCTCACAAGCTTTCCCTAAAGCTGTTATGTGGTCTGATAATAGCTTCATGGACAAACACACAATCAGCCGCTTAAAAGCAACTTTTCCAGGGGAATACTCTACATTTCTGATGGCAATATTCCCAAGGTTGACTAGAATATATTCAATTTTCATTGTCTTTCCATCATCACAGTTTCCCTGCAAGCTGCTATAAAGCAGCACAGACCTTTATAGCTTTTACCTCTTACAGTGACAGCTTTAGTCTTGGCAAGAAATGCGCAGGGAGGAGAAAGGAGGAGGGAAGGGGAGAAAGGAGAATGGCCAATCTTGACAGGAGCAACAGTAAGTTTGTAACCTTGCAGAATTCACCCTGGAGCTCTATCCCTGCAGCCTTTTACACAAAAGCCTTCCCTTGTAGACTAATAATGCACACGTGCACAAACACCACTACCCCCACCCCACTACCACCATTGCCACCTACCCACCGTGCATCCCGCATTAGATAACAAAAAATACCAAACCTCTAAAAAATCAAAATCTCTAAGATCCAGCATAATTTCAAAATAAAATAATAGTGGCTCAAAACCAGATTTTGGAATCAATTCCTTGCAACATGCCTGATCTGGACAGCTTCAAGCTCTTTTGGAAAGAACTGCCACATACACATCTTCTGTGTGTGATTTGCCTCACCAGTGTATATATGTCAGTATTCCTGAAATCTTTTATATTTGTGTGCATTAGTCAGGAGCTACGAGGGATGGTTAATGATTTCTTGCCTCCAGATCCACAGGAACAATAAACACAGACACTCTGCAGTGTGGTTTGGGCTTAGGTTTGCACACATGGTGCTTTGAGTCTGTGTTTGGTTAGGTTTGCTGGTCTCAGGACACCTGGAGTCAAAGCAAACTGCTGTGCTCACCAGCACACACACACCCTGTGATGCAATTAACAGTTACCACCTTTTCCCTTTGAGGTTGAGAAGTAGAAGCTGCAAATTAAATGTTGCTCCACTGCTGCCGTTTCTAAAACCACAGGAAGAATTGCACATGCAGCTGACTGAACCAATTTCTGTAGCAGCTCACAAAAAAGGGAAAAGCTAGTGGCTGTTTTTTTCATCCTGATGAAGGCTCAGGAAACACTAGAGTTAAGCAAAGGCAACAGGCTACACTGCCACACACTTGGACCCAAAGGAAATAAATAACAGCAGTGCTGCGAACCTTAGTACAGTGAAACCTCTGCAGGGGTCTCATTTTCAGTATACTCTTCAAAGCTAAACAGTAGAGCTGTAGGATTTGTCTTCGGAGCAACAGCCATGTGAAGGACAGACATTTGGCATGTATTAGGATTGGAGATGAAAAGTTGTGGTGACTTAATGTCTTTCTTCTTAATTAACTGGCTTATGAATAAAATTAACTAATGCAAAAGAAAACTTCTGTAGCAGTTCAACTGCTTCTTCCCTGGCTGACAACTTTTGAAAGCATAGGAAAACTGTAATTTTTGTGACCTTCATATTTCCAGCAGATTTGTCCAAAATTGACCAAACAATGAAGCAGTGATGGGCAGAACCACTGACCAACCTGCAGGCATCCAGGCTTTATCTGCACAGAAAACTAAGGAGCTCTTCTGCCCAATGCTGGTATTTGGTTGAGCTCCAAAACTGAGTCAGAGCATCTATGACATTGCACCTCAGTGTCAGCCTGTCCTCCACTTTGGTTCAGTACTGCAGACAGACAGACAACCAGATGTAGGATGACTCATGAGTTTTGTGAACTAGGTGGGCTTGAAAAGACATCCTACAGAAAAGGACTTTGTAAACAGGTCAGGCATCAGGGTAAAGTCACAGGAGAAACACAAAACACTTAAGGTTCAAAAATGGAGGTAGGGATTCATAGAGGATTGATGATATTATAAGCAAAAGTTATCTTACTGGCACCTAGATACTACGGTGTTTATCTTCCACTCCTTATAAAGTTAATTAACAGATCTTAGATAAGGGGGTTTATTTACTGCAGAGCTGGTTATTTATGTGATAATCACCCACTACTTGCATTCAGTTGATTAATCTCTAGAATAAGTTGAGCCCCTGTGTGGATTTAATAACAGCAGGCTCTCACATTGGGTGGGGTGCTTGTCCTTCCAAAATGTCAGCTGCTCTCAACCCTGCCAGCAATCACCGGGTGAAAAAACCCCAACAACAACAAAAAGCCCCAAAACAACAACAACAAGAAAACCAAACAAACAAAAAACCCCCAAAACACACATACAAGGGTTTAGAGAATGAGAATGTCAGAACTCAGGTAGACCTCACAAATCTTTTTCATCAGGAAAAGAAGAACTGTCAGCTCCCTTGATATCTTTGGAAAGGTTAGCAGTTAATGAAGGTGAGCGAGTTTGTGCTGATAAGCTGAGCTGGAACAGTACAGCACCACTACAGTCAAAAGAGCAAGAAAATCTTTACTGGTTTTCAGGAAGCCTGTTGTGAGTTAGATTGCTTTAAGAGAAAATTATATCAGAAAAGGGAACAGGAGAATTTAGGAATTAATGCTAAAACAGAATATAAGACAACTTCCTGGCACTTGCTTGCTCTGCAAAAATGCTGTGGTTTCCTCTGTCCAGATATAGAACAACTGCTTCAGCTGCACCTAAACCACCACCACCAACAGCAAAGGAGCACAGAAAAAAGCTGCTCTGAAATGTCCTGGCATTTAAAGTGTGCAACTGGAATTGCAGGAGGTGGTGGCTGGGCATTTCCAACTGTTTCAGGAGAAGCTGTTGAAAGAGCAGCATCTTGGCTCTGCAGAGCTGGGCTGCTAAGACTAATGCTGAAATATTCCAGAATTAAGTCACAGATGATAATAAGCTGGCAATTAAATTTCTATGGATGAAGTTCACATTGAATCACACACACATTGCATATTGGTCTTCAGAGAACAACACAGATGAAGTTATTTAAGTCAATTTTGTCAATTTATTTTATTTTTGCATTTAACAACATTGTATATTTCAGTATATTGAACAAAATCGTAAGTGCATAGCAGAAAACTCCTCTGTTAATACTTTATTTTAGTTATTTCCCGCTGTCTTTGGTTAATTCTTTCAGAGAAACAAAAGACCCTTTGGTCACTATGCAATTGAACAGAGCAGTCACCAGACTTGGCTAGAATGAGGAATTCCACCAGCACAGAGTCAGGAAAGCCTAGGTTCCCATAGATGGGTGTCCGGTAACTTTTGACTGCTCTGGCAAGAATAATCATTGCTTTCTGTATCTTTCCAGTATTCTCATCATGGATCATAAATATTTCCTAAGGTCGTATATATTTTCCCACTGCTTTCATGCTTGGAGATAGTTTTTTGCATTTATCCATAAGACATTCCTCTCTGCTGACTTGGCATTAGATATCACTAGCTCTCAAAATTGCCCAAGCACCTAAGAGGAAACAATACTTTCCTATCATCTCTAAACCAAAAATACAAGATGCATAGTAGCCACTGCAAGTCCACCTTATCATGGAATGACCACAGAGTACAAAGCCTCTGTTAACTGATTCTGATATCACCTTTCATTGTTATTAATAAAGTAAATTATGCCTATTAGTCAAGTGTACTTAATCAAAGCAAGTTATTGAGTAGTTGATAAAGAATTGGAAATTACGAACATTTAAAACCTTCCCTTGGTTTTGAGACACACATTTTTTCCCGTCTTCTTCCTCATTTCTTTTAAAATATTTTCTTTTTTTCTTTTATTCTTTTAAAATATTTCATTCATTCACCAGAAACAACTGGTTATCTGATTAGGCTTAATGTTTTTAATTAACTCTAATTTCTACACAGAAAAGAGACAAAGTGAGTTAATATCATAAGCAAACTTCTGTTCTCTGGATTCCACCTTCTCCTTTCCACTAACGTTAGGTGCCCTACTCACACATTGCACACAACCTCAGTCCAATGTGGAGTGCTTCCAGTTCTCCAGCTCTGTGCTGCAGAGCTCTATTTCCTACATCCAGCACCTCTGTAATCAATCCCTCCATGCCCTTCCTGTGTCCCATTCCGTCCTGCTGCCAAAACTGGTGTTCAGGTTCTCAATTGCAAAAAGAGCAGAAAATCACTGCACAAAAAGCACCTGGGAGATCTATATGTAATGACTGGCCACTCCCTCAGTGTGGGCTCCAGCAGGGTCTTTTTCCTGTGCATCTGATTTTGGCAAAAACTGCAGGAACTTATTATCTCTGAGATATTACACCTCATTTGCTTTGCTGAATTGAACTGAGGTGATGCAGCTGATGGAAAAGGAGAAAGAAGGAGAAGTTTGGACGAAGACTGACAGGAAGAGCTTTCATATCATCTTTGTTTTGACAGAATGAACAGACTACCACTGCCAGCCAAATCTGAAAACATGTCTTCAGATACTGTGCTGTGTTTGGTTTGCCTTCTCCTTCCCAACAGTCTTACTGAAAATGAATACCCAGAGGACAGACAGATCCATCAGCCACACTGAAGAATGAGAAGAGAATGTGTGTATGCTCCTCCATCCACCCAACATCCATCCTGGCAGTATTCGTACAAGATGCAAAAACAAGTGGGCCTTAAAATACCACACATGCATACTAGTCATCACAGCCCGATTTCATTCACCACATAACTGTTTTATAATTTGAAAACAAGCTATTTCGTGGCATGACAAATACAATATGTCAAATTTTGTTTGCACAGATATTCATTGTTTTGTTGCCATTAATACTCCTAATCTACACCAGTAGAAACTATGGACTTGCATTAAAAACACATGAACAAGACACCTGCAAGGATTACTTCTGGCAAGGCATGCACTCTCTACCCCTACTGAGACTTTTGTGAAAGAAATGCTCCCAGAAGTGTCCTAGAGATGTGTGTGAAGGAGCTCTAACTGTGATGCAGTCTGAGGCAGAGTAGGGACAGTGCTTGGAAACATGAACTATCCCAGCATCTAATCACAATACTCTGTTGTTTTTGTTTTTTTTTCCATTATGGGCAGCCAGTGAAGTTCTTTGCAGGCACATGGGAAGGGAAGGCCCTCATTGCCTTGCCCTTTACTGCTCTAAGGGCTAGGCAAAGCAGTTCATTGTGTGGCTTTTCTCTCCTGTTAAGGCTGTTTTTCTGTGCTTGTCCTCGGAACTCCTTCCTGTCACCCCTGGTCTGGTTCTCACTAAAATGAATCATGCACTGTGCATACTGCATATCTCCAGGCAAAATATCTCATGGAAATGCAACAACAGTTTAGTCACAGTTTGAATTAGATCCACTCAGGCACACACTATAGGGGGGGTTGATTTGTTTGTTGTATATACACTGGCTGTTAATTTTTATTGCTTGTAAATTTTCTCTGTATAAAATCTGTGTGAAAGCTGGACTACCAAGTTAAAAGAAAGTTACCAGATGGGGAAAATATGGTTGATTAAAGTGGCTGTTTCCATGTTTGCTCAGTGTTGTGACACATCTTCACACTGGGTAAGGTGATTGGCAGAGAAACAACAGCAGTGAGCACTGAGTATATGTGTCATGTATAAACGCCTGGAGCTGAGTAGGGCTTGGTTTTGCAAACTTCACAGAGCTTCCAAGCCTGATTTATTGTAGAATTTGCTACAATAATGAAGAGATTATAAAAAAAAAATAAATCCAAATAAGTGTAACATTTCCTGCTTTAGACTACTGAATGCAAAATGAAGAAGAAGCAGGTAGACTGTCTCATACAGGGAATTAAGGTTATTTTAACATTATAAATACTCGACAGCAGGTGTAATCCCATTTATTTCTATGTATATTAGCTTTCCTCTTTCCATTCCAGGAAGGAAAGATTGTTTTCTTATTAAATCTGAATTTCTTGATCTATCACAGACATTGAGTGCTACCTGAAACCCATGTCATCTGTTCTTTCAGCACCCCATCTACAAAACATATATAACACTTCTTCACCCTTAGTCTTGAACCTTGCTTATTTTGAGCAGCTAACCTAGTGCAAGGTCTTTTCATCAGCCCAAAATTTACCCTGATGTCAAGGCAAAAGCCTCGAGGTTCACTTTGCATTCACTGCTGGCCTGAGGCAAGGTTTATTTTCACGTGGTTCCTTCACCAGACCTTGCTCACTTTCTCTATTCATTTTTCTCCTGCTAAGGGCCAGGTTCCATGGAATTCCCTAACTTGTCCAAGGACTGAGATTTTTCTTAGCTAAGGTGAGGGCAGAGGTTCCAGAGAGGTTCTCCCTCCTGGCTGGCACAGGGATGCAGCACATGAAAAACAGAGACGGGGCAGAGCAGAGAACTGTGGAAGTATTTAGACAAGAATCCCTTCTGAGCGAAATAGTCTCCAGGTTTGTATTGAGAAGGGGTAAGGTCACCATTGAGTCTGAGCTGACGCTCAGTATTGGGACCAGCCTGCCATGAACCCACCGATGCAGACCTAAAGCCTTCTCCATCTGTGAGCTGCTGGTTACAGCTTCTCTAGGAGCACCTGCACATTGCTGAATTCACTGAAGGAACTAGTTAGGTAGTTATACGGTGAATTAAGTCCCCAGATTACCCTGCAGGGTCTGACTGAAAACCAAGGGCCTTACCTCCTGATCCTGCATTTGCATCCAGTTACTGTGACTACAGTGAGCAAAGACCTTGGGAAAAAACTCCAATGAAAGAACAATATTGGCAGTTCCTGCAGAGAACACCTGCAGAGAGGGAAGGTGCTCTCCAACTGCAGTAAAAGCTGTGCTGGACATGCATGCACTGTGTAAAAACATAGACCCTTTGGCAGAATGGATGAACAAGGTAAATCTAGGTGGGGATGCAATTAAGATGCATTTCAGAAGACTTCTCTAGGAGTACCTGCACATTGCTGGCCAAGAATTCAATCCCTAAGGTGTTCCCTTTTTGGGCTTACCTTTTGAGGCTGTATATGCAGAAGACAGACCTTTTCCCTTGACAATTCTCTTTCAATTACTCTGAAAACCTTACCTTAAACTTTTGATTTCATCATCACTCTAATGGTGTTTTTGTTACTGTTCCTCCTCTGGTGTCCATGAAAGGCAGCTTTCTAAGCTGAGAAGTCTAGTCTATAGCTCCAAGGCCAGTCCAGTACCAGTGCTCTGCACATGAGACTATTCTCTAGGGGTGATTTTGTGGCAGCATGGTGCACATAACTGGACAATCCATGCACTGTAACTCCAGATGCCATGCAGCATTTGGAGATGGACAGTCAGCCTGAATTTACTGCCACATACCAAGTGAAGAACTGATGGAATGAATTATTTCACATTTTTCCCCAAGTTCAGAGTACAGTCTCTTCTGTTTTCAAGTCCATTTAGGCTACACAGATAAAGATTTTGCAAAACATCCTTGACCTTGCCAAGGTGTTTTCAAAATGTTTACTGAATTTCAGTGAAAAGAAACACATTCTGTTGGGAATTAACCGGGAGATGGAGCATAATGTTTGCTCTAGTGCTAACAGGGGTTGAAATACCAAGTCAAATAAAAAAAAAAAAAAAAGAATTTGAGTTTTACAGCACCACAAGAATTGATTAAATGTATGCCTTCTTTTGATAGAGTGCTCGGCTCTCTCTGCTGTTGAGGGAGGTACTGGGGATTGCACTCCAGTTGGCTGCTGTGCAGTGAATAGTGCCGCTCCTACTGCCAGCACTTCCCTGCGTTTCATCAGACCATCTGTGGCATGGCCTCTCAGTAGTACTGTCCTCATGGGGAAAGAGTGCTTCAAACCTCATCTGAAAGCTGTATGAGCAAAAACCTTTCCACTTTTACTCTGAAGAGGGAAAGCTTGCACAGCACCCATGCAGAGCCAACAGCATCTGTAAGCCCTCCCCTGCCTCTTGCCACATCTCATCCACGGACAAGGGGACAACCCAGCCTCCCAGCCTACTCATTCAGCTTTTCTGCAGCACAGCTGAATGCCAATTGCCCTGTGGCACTCACTCATTGCAGCCTTGAGGTAAATCCTGATGAAATCCCGGGGTGACCTGCTGGGACTGCACCAGTTCCAAAAACACACTCCCTTCTAGCCCGAGAATACCCTGTTCGAGGGTTGTTTTTTTTTTCTGATCGCATTTATTTCCCACCACTGTGCCTTTGATTACCCTCCCTCAAACCCTCTCTCTCCCTCCTACCAGCATGCCTTGCTTAATTCCTCCCGCGACATTATCAGCCGGGATGATGAGCAGCTGAGCTCCGTATTACTGCTGACGCAGGCGGGCTGACAAATGAAAGCATGAGCATGAGCCCCGCTGGGTCTGCTTTTGCAGGGGAGGAAGGCTATGGGCTGGCAAATAGCAAGAGCTGTCGGCTCTTGGTCCCCCTTTCCTTTCTGGCTCCGGGCACAGGGGAAAGACCCATATGGTTCACTGCCTTCAGCTTGCCAAGAGCCCCTGACTACCTGGCTGATCTGAGCCCTGCCCCGTGCCCTGTTACACAGCCAGCTGGCAGCTTTGCAAAGGGATTCTGTGCCCTTCGTTAGCTTTTTTGTTTTTTCCTGTGCATTCATCCCTAGGGTAAAGAAACATGCATGGTATGACTGTCCAAGACCGGCTCTAACAAAAAACACTGTGAGGCAGTGGGAGATGAAGTGCCATTTGAAAAACAAAGCATGCCTTTAATTTGTCTCTCTAGAAGAGAGTCTGGATCTTTCAATTTTCACTGCCCATGGCAGGGTAACAAGACCATGTAACTCCGCTTCCTCCATCCACCAGTCACTACTCAACTCCTGTGATTTAAGCACTTGGGATTTTCCTGAAGTCTCAGTACTTGGCATCAACTGAAAATATGGTAAATCCACCTTTGTCCTAAAAAAAAAAAGGTGAGTTTCTACTTATGCACTTGAAAACGTGCACTGAGTAATTACTGGCAGTAATTTTACAACATGATGATTTTTAGGTGACTAGTTGCAAAGTCTGTTTTTCCCCAAAGACCAGCACAACACTTTGAGCTGGGTTCATTGCATTTCAGTTGCTGTGATTAGCTGCCAGAAAGTCACACCAGGAAAATTATACATAGCCAGACAATATTTCTCCACTCTGTTTTGTTACTATCTCAGCCCCTTTTAGTATTTCTCCACTCTGTTTTGTTACTATCTCAGCCCCTTTTCCTCGTGTTTTACACTCCTAGTGATGTTTCTGGCAGGAAAGTGTTTCTTCTTTTGTATTGGACTGATTACAGGAGAATGACTGTGTTTATTCTCTGCTTCACTAATAAATCTGGATTTATGTATGAAAGAAGGCAAAAGAGTTTGGGAAAAATCTGCTCTAAAATGCAAAGATCTTGGATGTCCATTCCTTCAATGGATTTGTCACACAACGTGTAAAGAAAAGTTTAAACTGCCCTTTGTCCTGTAAAATTCTTACTTAACTCCTGGGGAGCAAGGTGATGGCAGTGGTGACTGTACCCAAGCGGACAGACCCTTTCTGTATCCCATCATAGGGACAGAAAAACCTGTCAGAGAACCATTACTGTCTGCTGTCATGGGCTCTTATTATTATTCATTAGCCTGCATAAAATCAATCCCGCAAGGACAAAAGCTAAAATAAGCATTACATACATTCTGCATTAGGTTGTTAAAGGGTGGCAGAAACAAAATGTGTTGCCCAGTGCTCTGTATGGAAACCAGTGGGCAGATGGTGGCCCTTGGGGTGTGATGAAGTGGGTTTGTTTCACCACTAGATGACACTCGTGTCTCCGGAAAAAGCTCCTGCCACCCCCACCGTGGCTGCAGGTAGCACAAGTGTTGAAATCTGAAATTAACCTGGCTCCAGGTGGGAGCTCCCTGAGCGCCTCTCAGACACAGTCCCTGCCTGATTAATTGCAAGTGGTTGCACATTAGGAAACCTCACCTTATTATTTTCAAAAAGTAAGGTAGAGAAAAAATGATGATTTGACTTTTCAAATTTTGGTTTCCCTCCCAAGAGAAGCAAGGTAATGTGTGCTCAGTAAGAGGGCTTCTCTTACAGAGCTGTGGAGTCTGACTGTGGGTTAGCGAGATAAGGCACTGAGCTGGTTGTTGAAAGTATGGTGTGCTCAGGGCCCAGGTCCTGCCTGACTCCAGACTCACTATGAAACCATGGCCATGTGTGCCTCATGCCTAACACCACTATCAGAAAGCCACACAGCTTCTGTGGTATTACTGCTAATACCCAAACCACTGTCTGTGAAACTGGGACAACTCTTTGCCACCCAGCCCTCTCAGGAGACAGAAATCATTGCTGTATGCAAGTGCTTACTGTAGGGTAACATGCTGGAGCCACTAGTACAATGGAGAACTTTTTGAGTGATACTCCTCATTCTGCTTCAGTGCTTGATTATAAGTATTTGATAATGCAAATTTTGGAAAGAGGAGACAGTAAAAAAACCCAAAAGCCTGAGATTAAAGGAGTCAGTAATAAAAAGTCCAAGATTAAAATGCAGCTATGGCTTCAGGTTAACATAGCCATCATGTAGCAAAGCTCTATATAGGACACAGGAAAGTGTAGAACATGGTGTTAAGGACAGCTGCAATTAAATTTCGGAAAACTCTCCATAAGGAAATGACTATATACTTCTGATTGTGGAGATGCATGCTCATTGATGCCCAGACAATACCAAAGAGATGAAGATCCAATTTCTCCCAGAAATAAGCGAATAGAAGAATATTCAGACACAGGCTGAGATGGAAGCCATACGCCACTATCGGAACAACTTAAACAGCCTTATAGTGCCATGCAGAATCCCACGGGTCTCTACATCTACAGACCCGCTTCCAGGATGAGAGAGTTCTGTTTTTTATGGCTTAACAAGGGATTATAGAGATAATGGGGGCAATTTGTCAGCAAGCTAACCTTTACGGAAACTTCCTAATATGAAGATCTTCCTCTCAAATTGTGCATCTTAACATGAGTAATGATAGTCTCATGAATTGTGCTATTTCAGGTTTTCCCCAGCTTATGGTCTTTGTTCCTCTTATTCTACAAAAATGGAAAGCTGCTTCCCAAACATGTTTTCTTGCTTGCATTGCTGGCCAGGCAATTAACAACTTCACTCACAATCAATACGTGGAGTTTTCCCGAGTGCATAATATAGTAGGTAAGGAGATGAAGATAGATTTTTCCCACCTAAGAATTCCACAATAAACATGAGTATTTACTTCTCTTGCAGTAAATCTACTTACCTCCTTTTAATCATGATGATGAAATCAATTAAATACATTTTACTTGTCTGCACAAAAACTAATGAGAAGAAGATTTAGAGGCAAGCAGGGTATTCTTGATACTGAATTATTGGATGGAGACTCAAGCCAGCCCCTACTCTGCCAGACTGAAGAATCTTAACTAGACTTTTACAGTGCTGAAAAAGTCTGAAGATATGCCAGACATCCAGTCCCTTAAACCTTACATTGTTCCTGAACAAAGCAAAAGCTGTATCTTTGATTAGAGCTATCACCATACATAGGGGAAACCAGTTCATTCCAGAGAAGCAATTTACAGGAACAGCTTGTTTACTTTTGGACAAACAGTGCTGTCTGTGAAAGCCCCATCTCAAGCACAGCTCCTGCTGACTTCAGTGGGAATCGGGTATGAGTCAAAAGTGGAGGCTCAGTAGTGCTCTACAGAGAAGCATAATCATAATTATAGCAAGAATTATAATTGGAGACTTGCAAAGTCAATCAGCCTGTTTCTGTTACTACCAATAGCTGTCTGGTAGCTAAATTGCCTAGACTAATTCTTTTTTAACACCTCAGCCATAAGACTCATCATTAGACAAATGCCATATCCTAATATATACTGCAGCTTAAACACAATGAGAGCTTCAATCTGTTTTTTAATTTCTGTGATATTCTGTCTTGTTGCCCACATACTGGGGAAAAAAGTTTATTGTAGGCAGAAGACTGCACGGACTGTTCTCCATCAGAAGGTTCTTGCAGTCTTGCTGTCCCTGAGAACTGACAGGCTCCTGCAGACCTTTGGTGCATGATGACATTTGAAAAGTAAGCAATAAACAAAACTTTAAACAAATGTTTGTTGCAGTTCTTGATGCTGCAGCTCGGAAGCTGCTGAAAAAAAATATCATGCTAATATGTATCAGATTCATAAATGGAAGGTAAATGTCAATCAGCTGTTCAGAAATCTAAGCAGCCCACGTTACGATCCAGCTTACTTGTAAAATTAGCTACTCAGGCCATGCAAGAGTACTTGGAGGGGAGAAAACAGACCCTTGCTTATCCCAATCCCTATTTTTTCCTCTTGTACAACAAGCAGTGTGGATTTGGTGATCCAGCTGAAGAACCTGTTCAGGGGCAAGCAGATGCATATCCAGTGGTGAGACACTTGTGTTGTGTCTGCATTTCAAGCAAGGGCTTTCCGGTCATGCCCCTCATCAGTGGAGGCAGGGTCAGTGCCACTGAATAGCACCCTGAAGTTGTCTGGAGTATTTTTATGCTTGTTCATTCCCTAGATCTCTTTCAAAAAGCAAGTATTGTACTTGGCAAAAACAGACCATGTTTTCAGAGCTAGGCTCCATCAGCAGTTAATTCAAACTGGCCTGATTTTCAGTGCCCCAATTTGAAGCAAGTTCCTTAGCGCCTCACAAACTCAAGACATTTTTAGTTAGAGACCTACCTTTTGGTAACTGATTGGGAACATTATGACCTGCCTTTAAACTGTAATGTGTTACAAAATTAGAGGAACAATTTATGGGGCAGCAGATACTTTCCTTTGCAAGTTTCTGAGTCCCCAGCGCATTATATCCTTATAACGAGTCAATAAAACAAGTCACAGCTACAGCACAATGAATGTCAAGAGGCACAACGGACAGCGGGTATTTTTAATGATTTACTCTATCAGCCTCCTGAACAAGCACTTTTACTTTCTGGAAGTTCACTGTACTACACTGTACGAGGTGAGTGAGTCTCAGTATTTCGGCTGCACCTTCTGTACTGCAATGAGATCAATACTCTGCACTGGTGTCAGCCTTGCTGGGGGAGGAAGGTCAGCTGAGTTAAGCCATCATCTGGCCCGAGGACAAGCCCTGAGAACAACGAGCAAAGAAGCCCAAAGGCAGAAAAGCTCAAAGGCTTGATGTGACTCAGACTGGACACAGCCAGCGGCTGAATTCCGGGGGCTGGCAACACTGAGGGTTCACCCACTGGTCAGCTGAGGTTTGTCCGGGAGCGCTTACACACTCAGCCCTTAAACGGGCAGAGGGGCTGAAAGCTACACAAAATCCTTGCAGTTCGCACAGATTCTTTCTCTTTCAAAAGCTGAATAGGGACAGACGGCGCATAGCTCTGCAGGGCCCAGATGAAAGCACGGGGCTTTGTTACTCGACAGACCAGTGCCCCCCAGTTATTATTTTTTACTTTGTTTATTTATAGCACTACTCAAAACTGAGTACACATTTTGCTGCGGGGCAAACAAAAGACTAAAAAGACTATCCTTGCCTTCAGCCTCTCGGAAACAAGTCCAGGTCAGCGAGAAATTCAGTATTTCTCTCCTGCAGCCGCGAATTGCCGAGAGACCGTGCTGGGTCGCGCCCGGCCAGGGCGCAGCTTGGAGCAGGAACCCCCCTGGTCTCCCCTTGGGTGTGTCGCCGTCCCCCACTTGCAGCGGCGTGGCAGGGCAGGGATGGGTGCGGGCCGTGGGAGAAGGAGGGGCGGCAGAGCATCCCCGCGGCGCTGCCCGCACAGCATCGCCGCCGCGCTGCGGCCGGATGGGCACGGCCACACCGCCCTCTAGCGGGCACTGCCGGGAAGCGCCGCCGCGGGGAAAGGGCACCATCAGCGCGACACGGGAAACTACGAGCCGCCTAGTAGAGAAATACCCTCTTAATCACCTCATTCGCAGTGTATATTACCTGTTCGCACTCACACGATTCATATTTCTAAAGATTCCTCCAGGCAACAATCATTATGAATTTTTAAAAGTGGCTAAATGATTCAGCCTCCAGATTTAATTGGTGAGAGTTATGCATCCCATCTATACTAACTGTACTATCTTTGATTAAAAAAAAAACAACCAAACAAAAAAATTACTGCAGCATAACCTTTCTGTAGGTTTCTATTTAAATTCATTCCCATTCTATCCATATTACTTTTCCATAGAGCGACACTGCAAACCAGGGTGACAGTATGAAAGCAACAATGAATACAGTGAAACCTGTAAAAAAGGGTGGAACAAGGAGATTTTGCATCCTGTGGTTTCAGTCTGCATTCTGAAAACAAAGCATTTAACTGGACTGTCGAGAGTGCTATCTCACAATGTCCTGCTTTGCGCATCCTGCTACTGAACTCCTGGCCTCTAGCAAAACTCCAGCTGAATGTCACTGAGCAGGGACTTCAGCTTATAAAATGTCTTGCACTTGATTTGTAATTGTTCTGCACTGCACACCAGCACTGCTGTACCAGTGCTGACTGTGTGTTAAATTACAGGAATGATATACTCAGCACACATATGCTGATAAATATGTGGGGGAAAATAATAGCCCTCTAGTTCATGCTAAGTTTAATGAGAAGACTAAAAATAGAATAACACCTCACCGGGACTTGCTGTTCCCTGCATCTGGTTTGAAAATGGTAAGACAGGGATGTACATTCTTAACATCTTAGCCAAAATTCCAGACTTTTTGTTGTTGTTTTGTGGTAAATAAATCTTTTCAAGAGAAAGCAGATATGGACATAGACAAACACACTAAACAGAAATTAAATATCTCAGTCTATGTATAAATGGCATTTCAGAGCATCAATTATCAAAACAGTTTCGCTCTGCAACATCACAGCTGCAATGTGTTAAGTCAGTAATATATATGGAAGACAAAAAGAAAACACTCAAGCTAACTTACAAATGAAGTCTTTGAAACTCATAACACTGAAGAGTTCAGGTGAAAGCCACTCACACAAGTCTGAGATATGTGCTTTCAGGAAACTCACCTCTTGCACTAGAAGAGCAGAAAAGAATTCCCTTGCTTTTCCTAATGCTTTTGATGACGCCTGGGAAGTGCTGTGAAACACATTCTTATCAAGAGTAAGGACAAAGTGAGCAGGTGTTTCTCATTCCTTCATTAGCTGACCCTCACATTTCCCCACACCACATTTTTTGTAGTGTAAAAGAGGAGTACAAGCATTGCTTGAGGAACCTGTGGCTAATTTTTAGTCCTTTATCTTTCTTCAGTTCCCAAGAGTTAAACTGTTATGGGGTATGTAAAGTTCTGTGATATAAAGGCTTTCATTCCTTTGTCTACTGTGATGGACTGCGGGTGAAGTAGCTTTAGTCTTTTATGCATTTCTGGATCTATGATTCTAGCCTTTGCCAACAGTTGACTGCAGAGCCAACCCCAGGTTTCTCTGTAGTAAAAAAAAAAAAAATACCAAAGACCCATAATAACAGTGGCCTTGAAGGGAAGGAGTGAAGTAGAGAAGAAGAAGGATGGATTTCTTTTTCATATCCCCTTTGTGTCCCTTTAGGCACTTTCTGATTTTTTGTATGTCTGAAGCAGTTCTGGTTGCTCATAGCCATGCCACAGCTGAGTGCTTTGACTACCTCTGTACCAACCTGCAGCTGATCTCTACTATTTTCTGCCACATGTAGAGAGTCCAGCCATAGGATGGAAATTAAATCTAGCACACTACAGATTGCAAAGCAGTCATCTCTTTATAGCAAGTGTCCTAGTTCAGCAGGAGAGGCCAGTTATCACTGTGTGGGGGTGATCAAAGCTATGTATTCTACCCCCTCTATTCATTTCCCAAGAACAATGGACCATTTGCAGCAGCTGTCCAAGAAGTCGTTAGCACCTTCACACCCAGCCTGAGGGGGCGTGGCTGCCAATGGGCCATCAACGTTTCAACAATACCCCATGACTCACAGAGTTAATCACCCATTGTGTGAGTCCCTGCCCTGGAGGAGGGACTGGGTGCTCCCTGAGGGTACATAAATGGGGCTCAGAGGACCTCAAGGACAACTGCTTGGATCCATAGGAGCAGCAGGACCTCAACAGGAGGAAACCACCACTCTCAACTAGACTATGACTACCACTCCCGACCAGACCACAGCCATCATCTGCACCAACAGGTCAGAGAGCCCAGCGCTCGGCAGACTAGGAGGATGGGGATACACACTCCGATCCCGGCATCACTGGATACTGGATGGTGTTCCTCTTTTCCCTTCTCGACTGTTTTCATCCGTGAGCATTCATAACCACCACAAGGATTGCTGTGAGGGAAAAAGAGGTGGGAGAAAGCTCCGTTTTCCCTTCCCCTGCGGACACAGGATTGTTGCTGCTTTGCTTTCCATTTTTTCTCTCATGGGAACTAACCTGGGAACTGCCTGCTACCTCGCCTGAGAGGAGAGCCCAGCTGGCCGGGCGCGACAGCGCCACCTGCTGTCTGTGGATATAATCACATTTTCCTTTTTGGGAGTAGCCAAGAGGACCTTTTAGACTGTTTTGCCTTGTCATTTTGGGGTGGAGGGGTTTGTTGCAGAC
>JAWWMP010000116.1:48191304-48259258 GCA_035047865.1 Dendrocincla tyrannina
T
The DNA here is from genome assembly GCA_035047865.1 of Dendrocincla tyrannina. Lineage (NCBI taxonomy): Eukaryota > Metazoa > Chordata > Aves > Passeriformes > Dendrocolaptidae > Dendrocincla > Dendrocincla tyrannina. The sequence goes on from JAWWMP010000116.1 coordinate 48,191,306, forward strand.
GGTTAAGAACTGTTATCTTTCCCTTTACATATATTTTTCCTAATTAAAGTTCTGTTTTTCTAATTTAAAGGAGAGGGATTATTTCTTGGCCAACATAGATATCTTAGTTTTCTCTCTAAGACAGCAAGACACTTCAGTTATATGACTTATTAGCAAATTAAACCTCACCTAAATCCATGAACATGCAGCTGGTGCATGTCTCCTTGTAGTTCCAGCTCTGCAATAACTTGGCTTGTACACAGAGCCAGGATTTCTCTTGCCTTATACTTAGTTTTGTGAGCATTGCATGGTATCTAGGAAAGATATCTGCAATGTCCTACTTGTGAGCACACCATCAAGAAATCCAGCTTTCTCAGGCTGACCAAAGAGAAACCTGGATATGACATTCCACGGATTGTGCTGCATGTGCAAGGCAAACACCTCTCACGTGTCCATGGAAGAGCGAGCATTTTGGTGCTTGCCCTTAGGGAGAAAACCAGGTGTTGGGAAGAGGAGCTCAGGTTTCAGAGAGCAGCGCATGCATCCAGATCTGCCTGAAGGGACATATTGTGGCTACACTTGAGTCTGCAAGTGTATTATCTCCTTCCCAGAATAGCCTGCCAGACCCTGAACCACTGTCCCTAACCACATTCTTGTTGCCACAGAAATCAAAGGTCCTGAGTCCTACATGACCATCCCACCTCCCTAATATTTTCCCTTTTTTTGGCTAGTAACATCTTCCCTGCACCTTCCTTTTGTGGTACGGTCTAACTTCATATGATGCAAATTGTTTCCTTTCCTTTCCTGGCTTCCTGCTTCTCTCCTGTCTTTCTCTGCCTTTGAGATGGAGAACAACAACATCTTGTTTTTCTGCAAACAAGACTATTTAAGAAATTGAAAAATTACCTGGACTGTGAATCTATTAGGACTGATTCAAGAAATGAATGAAATGAAAAAAAGGCTCTGCAAGAGAGATTTCTTCATTCTGCAAAATGCCATGTGATTATGCAAAAGCTGTTCTCTTATGTTTTTGCCAGACAAAATATGTAGACAGTTTTCTTGCCTTTTGGAGGGGAAATGCTGTGCATGTGCATAAATACTGTCTCTTCCTTGAATTAAAATGAGACCTTACAGAGCGGGTAAATTGCACATTGCTGGGGTGAGCAGACTGGCAGCTCAGAACCGAGCCTGGTTTCACAGCACATTGCTTGTCTCAGCAGCAAGGCAACCTGGAACAGGCTTGGTCTGGTTTTTGGTCTGTAATTCAGTGTGTAAATGCCAGCCAAATTACAGCAAAGCAGATGGGAGAAGTAATTTGAAGATCAATGAAGATACTTGCATTAAAAAGTAACTTTAGATATATTTTTTAATGAAAGAGATCCTTTCTAATTCAGAATAGCTAGTCAAAAGAAAAGGATCAAGTAGTGAAAACTGCTAAAGCTTAGCAGAACACACCTACAAAGAATTATTACAAGTGATTAACTCTTTACAAAGTTAATCCCTAATAAACTGAATTATCAGGTCAAAGACATTTTTGTTCTCAGGTACCTGCGTCACACTGTGAATCCAGAGTTTCCTAAAATGTAAAAGTAAATAATTGAACTCTGAAAAATTCCAAAGGGATTATTCACAATGCAATGTTTTCATTCTTCTGTGGCATTTGCAGTGTCCATCTGAACTTTTATAAATTTCTACTGAATAGTGGCATTTTCCTTTGTATAATTGGCTATACTTCAATTGAAAAAGAAATGAGTATCAGGAAAGAGCACAATAAACAAATCCTTTTTGTTTTATTGCTAGAAAAAATGCAACTCAACCTTAAATAATCTCTAAATCAATATTCAAAATTCCAGTCAATCACCAAGTATAATTATTGTAAAATATTTCCAGTATTGCCTTAAACTCTGAGCTCACCAAGTTTCTCAAGCTGCTGGTCCACAGGAGGAAAGACACGTTTGTCTCTCACATGCCACTGTGCTGGTTCCTGAAATGGCTTCTTTTTGTGCAAATCCTCAGCAATGATTAGATACTAACAGACTGTTCAAGACTGTTTTAATGCAGAGATTGGAATTAGCTTTGATTTGGTTCATGAGCTGAAGATACTTAAGATGTGGGGGAATCATAAAAACATAAAAAGAAAATTTTACCATAATATTGGAGACTGGCTCTGTAAGAAGCACACAATCTTCTGCCAGAGACACATCAGGATTTCTGAACTTGTGGGATACTTCATTCTGTTTGTCTATGTAAAGAAATGGCTCTTACTATGCTCTTCTTCAGAAGCTGGACTTGGAATTTTGGGAAAGAAGTATGCAACTTTCTAAGTCACAATACAAAGATTGCAATATTTGGAGATCAACATAGTTATATGTACTGTTTTTCATACTCCGTGAAAACAAATGGGACTGTGTAAGCAACAAATTGTGCAAACATTCTGAGAGATGATTTTCCATAAGAAATGTTAGAAGGCAACTGCTCAACCCCTGCTCCCACTCCCCCAAACCGCCTCTTCTTTGACATGATGCCACCAGATACCTGGTATAATATGCTTTGATACAATCCTTGCACCTCCAAAACAGCTGCCATCTTAAAAGATCAAGAAATCATGTTTGGAAAAGCTTTCCCTATCTATTCTGTTCTGTAAAGTGCTTGACCCCATGTCTGAGTATTTTGCTGAAGTTCTTCACTGAGTAAGAAAGCACATAATTTAAAGCTTGTCCTTACACCCCTACTGAATCTGGCCCCATATGGCCAAGCTAAGTATAAGCAGGACTCATGACTATCCAAATTCCAGAGCTTCTATTACAGTAAATTTCTTTTATATAAAGGCAGGTTAAATTTTATAAAATTATGGTGCTTAAAAAGTGTTCTACTCCTAGAGGGAAAAAAAAAAAAAAAAAAAAAGGTTTTATCCATGTAGACACATAATTTGACTGTTGGGCAACTCAGTCCACAAACTGAAAGCAACAATCGTACCAATTCCAACACACCATACAGTTTTTCTAGTTTTTCTTAAAGTGCTAAACACTATGGCTCCTTCAATTGCTGCAAATGGCTGTTTTGAAAGACAGTTACATTTTGTTTCAGTTTTTGTACATCTTTCCCCACTAACTTAGCCTGTAATATAGTGCACCATATGAAAAGCTGTCATGGTGTAAAACTGATGCATAAGAAATTTCATCAGTCATCTGTTTCTGAGTCCTATGGGTACAAATTCTTTGCCACAATCCAAATGAAACCTTTTCTCCCTCAGGCTCCATTATGAGGTAAGTGAATATTTTGTTCTTCTGGAATATGTACAGGGATTTACTAAAACTGTTACTGTGCTTCTCTTAAAACATTACGTATTCCAAAGTACATGCAATTAAACAGTGTGACAGTAATTCACTCCCTCATCATTATTGAAATGATAAATGAGCCAAAAGAGACATTCACAAACCACATAGCAGATTTCCATGATGCCACAATACTCTTCAAAATGAGAAAATGATGAAACTTAGAACTGTGTTTAACATCAGAACAAGACTTAATAATGTAGATCAGAGTACACTGTGTCTAAATCAGTTGATAGCTGATTATATGTGGGGATGGGTGATCATGCAGGTTATTAGCTGAATTTTCAACATTTGGATGTTGATAATGCCAGCTTTTGGAACTGGATTGATTTTTATAATAGAATGTTATTATAGCACTTACAGTGACATGAAGAACAGAACTTCAGCTTGATCTTCCTCTACAGAAGCTCATTAGAGATTCACATGAGAAGACAACCAACACGTGCTATTGCCATGGAAACAAGATGGAATATTATGAAGCATTATATCCCCTATGCGAAAATAGAGATGGCAAAGAGAAATTATAGCAAAAGACGAGCAGGCTTTTTATTTGCAGCCTGTATGGTCAAGTAAAACTTAGCTCCTGCTCTTTGAAATAATCACCAGTGCAGTTTTAGGATGCTGGTTTCAATTGTTCCTTTTCAAACATGGGAACTCAAGCTAGTTAGTGTAGTTTATGATGTATGGGAGGAAGGAGGCTGAATGGAGGCACTGGCATCACAGCAGGTGTGTAGGTGTGATGATGTACAAAGCACAGACATCACAGAACTGATAGAGGAGTGAGTCAAGTACAAGCCAAACAGTGAGGCGCTGATAAAACAGAGGTGAGCAAAGCCAGCAGAGGCTGAACACCTGCTGTGTCATTGAAGACAGGCCAGACGTTGAAGAAAGGCCAGTTTCAAATCCAATGGCTAGCCACTACCAGTGGCCAGAATAGAAAGGATAAAATTTCTTGCAATTTACATTAAATAGGTGAGTCTCATGGTTTCTCACCTTGTCTAGGTCTAGATAATGAAGTGCTTTTGGACATGCTGGACATATTGTATGACCACAATATGTATTTAGTCTAACTCCCCAAGCTTCTGCTTGTGACTGCATACACAGAAAATTCCTTAAGGCATTTACAACAGCTCTGTTTGGTCTAGAGAGAGTTTTAACAATTGCAAGAGCTTTGAACATTGTCTCTGAGTACAGAGAGATAACTTGTGAGTATGAACAAAAGTATTTTTTTGTGTTTGATGACAAAACCACAAATGCAAAAATTCTATGCTAATGGAAGCAAGAGCTTAGAAGAAATACTTCATCCTTTGGAAAAAAAAAAAGCCTGATCTATACCAGTTCTACTTTTAAGAAACATTTTTAAATTCCAGCTGAGAGTCTGTCATAATTAGTCACTTTGAGCAAAGACACGATGGGCAAAATAAAGCTTAGAAAAGATAAACAAAGAGAGTAATAGGGTTTTAAGAAGCACTTGACAAGCCCTGAAAAGTTGTGCCATAAGTTTGTCACTACAGTTACTGTGAGATTCAAAACCCCTTAAGAGAATGATGGAAGGGAAAAATATTACAGTAGAGAAAGTTTGTGAGTGCTTAGTGAACCAGGCTTTGGGAAGCCTTCCAATGCCAGCATATGAAAAGCATGGCATGACACTATTTAATTATGATAAACCCCACAAATCATCATCCATTTAAGCAGCCAGGTCAAATGACTTTCAAAAGTGACAGATTACATTCACTGTTTCAACTCTGATTCATTCTTGACTGATTCTGTTTTGACAAGGAAAAAAAAGACAAAAGACACTGATTTTGGGAGAATAGTCTGAATGGAATATGAATTTTATTGTATAGTTATTCTAGTAAAACACAAACTTTAATAGCAGTCAGTGGCTTTGTAAGAAGCAAAGTAACAAGCACTTCGTTAAAAAGAATAGTAGATCAATTTTTTCACAAAAAACAGACAGAGAGAAAATGCGATACAGTTGCCAAGAAGAGTGGAAGATAACATTCTTTCTCCTCTTTGCATATAAACTTCTTTCCCAAATCGTTAAATGCAATTCCCTAGCAATAGCAACTACTTCTTTTTCCCTGCACCTTTACTGGCCTTGTTCTTCTTTTTCTCTGCTTTCAGGGCTGCTTCCTGAGCTGCCAGTTCTTCTTGTCTTCTGAGTTCAGCCTCTATCAGACTACTTCTGTATGCTTCCCGAATGCCGTGAACTCTGCTTCGTGTTTCATCTAAGGATGCCTAGCCAAACACAAAGAGCAATACCGCCCCACTCAACATATGAATCTTGATTTCATCACAAGTAACTGCATCCTTCCTGTTCTATTTCACTCTGTGACTCTGTAAGTAGAGGGAGAGTATCTCTCCTTTTCTTTTTACTTGGATTCTAATTGATTTTTTGTACGACACAGCCATATATCAATCTTTTCACCATGAAGAGGAAGACAAAGTCCATGAAAGTCCTTTTAAATTTGCTGGCTTAGTAAGCTAATTCTGTGAAGGGAGGATAGGGCAACAGACTAGTTACCTCTCTGGATCCAGTCCCTCTTCCATTACTGGTTGGCTTTGCGGTCTTAAATGTGCTGAAATGGCTCAGGAGTTTTAGCCTTTTAAATCACATTGACCTTCAACAAGACATAGGGCAAGCGGGACTTTGACACCGCTTAATACTTTTTCCTTTCCATTTCCACCTTGGAAAATGGGAATGTCCAAATACCTTCAAATGTTTCTGCGGTCTACAGATGAAAGAACCGCAAAAGTGTGCATATCAGCACAGTGTGCATATTCACAAGTAACTCTCATTTTAAATTCATCCTGTGAAATATTTTTAATGGAAATACTTTGTAGAAAGACTGGAGGAACTACTCCTGAGAAAAAATTTCCCTTCTAATATATGGTATGTTAGACATCCAAAATCATAGCAACATCTGAAAACCTGGACCTATATTCGTATTAGGATCAATTACTGCTAGAGAACTGTGACTCCTTGTAGACCTACAGTTGAGTAATATAAATCAGGTTGTCTGGGAACTTGCTGAGGAGAGGTTTCCAAGTGATTTCTGTAAATAAGTTGATGTGATGCAAAATTATTTTTACTGTCTCTTATTCACCTGTAAGAGCTCTGAATAGTCACCTGTGGATTGCTAGTGGTTATTGTATCACCACAGTGAAACAAACAATTTTGTTCCTGTTGATGCTCAACAGTTAAGCCAGTAAGATATTTGTATCAATTTCATGTGCTATGCATTGGTTGAGTTAATCCTCAGAATGCATCCTATGCTAATGCTACCAAATTTATTATTTATATTTATATAAATATACTTTTATATATATAATATTTAAATAAATATTAAACAAATGTATTATTTATTTATTATTAAATTATTAATTTAAATAAATATTTTATATAAATTATTTATATTTATATTATTATATTATTTATAGATTTTTTTTTAAGGATTAATAAATCAAATTCTTCATTTGCTGGTATCATGCATATTCCAAAAAAACTGTATTCTCTAACTTTGCTGTAAGACACATTAAGAACAACTCACGCCCCTGCATAATTTTTTTAAATTACATTCCAAAAAGCCTATACGATTCTGTAGAAAAAAAAAAAAACAAACACAAAAAAACCCCAGAGATGCTTTACCTAATACGGACCTGGTCATGCGTAACCATCAATATAACCATCCTTTCAGGTGATGTTCTTAAAATAATGTTTTTGCAGAGATCTGTATCAAGAAAGTACTAAGAATATCATATTAAGGATGTTGTGCCATGCTATTTTTTTTTTCCTTTAGAACTTTAAGTTTTAACTTTTGCTCAAGCAAAAGTTCAAGCTTGTTCATTGCTCCTAACTACTGGTACTGAATACAATAGTTTTGATAATGGTTGATCAGGATATTCAGATTAACGGTGGACATCGTCTTAATACTTACTGGGAAGTAAACTTGACAACCTACCTGCAGATTCTCATACATTTCAAGTATATTTTGCTTCAATAAAGCTCTGTCATTTTCTTCCTTTTCTCTTTGTTCCAAAGCCAGCTTTCGAAGTTCCCTAAAATGGTTGATTTTTTCCTCCTTACGTATCTGTTGCTGTTGAATGATAGACTCATTTCTCTGCACAGATTCAGATCTTGTTTTTCTGAAGGAAATACACAGATATTTGTCTCATTTCAAATACAGCTTTGGGTGTTGTGTATTTTGCTTAACACCTATATGCATATATTTGGCTTATAACTGGCAACGTCACCATGGTATGGTTAGATATGGTTAAGGAGTCACTTTTCCACTGCTTATTTAGAACACCCATAGGAAAGTACATTCCTGAGGTCTTCTTATACTTGAGTGTCTATTTTTAAAATATTTGTAAAATTATGCTCATCTTTGAGCAAATGAAAAACTCCTATATATGTAACTTTTAATTTGCAAAAAATATATTTCCAGAAGTTTTTGATATTATAAATCTGCCTTGAGACAAATGTTTTCTGGTGGTTTTTTGTGTTTTTTTTTTTTTTTTTTTTTTTATTTTTATTTTTTTTGGCATAATGGCCGCTAAGTGTACAATATATTTTTTTATATTTTGACTTAAATGACTAGTGTAAAATTCAAGGACTTGAAGACAAATTAAATGCCTACAAGATCCAAGCCTGTGAAAAATATTTTGCTATATTTTCTACTATTTTAATGTTAGTCACTTCAGTATAACACCAGTTTCCCTCTCAATTTAAAATTAAATTTGGGCATTTTTTCAGCCTGTTCTAAGGTCTTTGAAAATCAACGAGATGCAAAAATGCCACATTGAATATAAATGGACTTAAGCATGAAGTGGATTCTAGATGCAGAACAGCAAACATACAGATGCATGTAAATTAGCTCCATAAGTTCATGTCAACACTTGTAATGAATATAGTTCTTATGAATATGAAATGTAATTCATATAGTTATTTCAGCTGTTAGCTGTTATTATTAACTGACCTGCATTTGTTAAATATATTATTTTAAATTACCATAACATCCTGACAAACATCATATGTGCTCCTTTCCAGATGGACACTGACATAAGCATATTTGCCTGAATGTGCTTTCTCCAAAAGTTTATGTCACATACTCATTACGTGCAGTACAGTGATTCAGCTCCTTTGACATTAATTATGTTAAGGCAGTTTACCTCATGTAAGGACTAAGGTCTATAAGCTCCCTTTTCTTTTTCTGCGTTTGTAATCCCGAGTCAGTGGCTGCTTGTGGTACTTTCTTTCCTGCGGTACGAAAATATAAACCAGAACAGATTAACCTGGTTATTTGGTTATGCTAGGAGCATCATCTAAATTCTTGCATAAATTTTTCTTGTTTTGGCTCAGCAAAATACATTACTAAATGGGAATATGGACTGGAGAGGATATAGTATTTCTGCCCTTTTATTTCCAACACTTATGGTAGAATCAAAGATGCTGCAGGAAACCCATATATGCTAGAACAAAACTAATATATGTATTTTAGCTAAATCCACTTTACTCAAAAAAGTTTGTAAATCAAAAGAAGAATACTGAATTTGCAGTGCCTAAAGACTATAACAACTTATAATCAGCTAGAAATCATACTCTTTTATTTAAAAAAATCAATAAAAATCCGAATTCTTGCTGTAGTTTAAAAAAATTATATGCCTTTCCTGGCAGAGATTCAGTTTAGGAAATACCAGTAAAAAAAAAAAAAAAGGTCCCATGACATACTAAAATTGGTATTCTGAATTCTTAGGATTTTTTTAACCACATGGATAGTAACTGTGCCATATTTTATAGCAGTGTTCTTGAAACACCATAATACATCTGATATTAGGCATTGCACTGGCCTGAGCTGCGTTGTGATTATTCCAGAGCTTCCTTCTATTAATTTGTCTGGGTGTACTGAAAATGCATGTGAAATCTGATGAGATTTAATGATGACTGAAGGAGTTTTCTTTCATAAAAACTCTCTTATTGCCCTACCTATAGCAGTAACCAGTTGAAATACTTTAAAAATATTCCTGGAATTTTCTCATCAAAAATAGGAAAGAGGTTGCTGAGCATTAAAAAAATTACTGTCTATATATTTACTGCCTATATACAGCCAAATATACCAGCCCACTCTGGAGGCCTTGAAGGGTAACTTGGATCTTTGCAAGTGCCTTAGACACTGCTCCTCAGAAAAGTATTCTTCAGAATATAAAAATGCTCATTAAGATTCTGAATATAACAGAAAGGTTCCATCACGTTATTGCCTATTGTTGCACTCTATAGAATTCAACCATAACAACTTGGGGTGTCACTCTTTACTTCACAAGACCTTATATTAGACTCTAAATGTGCAGCTTAGAACCAAGCACTTGCTAGACAACTATTAATTTTGAAGTACTTACCAGTAAAACTTAGAGAAAATAATATTTTTTCAAGTAACCAAAACTATGTTTGATAAGACATTAGGTAAGGATTAGTTCTGCTTTAAGTTCTGAAACCTTCCTGTGAAGATTACTTACTTGAATGGAGAAATACTAATCTTATGTGCTGGTCACAGGTTCTAGTTTCATGCACATGAGCCATGACCAGATATTGTCACCATCAGACTGGGTATTATTCTTTTCTTTTTGTGATGGCCTGATGTCAGCATTATTAACAAAGCAAAGAAACAACAAACAGCTTGCAGCCTTGCACCCAGTTCAACTTCTCATCAGAGTTCATTAACTGGCAGGGAATACATACGAAGAATCTGTAGAAGTTGTAACCACTAAGTAAAATTAGCATTTATGGAACCTGCCAGGAATCTGATGTTACTCATTATGCACTTTTTGACACCTCACTTCCAGAACACTGTCTGCGAACAGTTTCCATGAACAATAACATAAAGAAAACACACCTTACATGTATTAGTCTCTTCCTATTTCAGCTGCTGAACACTTCTTCAGCATTTCTACACTACTGAACTCTGGTACCCAACTTCGAATAAGTAAGTACTTTCCACTGAACTTCCAAACATATTAGGTTAATTAGGGGTTAGAATTCTACTACAAAAGGACTACCTGAAATTTGATTAAGGGTATCTGTGTCCAGAAATAGATGAATGAAACAATTAAAACAAAGAGGGGATAAAGAAGATAGAGACTAAGGTGCCATTGCACATTTGGACACCTTTATTGGGGTTGTTTTATCCATTTACTACTAGTATTTAATGCAGTGGTCTTTTCTAATGAGTTGAAGATGATGAACTGAAGAGACAGAAAGCTACACGCTTACCTTTTTCTCCTGAACTAGGTGTTAAATGGGCAGTCTCAGTCCCAGCTCTGTGCTTCTCATAATCTCTCACAGCGCACTTATTAATAAAATGCACACGCTCCTGAAAAGCCTAAAGATCAAAGTTTTAATCTAGATAAGAAAACTTCTACTGCATACCTTAAATCCCAAAGAATTTTCAAAAGTAGGATTCTGTAAGTGGTCAATAAGGTCTAAAACCAGGGTGCAGTATGCAACTCTGCCTGGGGGCGGAATCAGAAAAGATGCCAGGGTCCCAGTGAATCAGTTCTGAGATATTGAATACTTACACTAAGGATCACGGTCCAGTGAAATACTGGAAAGTCACTGTTCTCTTGGCAGTTTAAAATAATATTTGGATTCAAAAGAAAACGCTCAAAACTGAAAAGAAGATTCCCTCAGAGCTGAAGGTACAGCTACTGCACCTCCTTAGGGAAATATCATTTTCTCTTGCAGGCTCCAATAGCCTGGTGGTTTAGATTTCCTCCTGAAAAATGGGACCTTTGGGTGCAAACCCTTTCAGACTCAATTACCTTTGATACCAAAACCAGACACTTCTGTCTTTTGAGAAGGTAACTCTGGCTCACTGGGCGTTCTCTTAAGGACTGAGACTGCCAGAATGGACAAAAGTCAAAGGTCACCCTGGAGTCAGGCACCTGATTCCCAGAGTCAGAGGGTCTGGAACCCCTGGAATGGGCAAACACTTTGACAGGGGATCAATAAGAAAGACAAGAGGAAGCTACTTAGGCTGGATAGAAATTTAGACCTGGCTTTTAGCACATTCCATGTGGTTGCTGCAATTTTCTTAATGACAGCTGTCTTAGAAAAATGGCACAGACTGATGGGACTTTCAAAATGGAACCCTGTAGTTGCAATTCAGTTGATTTTCTAGTCAAAAAAGTACACAGTGATAGAACCAGCATTCTGAAGAGACTCTTTACACATCAAAGGAGATTCACTTCCAGCTAATCTTTAGGAGGCTGGACTTGCATTTTCAGTTTCAGCACAACCAATCATAGCTGCAGAGCTGCACCTCTCCTTAGATCAGAATTTAATAGAGTACTGTCAGAAAAAGTTTTGAGCTTTGAATACACTGAAAAAAAACGAGGAAACCTGAAAGTGTGACTGGGAAGACCCATGTCTGAGGTTCATTTCTGAAAGGTAATATAAAAATGACAAAATGCTTCTAAGATGGGCGTTCTGGCTGAATGTTCCTCAATGGGCAATGGTAGTGGTGGTTATAAAGACTGCATTTTGTTCTTTAGTTGTTTTTTTGGTTTTTTTGTTTGTTTGTTTGTTTTTGCAATGAAGCTTCCAATTCTGAGTCAGCAGTGCAACTTCTTGCTTTGGTAGAAAGAACATGTATTATTTTTCCATCATAAGAATACATCACATCAAAAGTACCCAGCTGCAGCTGAAAACTGAATTAGTATTGCTTCTCCAAAACAGTGAATTCATACAGAATATGCACAGGCTCATGGATAACCTGCAGCCCAGCATGAATTTGGGAATCCTGGCTGCAGGTGACAGTTTGAGCGTTGATATGACCAGGTGCCAGTTCCTGAAGAGAAATAATTTTTGGCATATCTGTAGCAGTTTATTTCTCAATAGAATCAGTTCATATTAAACATTAAACCTGTCACAAGCAGTAGCTTTGCAATTGTTAAGAGATAGTGGGCTTTCTGAAGAGAAACTTTTCTAAGTTTTGTAAAGTAGAATCTAAAGTCTCAGTGATTTACAGAACCCTGACATAGATGATCTGGATTCCTGTCCAGAATTCATGCACATAATCACTTTTAGTTCTTTAAACTGTGCAAAATTTACTGTCTTCTAGAGAGTGGTGAAGAGGAGAGCCCTATGAAGTCAGGCCCCTGTTGGGGCAACTGCTCCACCACCACAGCAGCTCCTGGAACTTGTGAAGAAACGTCACTGCAAAGACAGCACTCTGAAATTACCTTGACAGCTCTTCCTGGCTCTGCAGACTCCCATGCTTGTTTCATGGCTTTGATCTCATCTGCTCGCTGGGTGTCTCTCCTCACCTCCAGAATGTCTACCTCTTTCTGTTCACTAACTACACGTAAAGTCCAGCACGGTTTGCTCGAAATTGATTGCTGAAAGTATCATAAACACAATATATTCACTGGTATACACCTATTACCACTTCTTAGGATGAAGTTATGTTTTCGTATCCTGGTAATTTTGCATGCATTGTGACACAAAGAGTCCCTTTTCCTTTCCTTCCACAAGCTTTTTTAGTAGAAGCCTTATTATATTTAACAAGGCTTTTTGTGTAGAAATAAACCTTGTCTTATAAGGTTCTTTCCCAATAACTTCCAAACTCTCTAGACCACCTTAACACATGCCTTCTCCAGAACCATAGAGTATGTAGTGCCTGAAGTGTATGAGACTAATGTGCTGTCTCAGCAATGAACAAGATACCATTCTGCAGATATTTCTGGAAGCTGTTGTTACAATCCAGTCCAACTTTACTGGGTGTTACATCTTACTTTCGGCTTCAAGAGATTTTGCTTACACAAACTCTTGTAAAGCTCTTGGTTCTTTGGTACCCTGAGTTAATGTCTGGAGAAAAACTACACATTTTTCTCTAAGAGATTTCTTTTAATTTGGTGAGAATATAGGTGCTTTGGTAAAAAGGGCTTTACAGGCATAAACGTGCAACTTCACAAAGCATTACAACAAGTTACCAAGATTAGCAAGCATTGCTATAGAGAATCTTTTTTACACTCAGTAAACACATGCTGCTTAAACTGGGGTAGTTGCAACTTCAGCTAAATACAGAAAAGAAGTGTTTAGATTACCCACAAGAAGAAGAAAATGAAGGAAGAGAGATTAAAAAAAGAGAGAGAAAAAGAGGGAAGAAAGAACATAGTGACCACTCAGAAGGTCACATGCTGACAGCTTCCGAGAGAACAGGCCAGAGTCCACAATGGACACCTTGTGCTGCCTCCTTGTCTGCTCTGGTCACTGTAGCCACCCCCTCCAGGCAGGACCTTTGGTTCACTGACCACTTACTGTCCCCTTAGGCAAAGTGAGGGGTACCATGCCTAGTTAGAGGCTCCAGGGAGTGTGCTGTGGGTGGACTACTCGGAGGACTTCCTTGACTGATGACTCAGTCTCAAGGCTCCCATGGCCATGTCAGCTATAGCCCACATGCTCTCAGCAGGGCTTATGTGCCTGCAGGACCAGCCCTGCCCCTACACACACACTCACAGACAAGGTGGCTCTGACCCAATAATAGCTGATATGGTATGTAACAGTCATACCAGCTGAAGAAGCTTTCAGTTCAAGATTTAGAAGCAGAATTAGGAGTTAAACACTTATTTAAAGCTGAAGGTGAGCATCTTCTTTACCTGCAAGAGCTCCATTTCAAAACCTGTATCTGTTTCAGTGACAGACTGAAGAACTCCCAAAAACCATCATCCCAGAACCCCTAGAGTACCCCATCATTGGAGCTGAAGGAAGAAATCTGACACAGCCTGAAGCTTCATTGCGTTTCTGTGGCCAGAAAGCTCAACTGCAGCCACTCAGACTGCTGAAAGAAGGATTAAGGCACTATTTCTGAACTTTGTATAATTAGGTTTTAACATGAGTCACAGGGAAGTTTGCAGGTTTAGTCAACAACAACAACAACCAAACAAAAAAAACCAGTCAAGATTTCTTCACGAAAAACTCTATGGAGCTGTTCTGCCTTTGAACTACCTGCCATGAGGCAGCAAAGGTCCCAGCAAAAGCAACACTATTACACAATGAGCTGTCAGTTTCTTCATTGCCTTTTATTAATCTGTTTGCAATCCGTAACATCATTTGCTCCTTTTAAGGTGTGAAGGCTGGCAATAGCCTATTGGTCAGCCACAGAACACTCAGATTATCCCACCACACATGAGAAGAAATCCCAAGTAGATACCAATTCTTCTGCCAGTCCATAACTGCAAGCTAATGACAACTGTGATATATGAGACACGAGCTACTGTAATGGAAAGACATATTTCATCTCCCTAGGAACCCAAGAAAGCCACTACAATGAAAGTCTAATGGGACACAAATATGGTGAATTTATGGAATTTAGCAAGTTTTCAGCAGAGACAGAAACTATACCAACAAAAGGAACAACCATTCGTTCCTTTACACATAAATAAAGAAATGAGCACGTTGCATCTCTAAATCCAGGATGCATATCTTTTACATTCAACTTTGTAATTCAGCCTTTCAGCCTTTGCATTCACCTTTGTAATCATAAAAGGTGACAAAGCAAGACACAGAGAAATGCAAGGGATACACTAGAAGCACTAGCAGTACTGATATGCTGACCCAAGAATATCTTTAAGTTCAGTACAATGATTGCACATTCAACAAATCCAGTTTTTGTATTTTTTCTCACCTGAGATTCAACTGATGGTCTTTCTTTTTGGAACTTCTCTTTTTCTGTCTTCTCAGATGCCTTTTGTTTTCTGCTTGGTTTAGGAATATTTGCCAACTCTTGTCCTTCAAAAGAAGTGAGTGTTAGGGGAAAGCTGTGCTTCTTGTCCTTTCCCCCACGAATTACTCGGATGTAGTTCTAATGCATAATGAATTAGAGAATATCACTGTTATCCATAAATATAATTCCCCATATAATACTCAGGGTGAAATAACAGCACAAAGCAGCCATACAGAGAGACAAAGAAAAGTCAGGTAATCAGTTGACACTTTCAATTACTACCAAGAAAGAACAAAACAACTTGTAAAGACAGACTTAAAAGCTGGACATAGTGTGACAGCCTTATCTGTCCTAAACAGTACTTTACTCAGGGCTTAACTGTGAGTTTGCCGTGCTCCCTGCAATCAGTCACTGCATTGTTGCCAAGTATATGGGTCAGTATAAAGATTGCAATGCACAGAATCACAGCCTGACTCTTACTTCCCTTATGTAGACTGACACAATCTCTGTCAATTTTATGCACCAGGAAGGTAAGAAGCTTGAAAATAGGAATGAATCCAACACAGTATGAGAAAGATTAAAAAACTAAGTCTGAAATCTCCATTTCCTTCCAACTTCATACTGCTTGAAACATTGAGATAAATGCTGAAAACCTAGATTTAGTCAGTACAATAAACTAGGGGATTTCTCTTAGGAAAAAGTGACTGTTTCACAGTCTGGTGATAGTAATAAGGCATCTTTCACTTAATCTATGCTTTTCTAATTTGTTTCCACTGAGGACAAATCACTGTGCTGCACAATTAATGAGCTTTGGATCCGATCTGCAATGTCGCAGCTGAGGTTATATGAATATATAAAATTGCAAATATTAAATGTATAGAAACATATTTATAATATACATATAACTCCACATACAAGTACATATTATATGATATATATGTGTATTACCTCATAAATAGTACATGTGTTTATTGATAAATGGTATTATCCTTATCTCCTCATGCAACTTAAAAAATGTACAATGACACCAAAATCCTAAGCTTAAACTGATTCAATGCTACGAAGGCATATATTAAAGAATGAAAGCAGAAATTAAAGTGATCTCCATAAATACTGAATATACTAAAACAATTCCAGAGGAAATGCAACTATAAAACAAACAGTGATTACATTATTCAAAGGTAAAATATGATTACATAAATGGCTTTCCATTTAATTTCACATCATCATAACATATTAGCACCATAAATCAGGCTGGTGTACATACATTATTCAAGGAATTATTAATTTTTAGAGATAAATTATTTATTGTTTACACTAACACTCAAAAGACATTCTGTGTAGTTAGCTAAATTATATCAAAGACTTTCTATGTCATGGGATACCACAAGCTTTGTCTGGTTTCTATAAATATTTCATCACTCTGAATTTTCTGATGCTCTGAACTTATTGTATACTCTGAGAAGTTAGTAAATAACATGAAAGTGTATTAAATGACAGGGCTAGAATAAGGCAACCTACTTTAACTCCAGATAGGAAGGTTTAGGGCAGGATTCAATTGAGCTCTCCTAGCTAACAGTATGCTGCACTGTCCAGGTTCTCCCAGCTCTTCCCACTCAGCAGAGCAGGCAGTCTCCTCGGTTTTGGGATCATCCTCCAGATATACCTGGAGGTGGCACTGGTTGCAGTTTGGCGCTATAGCATGCAGCCTACCCGCTCTGACTCAAAGAGAGATGTAAGTAATTCCTCAAGGCTTTACTAAGGGCAAAGCCAGGCAAATGCTTTGTATGGGATATGATAAGAAAGTAAATAGATACAGAAAGTAAAAAGGCAATCCAGCTCACAGCTTATGCATCAATCATCACAACTCTCAGTGGCAGTTTTTGTATCTGTATGGCACCAAGAAAAGCTTGGGCATCACACAGACTGACAGTGATGACACACAGTTGGCAGCAACTCTTAAAATTAGCTTCTCTACCACTCTTCAATTATTTATTCAGAAATTCATTTCGTCTAATGCCAAAAGGGACCAGAGTGATCATCCAGTCTGTTGTCCTGTTTATGACAAGCTAAACAATTACACCAAATGATTTCTATCCAAAACTCCTAACTTCAGATTGAGACGCATCAATACTCTTTTTTAGTCAAGATAGAGAGCTACTCCTTATTTACAAAATTCAAATTAGAGAGAATCTATCTTATTCATAAGTAAAATACAACTGAGTCTTTTGAAGCTTTCTTTGAGAAGTTATCATGCTCCTGCTGTCTGAAATAGGCTCTGAGCATTTAGTGGTATTACCCAGTAGATGGCAGTAATGGCTACTAGTCATCCCATGAGGGACTTTCAGATTTTGTTAAAAGATTGAGAAGTTCAGATGTTCCCCATCTCTGACTGGACCCTCGGAAGGATCCTCAACAGATAGCAATGTCAAAAATCCTTCCAAAGTTGGGCTCACCCAGACACTAAAGTTACAGTAAAAATACACCAGGATAGAAGTAAATCAACAATATGATTGCAGTAGTAGTAATGGGGTTAGAGTGTGGCTTAGAGGTCTAAAGAACCATCATGTACCCTCTATTTGTTCACTGAACACCATGCAGGTGATTAATCACTACTGACAGGCAAGCTGGGAGAGAGATAAAGAAAGAGAGAACTGAACATTCTGTTAAACGTCTCACAGAAACCAGTCCCTGGCACGAGCCAGCAGGTTCTCCCGTGGGAAAAGGAAACCTGTGGGAGGAACATTCCCAGCCCTGGAGCATAAAAGAGAGTATTTCAAAAGATATTGCCTGTCCTGCCTTTTCAAATCTACCTCTACTACCTGGATTGGGTGCCCTATCCCCCCTGCTACCCCAGCTGGATGACAGCCTTCTCTCAACAATAGCTTATACTCTTGAGTTAATTTAAGGCAATATGTAAAACACGTGCTGCAGTCAGCATTCAGTGCACAGTGAAGATTCAGCTGTGGGGTGGGGACAGTTGCACAATAAAACTTATGATCTTACTACAAGAAAAATAAACCCAAAGAGCTCAAAAAGATAATAGCTGAAAATTACATATACAAACCAAATCTTAAAATTATTTTATTCATACAGTCAAGCAACTTCAAATGGTACTAGCAGTTGCAAGATTGCCTACTAATTGTTCCCTTTTTACACAAGAATTATGATCCTGATCGTACTTATTTTTGCCTAATTTTCCATTGAAGACTTACTACATTAACAATTCCCAATGGAAGGAAAAAAAAAAAAAGAGACAGGAAAGAGAGAAAAAAATGGAGACTGTATAAATAATAAACTATGTGCCACTTTCTAATTTCTGTGTACTTAGGTTTTCCTGGCTAATGCCTTTTTAATGTTTTGTTTTTGCAATGTGCTCTTTAAGAAAACATTAAATGGGATTTCATATATAATAAATATAACTAATTATTCACAAAATAACTTTTGCTAACACCATTCTTTTTACAAGTACAAACATCAACAAATACAAAATTATCATAGCATTTGTATGCCAGAGAACCTACATTCTTAGAAAAAAAGTCCTTAATAAAGATTCATAATACCAGTGAATATTGATACTATAATAACATGGGCCTTCATTTAAAGGTCAACTAGTTTAAAAGACTTTAGGAACTGCTAATACTAATTGAAATATGCCTTTGCCATGACAAATTAGCTTTAATACAAAATTAACTCCAGATGGCACTGTTGTCTTACATGAAAAGTGATACTTAAAATGGGGAAAAATTGTTGCAGGAATTTTTCACCTGGCTCACTGCAGCTTTCTTAAAAATCACATGGTGAAAAGACATCTTTTTGGTTACACATCAACATTACTACTATACAAACTCTGTGTTTGACAACTGTTGCTGGCAGATTTAAATAGTAAAGCTCAGTTTTCAAATTGATTTAAGACTAGTTCACAAACAGAAAAACGATCAAGTGTTTGCTTTTCCCCCAAGCCCCTTAACTATAGTATGCACGCCAGATAAATATCACTGTTAACAGGAGTGTCAAACAAATACTAAGTAGTACATACAGTGAGTGTTGGTGTTTATAAACTTCTTGATATAAGTTATTTTTAAATTCTGTTGGTGGCCTGGGTAATCTGCTGGTATCCTTGTATAAACAGAAACATCCAGTTAAGAAGAACTGTGAAATGGACTTGTGTTACTTTGAAAGGCAGCAAGAGGACACAGAAATTACACTTTAAAATAATCCTAAGAGAAAAAGTGCTTGTTACCACCGACTGGCTTTAGTACTTGAATAAATATGTACTTAGATTGATCTACCCTTGATTTCATCTTTCTCCTCTTCTTTCAGTTCCAGAACCAATGGATACTGATCCTCAGTAAGTGGCCAACTATCATACAACACCAGTGCCTGAATCATATACCTGTGAGACTGTGAAAGAAAATGCAACATGCTGAAGACATAACAATTACAGCAAGCATTCAATTCCTGTAGGTTAATAAGTGGTCAATTATTGAATTCAGCAAATAAAACACATAATTAATTTACAAGCTTGCATATAACAGCATTCATGAGCAGCTTAAAAAATTAGTGTTAATTCCACCGATTTTAGTTTAATTCCTGTGAAATCGAACAATTACTCATGTGTTTATCAAGTGAAACTAAACTGGGCTATACAGTAAGGAGCTACATTCCTTTAAGATTTCAGTGTAACTTTCCTATGTATGTCATGTACTAAAACAAAGACATTTGTTGATTTTAAGCCTACTACAGGGCTTTGAGCCCTAATACTAACACTCAATGATGCCTTAATTTGAGGAAGAGGTGACAGAGTCCATGGGTTGTTTTAAACAGTCTAAACTGAATGGGAAATGACTATATTTAAAAACTGTTTTCCAAATTCTAAAGCCAGTTCTGAGTCAACAGAACAACCCTGGAGGTTATTTCTCAACAATTTTTGTTTTCATGGAATATTTTGTTGCAATTGAACAAAATTGCAACAAATGAAAAAAAATTGCAGCAGAGGAAACACTTGGAAATAGAGAAACAAGAACTGCTTTAGAAAATAAATGTTATTTTTCTAAAATAGAGAAATAATACTAGGTGACATCAAGAAAAATCCGTGGGTTTGACATTACTCTCTGAGAAACTTACCTCGAATAGCAGATATTGTGTGTCTGTTACTAAAGCTTTCAGCTCACTGAAAAGAGGTGTTTCTCTATAAAAACTATTAAAGATGGCCTTCTTTTATAGCATATTTCAAAGAAAATTCACATTGAAGCATTTGAAGTTTAACATAATTTCTGGCAGTTTTTGGTCCTCAGCTGAAAGTTATGCTATATTTGAACTGGATTTGTTAAATAAAGAACATTTAAAGACAGAATATATCCCCTCGATATGAAAACCCCTTCTTATAGAGTCATTCATATATATATATATATTATCCTTTCTTTATCACTTCATTCAAAAGCTACCAACAGTCTTGATTTTGGATTCCTTGTTCTTGCCTCAGGATATAAGATCTCCACATGTACCAAAAGAATTAGTAATACCCCTTCATTGTGTTTGTTGTTTTTTTTTTCCCCCAAATACTAATGATTTGCAATCTCTTACTTGTTGTGGAACATTATTTTGATAGCTGTCCAAAGGAAAAGATTCATCTATTAACGTAGGTGGACCTTCTGGTACAAGTCCTGGCTTGGAAGAAGCTTTCCTGTTCTTTGAAAATGAACTACGAGATCTTTTTTTCAATCGTCCAGGTTCTGATTCCTTCTTTGTACTACTTTGAGTAAGCTGTGTTTTTCTTGCTGCAATATGACACACAAAAGACAAAAAAATCCCAGAATTCTATGAATTACTGGTATGAGGTAAACAGATGCCCCCAAAAAGTTTAAGAATTAGCATAGTCAATTTTTTCATGCTGCATTATACTCACAAAGTTCCAATTAAAATTGTGCTTATTCCAAATACTACACTGATTTCATTTTGAATGCAAATCACAAATCTCTTCAAAGTAAATAATGGGAAATCTGAAAGACTGTGTATATGTAACTATCGTTAGTTTTCAGCATATAATTTTTTCCCCTCCATCACCATGCTTCTTTTCTGCATTGACCACCACAGCACCATGCTACACATTGCAGAATATACAGCCTTGTACTCTGTATGATGGGGTCTCTGTGTGAATAACCTAATTTAAAAAATGGTGTACAAATGTGAATGGAAGGGAAAGGTGCACTGGCCACAGTTCTGGCAACTCACGACCTTGCAGAAGTCTCTTATCAAATCTCTGCATCAATCTGACACAAGGACTACAGCTGACTTCAGTTTAGAAAAAGCCAATCTTGAAAGGAGCTATAAAACTATTTATGGTCTATCATTTATGAAGTTATATCATTGTCATCTAAGGAAGACGTTTATGTGGAAAAACTGCGAAAACAGGAATGTTCTAAAGAAGGTCTGGCACAGAAGTATTAATCCATAAACCATAAATTTGTTTTCATTTCTAATGCCACTGAAATTTGTGATACTCTCTAGCCTGCATGTCAATAGAGAAAGAGAATTCTAAAACTGAACATCTCATAGAAAAAATTTAATAAGGGCAAAAAAATAACACCTCTGGGGAAGGAGCTTTGTCTGTGTTACACTAACAATAGCTGGACTGTAAACTGGGAAAGAGATACATTTTGAGTTCACTGAGGACAAGAAGCTTTACTCTTTGGAAAGTTTATAGAAGAAGCAAAGTATCATACTGCATCATTTGAACACTTTGAAAGAAAAACCCACAGTGTCATGTGTGTTGACAAAACACCCAGAGAAATTCAGGGAAGGTGACAGGACTACTAGACCAGATTCTGCAAAATTTACTGGTGGTGTGTCAGCGTATAAATGACACATAAGAGGTTAAGTGTGCCACTAGAAACTCAATGGGAGTCAGGAAATATCTTTTCTTATGCCAAATGCCATGGATTACTTCCTGTTGCGTCTTTCCTCTGCATAACTCAGTGGTTCTTTGCTACTAAGAAAATGAGGAGAAGTCAGGAAATGAAAACAAGAACTTGCAGAGTTTCTTTCTTCAAGAGGACTCAAACTCCTAATCAGAAGCTATGAGTTGCTCTTTTGCACTAAATTCAGAATCTTTAGCAACTGAGTACCCTTCTTGCTGTTCCTATGCTAAGGAGACCTGTGAGAGAAACTGGAAGGAAGATAATACCTGGTTTCCTCTTACCCATTTTTTAGAGTGATGCAACTCCATAGATGTTATTTTGTAACAGGTATGCCTAAGCAAGACTGTATCTGTGGAACAGTTTCTCAGTCAGAGAGATGCTGCTGACCTTCCCAGGTATCAGTTAACTTCCCACATTGTGAAGGTGAGAGTAGATGTAATTCACAGGGGTTATATTACTAGGTCTTTCAATGGAAGGAACCAAAATCACACAGCTTTCACTTAATGGAAGTGCATTCGGATGAATAAGAAACATTATCCAAATACCAGAATCTTGAATATTTTTCTACATCTGAGTTACAACCTGCTGCAAAGACACAATTTGTATTCCAAATGGAAGAATAACTACATAAAGACATTTTCTAATTAAGCAAACTGCCTGTAGGTTACCATCTGCAATAATTGCATAAAGGTTTCTAGTCAGGAAGGATCATCAGAGCCTGTCTGAGCATTGTTACCAAGGGCCGGTGCAATTTCTAAAAAAAAGTAGCTTTAAAGCAGTGAGACCAATTAAATGTACTCTCTCTTGAAGACAACAGAGAGGTCTGGAGCCTGAGCTTTGGGAGATGTGCACTGCCCACTGAACGAGCTTGCCTCTACCTATCAAGGTAGGTGGATTTCAAGGGAGCTTGTGGTCCCTTAGGCTACAACTGGCTTTCAGGAATGCCTTACTATTGTCCTCTTCTCTCACTCCTAAACCTAAAGAGCTTGTGTATTGAAAAATACTATTAATGGCTTGCCCAGAGGATGATTCTGCCATGAAGATAGCTCAGAATGGTAGAATCTCCCTTTCTGCTTTTCTCGCTGGAAAGATGACTTGGAAAAGCTCCCAAAAATATATGCACACCCAATAATTCGAGTGATGGTCACCAGGTGGTGCTGTGACACCAAATTACTTTTCTTACTACGTACAAAAATGTTCAGTCTTGGTTTTCCCAAGCAAAGCTCTGACTAGAAGGAACTTCTACCTACCTTGCTTCCAGATTCAAACAAATATCTGAAATATATTTCAATACTTTGCAACAGGATTGTATCAGAATGACACTGTGGAAAATAAAAGGATTATGAGCATTCACTTGCCCATCTGTGCTTACAGAACTGCAGTGTGTGTATCAACAAAACAAATTGTGCTTGCAAATGTGTGTGTCAATATGTAACTGCTTTACTGGCAAGCAAATGTTCGAGGTCCTAGTCATCTGCTACATCTCAGAAGAGGTAAATATATTCAAAATCAATTGGTTTAATGTAGTTTTTGAGCTGTAAAAGACATTTATAGAACAGCTGTGACTGGAGATGAATTAACAGGTTGTGGGTTGGCAAGGGAGATAATGTTTTATTGGTGATGTTTGCACAATAATGTCACTTAGTACTTCTAGCAACACAGCAATCAATTCTATGAGAGGCAGAATATGTGTGATAGGGAATAAGTTTTGAATTTAAGGATTGTGTCTGGCTTGACTAACAAATTTGGAGGTGATGGTATAGCAGTGTTTTCTGATTACTCCCATTCTGAGAAAACACACTGTTTTGGAAGACAAGATGATACTGACAGTGTGAATTTTGCTGTATTGAGTGTCAGTTGTACAACTCTCTACCTGAACTTGGCATCAGTATTTCTGAGTGTTCTTATATTGTTATTGTACAGGCCATAATAACATTTTTGACAAGAGCAAAGAAACATGCCTTTACAATGCTGTAAGCTGAACCACTACTAAACCTATAGATGTGCAGTAACATTGGTTATAATGAGTACATTTCATAACATTTTCATTTAGTTTGGATGCTCTGGAAGATTTTTACACCAAATATCTTCTGAGAGACAGGATGTATATTTATAGGAAAAGAACTTCAGTGTTAAGGCCACTTGGTCTAGCATTGTAAAAATATTAGTAATAGTAAAAAACCCAACAAACAGTGACAGCTTCACAGAAATTCCTGCCAAGTGGTAACTCTCTATATACTCACACACTTAAAAGGGATCAGAATATTCAATTCACCTTCAAATATAGTCTAAAATCATAGCACAAGTTTTATTATTTTTCCCATACATTAAAATTTCATATAGAACCTTATTCTAAAAGATCATGATTGAAAACTACACAGTTCAAAACAGTGGAGGTCAGCACATGAATTTGTTATTTGAGGCTTTAGCAATGATCCAGTATTCAAACAATTTGTCTTTGCCTCAGGTTCTCAACATTCTCAGACACGCAGAAACTCAGATTATCAGAAGATTTATTATTTAAAAGTCTTCATAAAAGGACTGAAGACTTTAAAATCTTACATGTCTTATGTATAGTGGTGTCCATGGAGAGTACAATAACACTTGTTTGGTTAAAAAGATCTGTATTATTTAAGTAAGCTTGTAATTCTTATGAAGAAATAATTTTCAAAATGAAACATCAATATAATGAATAATTCAAAATGGAATACAAATAAGATGGACATATTTTTATTAAGAAGTGAGGTGTATAAAAACCAGGAAAATGAAGATAATGAAAGAAGATAGCATGGCAGTAGCCTCCAAAATTCATTACACATAAGAAGTGGAATGGAGGCAGGTAGATGGTGCTTCATTTTTGTTTAAAATTACCTGAGCACTACAGGGACAATTGTTGCAAATTAGTCTTAAGAATTATATACCCCATGCAACTGTGTTAATTGGCTTTGAACAGTAGAGTTAAACAGCACTTCAAAATCAAATGTCAGTCAACTGGCTGAGAGTACTTTCAGATGAAAACATTTTCATTCCAATTTTGTTTTAGCTCAGGGATGAGTTTAGCAGCTCATCCCTGATTTCATCAAACAATAAAAATGTCAGCAGCAAATGGGTAACAGTGTCAGATAGAACTTTGAGTACTGAGTTCTAACTCCGGAACATCTGGAAATAAAGCATGAAAGAGGATGTCTTGATAACTTAAGTCTGTCCTCTGGAGTACACCCAAAATTTTACCACTGTATCAGAGGGAGATGATGGCACAGTAATGCTAAATCTCAATCTGAAGGCTCTGTTAAGTCCACTTGTAAATCAATACTTCCTTAGTGGGGCAGCACATGCAAGGAAACTGGATTATTTGTCTATCATTAAGAAAAAGACTCCACAAAACATTAGTCTTAACTACTAATTGATATCACAGGATAAGTGCAGGCTGTGTGGACCTGGGAGAGGTTGGAAGACTTGGGCATGCAGTAGGTAGAGAATGTTAGTTGTCTGGACTACAGAAAGTCATTTTAACTGATGACAATTGGATTTTTGTTCAGTACAATCACTGGTTTCAAAGTACTTAAAGACAATACATGGATTTTAGCATCTTTGAACACACAACTTCAACAAGAACTGAGCTGACAAGACTGCAATGTAATGAATGGCAATAAAATTCAAAATAAAAAAAGAAAATAATCCAACTTTGAGTAAATAAACTCAGATGCAACTGTTCAGCTGAAAGTATGTAAAGCGTTTGCTGTAGCTTTTAAATAAATTTCTCACAAATGAAATTCAAGTACTCTCATGAGTTATAACTTTATCTAATTATTTAAGTTGCTATGTTAAAGAATTGACTATAATATAGTGGACATTTATGCCTTTTATTACAACTTTGCAACTCTGGAACAAGTAGGTCTTCCTTCACTGTCTCCTATTTCCATGAGTATTATTGTGAAGCTGCAGCAGAGGCAGAGTAAAAAATGGAGAGGTTTTCTTAAGTGTTACATTATTTATTCAAGACTCTTTTGCATTGTACTCTGGGGCTCATATGATGGGTCAGAAACCTATAAAACATGTGCTTCTGCTACAAGGAGTGATGCTCAGGTTGGTGCATTTAAACCACAAGGCCCAGTGTAATCTGTGAAATATTTACCATGTCTCATGGTCTGAGTTTCCTAACAGCCAAAAGTTTTGAACTCTAAGATCAAAAAAATAATGGCAAGATCTTAAAACTAAAATCCATTTCAATTCTCAAGGACAAAGCAAGCACATGCATAAAAATTCTCAGAACTGAGAAGCTACTTCACTATCCACAAAACTCTTTACTCAGTTATAAAACAGGACCAAAAGACAGAGGAAGAAAACAAGGCTGGACACCTCATTCAATCAATTCTTTCAGTAATTTTCCTCATTGAGGGCCAAGGACTTCTGTTTATTGCTCAAAAATGTAGCTGATTGCACTCAATCACAAAGCAAATAGGGATTTATGAAAAGAGTAGGAAAAAGTAATATTTTCTGTGATTACCCAGAGTTACTATAAGAATGTATATTCCTCAGTAAATAAAATTATCAAATACAGAATGCAATACTTACGGTGGGAGCTCAAAAGTGATTCATTACTCAGGAAATTAAAAACAGGGATAAGTGCATGGCCCTTTCCAATGACACTCATAATTTCCTCCTCATTATCTAGGATTTGTAGTTTAATGAACACATCTGACTTGGAGGTTTGTACCTGCACTGTAGCAGTATGTGGAACTTTGGCTTTTACTGTGTACCTGAAGAGGAAGAAAAAAATTATAGTAATATAACCAACTGTACCTGATGATTCTTTTCTAGGAAAGCATGCTGTGCCAAACTGGAAGCAAACATTTAAAATTGAGTTTTCCTAGAATTTGGTGGGCTAAGCTTCCTCTAGTGAAGTTTGGTGTAGTGAACCCATACACAAAGCCACGTGCTGCTTCTGCAAAAAAGGGGCAGCCTAGCCATTTGTTTTTTTCACTGCCTTATCAAAAGTCCAAATATACATTTTACCTCCTGCTGTACTAGTATTTGTTGAATAACATGTTTAGCCAGATTAGGGAACAGTATAATTTAAAAAGTACATGAGGGAAAAAAAATGAATAGGGTAGAGATATCTCATTTGATAGCAGCTGCTACTCTGGTCAACTTAAAAGACCAGAGCATTAAGACCAGGCATTAAGAGACTGTACATTTAGAGTCTGAGGACAAAATTTAAATAATTGTTGTGTTGTGTCTCACTACTTTATATTTGCTTTTTTGTCCATAAATTCATATTGTTAGACTAATCTTACCAAACAAGCAAAGAAAAGACAACACAAAAAAACTCAATCACCCTGACTTCAGCACATTCGAAGCAAAAAATGCATAACTATCTTAAAATAATTTCTTTTTTAAAGATTGGTAATATCAGAGGGGAGAAAAGAAAAAAAAATCATAAAGAGAGTTTACAAAATTTGTGTCCAGTTGTTAGGTTTCCATTACATGCTTTTTTCAATTATATTGAAACTGATTCCTTCTGTTGAATAGACATCTATCCCAAGAATAATCTACTGGATTGAAATACTGAAATGAACTTTCCAGAATCAAGGTACAATGATGTACAATCAACCTTCAAAATATATACATTTAATCAGCTCTAAGCACAGGGCCTGTTCTAGTGGAGTGTGGAGTCCTTTGTGTAAAAATGCCTGTATAGTGATTTAGTAAGGGTCAGTTCTGAACTCACTTGGACAGAACTTATTTTAATAAACGGTAATCAATTAAAAACGGATTAATAAAAACTAATTACATTTTTATTAACTATATTCACCTAAGAGTATCAGCATGGTAAAATAAAAAGTATGTAAATTTTTCCGCCAACCCTGCAAGATGGGAATGGGTCTGATATATCAGGAAAGTGTATGACTTAAGCTTTATCTGAATAGCTAAAAAAAATGTATCAAATTTTGTGTTTCCTCCCCACCTGCAAAATCTCAATTTTAATACATATTTAATTCCCAAAAGTACTATGGAATTCCAGGGATTGGCATATGGATAAGACTGAGCTTATGGAAATGCAAAATATTGTTATTATTTAAAAGTTATAGTCTGTGCACTTCACACCTGTTCTTCATTAAGCAGTAGCATTATTTCAGAAAATAACACTTTCACAAATGAAATGTTAAATTTGATAGTCCATAAAATTTAGATATTTGCCTCAATACTATCCTCTTCTAAGAAATAGGAAAGAACATACTTTTCTGTCGTGGATGACCCATATAAAACGCAGAACTTAACCATTCTTCTCTCAATATGTACCTAAACATTATATTCTCTTTGTTTGGTATGTAATTTCCTTTAAATAGTTTAGTAGAATAGACATTTTTTACAGCCTCACGAGAGAGAAATGGAAGTGGACTGTGAGAACTGATGAGCCGGAGCTTCCATTTTCCAGCTGGCTCATGTAGGTCACCAGTATGTGCTTCAGCCATGAAAGTGTATCCTTTCTGAAAAAGGAAAACAAGTCATTTTTACTTGACAATAACACTACTTAAAACACACTCTATGACTACACATGACACTTTTTGTCCATGTTACACTTATTAATAGAATAAGAAGCCCTTCATAAGCAAGCATCTTATAACTCTAACTTATGAAGCATCTCTTATCATAGCCATTTATATCTGGCAAAACATTACACAGGAAGTCAAATTCGATTTCCTCTTAATTACAAAGCTGGCAGGTACTTTTAGGGGCAGGTACAACCAAAGTCCCAAAGTCACTTTCTTTTCTAACCAAATTATTTGATGATTTAAAATGCCCCTACATGCCTTAAGCAGTGTGGATGAGTTTGCTGCATGGAAATGCAGAGATCAAATTACTTCTGTCCTCAAATTTGCGGTTTAATTAATATTGCCCCTACTTTTAATAATGCCATTGCAAGTAGAGCATGAAATTTCAAGGTACTTCCATGAAGATGTCGATTTAAGAAAAAAAAATTCTAGTACTAGAAAATTCAAGTAAAAAAATAATAAAAAATGCAACACAATTAATAAGCCTGGTGCAATTTTATATGCTCTTTATGAATCCTGAGAATAGGAAATTAGAGAATGATTCTAATGAGAAACCAGAATACAACTTCAGAAGATTCAAAATTTGATTAATTTTTACTTGTAACAAAGAAGGCCATATGAATGTGATTACCTAAAAGGCAGGGACAAGGAAAAGGGATATAAGGAGTGCAATGGCCAGTTGTAACGTTACAGGCAAATGCAGGATTAAGTCACTTCTTCATATTCTCTAAGCTAGCTCTACTAACTCTCTTTTATAAACACTAATACTTCATGTTCCTCCAAGAAATAGTCCAGATGAAAATTCCTTTAAAGCTTTTATCTCTTTCAATCCTCTGCTAAATTTCAGTTTATTTAAATCAGTATTTATCAGCAAAAACAGCTTTGTTGAAAAATCCTTGTAATAAATGGGTTTTGATTTCAGAACTACCCAATAATTCAAGGTTTTATGTGAGTCAGGACTTCAGGACTATTTAGAATGAAAGTAAAATAAATTATTCATTATTCCCATTTGTGCAATTGTAACTTATAAGGCACTTTACAACCTTTAATCACCACAAGGTAACAGCAACCTCTCAAAGTTATGATTCCGGAGAACTCACTTATTTAAATATCTAGTTAAGCTTGTAGTTACAGGCCCTCCTGTTTTTAACAAGCACATTTGGAAACTGAGAGGGATTTAGCCAGATATTCAAGTGCTTTCTGACAGCATGGGGTGCATAAGAAAAACGCTTTTTCCTGTATACCTGTTTATAAAGATAAGGTTATACAATCTTAACATTTGCTATAAATATGCAGAAAATTTAGACTTAAGACTACAAAATTGCTTGAGTGAGCCCTTTCTGCATACTACGAGCAATTAGAACGTACAGTAACTGAATTTTGCAGCTGATAGGAACACCAAGTAATCGTAAGTCATTAGTGAGAAGTAAGAAAATAGATCTAGACAATCCCATCAGATGTACGTCTCTTTCTTAAAACACCTTTGGGAGGATTCATTACCTCTTTAGACACCTTGTTACAATTCACTGTCTGTACAATCAGAAAGGATTGTTTCCTAATATGCCACCTAAACTAAGTTTTTGGCAAAATAAGATGATTCCCTTATGTCTTTCTGTGACTAGTCAAGACAACTGAGCAATGTCCTTGCTCAAATACACTTCTGTTTTCTAGACTAAATATGTTGGCAGTGGTGATTTCTTAAGCTCTTATCTATGCAGGTCAGCTGAAGCTTGAATGCTTATCTCTACCCTTTTCTACAATCTGTCCAAAAGACTTGTGAATAATAAAGAGAGTAGAATTTAAAAACAAAACAAAAGAACCAACCCCCCCCCCAAAAAAAAAAACCTATATTCCCCATGAGAAAAAGATAACACAAAAGGAGAAAATGAAATGCAAAATCAAAACATCAAAATAATGCAAAACAAGTAGCCAGTTTCTATCTAGACTGTAATGTCTGCAAAATGAAAACAGACTTTATTGATAGTGTGCAGATTTTATCTTTATTGTCAATCATTCTGAAAAGAACTTTAATGTGTTCCAGGAGTGTCTCTGCAGAATAATAACAGTATCTGTTGACAGGATTTCTTTTTAGCTCTGTTGTAAATTGCTGAGTCATAGTTTTGACGCAGAACAGCTAACCGGGAGGCGTATTTAAAATAATATAAATAAATTTTAAAAAGGGACTTGTTCTCTAATAATACTGATATTTAGGAATTCAGGCATGCTGTATAATTTATTGCTTGACGTATTACATTGTTGACTATTTTTTACAAAGTATTGTTAAAAAGAAAGGTAACAGATTAAAATAATACTGCTGTATTCTTTATTTAATAATAATTGCAAGATGTGTTGTCAAAACACCAGTAGAGCTTCCAATAGCTTGTGCAGGTCCACTGAAACATCAATGAACTACTTACAAACAGGAAAAAAAGCTAACTTGCAGAGTATTAGGTTATATTGTTACTGAGGAACTCAAGATCAGTGATTGAGAAATGTAGTAAGAAAAGTAGGAGAATACAGCATATCTGCACAATTCAATTTTAATACTCTGAAAATCATTCTTTGCTGGTATTAACCACAATCAATATTACAAAATATAAGCCATTAGTTTAGCAAACGATAACAGAAATGTCTGCTTTAAGAGGGGACTTCTTCAATAAGGAAGCACAGGAACAAAATAAAAAGGGCCATTTTCATTAGTTGTTGACAGAAACAGAGCGTATTGTTCTGTACCAATGGGGAAAAAAAACCCTATTACAGAATGGAACTAGTTGGGTAGTGCATAAAATCCCAAGCATTTCCAATGTGAAGACCACTGTACTGCACAAAGTGTTGGTAAGATCTTGTTTGGAATACTGCTTATGATTTTGGACACCTTTCTTCAAGAAAGATAGGTTAAAAGGAAGAAAGTTTGAGAAAGAATTAGTGAAATCAGAGAAATGGAAAAACTGCCTTGCAGGGCAGAACCAGACAGCTGTGTTTTGCTAAGGATCTGAAATAAATCTGAAGTTGTGATTGTTCTTTCCACAACCTGTCACTTTCCTGAAAAGCAGTAAGTAGTATTCACCACTGAGATTTCTTTTTCCATTCTGCCACTTGCCATTGTCACAATCCAACACAAATTTTCCTGTCTGGTGGAATCCACACCCCATTTCTGAGGATTCCAATTAGTTTTGAGAGCTTGAAGAGCTTGTCTGCAACCCTTCTTTTTAAAGCACAGTACTCCAGCAGTAGCAGTCCTTATCTGTCACATTCAGCTAATATTCACTATAAACACTAGATAAGGCAAGCTCATTCTAGAGAAAAAAAAAAAAAGTCTAATGAAATTGGATGTTACAAAAAAAAAAAAGATAAGAAATCTGCTCCTAGAGTGTTAGACTGTAAATGAAATCAATTCCTTGTTACTGACAGATGAGATCGAGAGGACTAAAATGTGAATAGACAATGCCTTCACTAAAAGGTCAACTGTGAACATGTGACTGGAATAGTTAATTATGAGGTAATATTAAAGAAAGAAGAGGCAAGCCAGAATAAGGAATTAAGTAGTAAATGATAATATAGACTAATTTGTCTATACATTTGTCTATATTAGACTAGTTTGGATTAGTTAGGTCTGATGAACTTTTAAACTGTCTGAAGAATAATTAAATAACAGACTAAAACAACCACTGAACACATTTACATTATGTTTGATAATTGATGGAGGACACTAAGGTAGTGGAAGACTGTAGACCTGCAGTATTGTTTGATTTTTTAAGATGGACCTAGATGTTCAGAAAATTATCAGTCAGCGTAACTCCAAAGATTGAAAGCAGCATGAAATAACTAGTAAAATTAACTCCTTGCAACCCCCTCAACACAGCAAAAAGACTGTAAAGAATAAGTCCTGTCAAACCCATCATCAAGATTCCTTTTTTAGGAAAGCACACCATGGGAAAGAAGGAGGCACCTGACACTGCTTCTTTGATCGTTCTTCTAAGCCTAAGAAAATGCTGTCATAATGAAGAAACTACAATGGCTGTTGGATAATCACATCCAGAAAGTACATACTCATGGCTCTTTTTGGAAAAAAAAGGATGTAGCCTGTCAGATTTCAAAGATCTAACCTAAACCTGACTTCATAGAATATTTTTTTTAGTAAATATATATATTTATTTAGATGGTGGAATGGAGAATATATATGCTTAATCCGCTGATACCATAAACTAGGAAGTATGATAGCTTTAGAGGAAGACAAAATGAAAATTAAAGGTTATTTTTAACTAGGAAAAGGCCTGAAAAAATAGTCTTAAAATCAGTAGCGAAATACTCTATATTTACTGAAGAAGAATAAAGTACAGGATTCTGTTCTTCAGCAAAGCACCTAGAGTTGCAGAATTACATGAAGCAGCAATGGCACTGCAAAATAGGGCAAGCATCACAGCTGGATATACAAGCAAAAGTAAAGCCCAGAAGGTGTAAACATACTCACAATTTGTATGGCCACAAGTTAAACACTGGTGCAAAGTTTATTGTGTTCAGTGTTACACATGAGAAACCAGATAAAAAAACCCCAAACAACAGCAGTTGGAAAGAGTCCAGAGGAGAGAGTAATCACGAGTGTAGAATATGTCACCTGTAAGGGAAGGCTGAGTAGAGTGTCTTCTCTAGCCCAAAGGTCAAAAGGAAGGAGGATGGGAAACTGTAACTATTTAACAATATAGATTGGGGTTTTTTTAGAAGCAATTTACACCAGTGCTTCTGAAGCAACATGCAGGACTTGGGAGGGTGCATGTCTAAAGTTGCATTTAGGATCAATGCTGCAATTGTGCACCAGAAAATGAATGCTAATTTAATTACTGGAAGCATGACTTATAAAAGGCTATTCAAACTTGATTTTTAGCTTGACCCTTGACTCTTGAAGGTTATTCTGTCAGATGCACAGCATCAGCAGCAACCATACTGCCACACAATAGCACAGCACAGAGAAGCTAGATAGTATTTCTCCATTTAGCAACAGCAAAAAAGGTCAAAGAAAATTAAGGCTATTCCTTAAAAGGTTTAGCACAGAAGCAAATCAGTGATAATTTCTGTTCAACCTCGCTAATAAATAAGGGTGCACTTTTAAGTAGAACACTATGACATAGCTAAAAATGTCCACAGAATTTGGGCACTTGTTATAATTTTTAAAACTATACTTTTCAAAACAACTCCTTGCATTTACCTTATTTTTGGGATAAACATGAGGTGCCACTTCGAAAAAGATATGTGGTATTTCCTCCAGTGTGTCATTATCAACAACATGAAGTCTACAGGAAGGCATAGTGGTATACACCTTTGTCACTATAAGCATGTCTTCCGGAACAATAAATATTTCTCTAAAAAAATAAATTCAAATTATACCAAAATTATTTTCACAAATAAAAGGATTTGAGTAACACAAAGCAAAAAGATTTTTATGGTTTAACTCCAGCCAGCAATTAAGTACCACACTCTCCCACCTCAGTCAAGCCTGGGGAGGACAATCAGATAGGAAAGGTAAACCTCATGTGTTAAGAACAATTTAATCATTGAAACAAAATAGAATAATAAATATGCCAATAATATTAATGATTCATTATAAGGAGAGGGAGAGAGAACAAAAGAAACTAAGAGAAACAAGTGATACACAATATAATTGCTCACCACCCACTGACCGATGTCCAGCCTATTCCTGAGCAGTGATCAGCCCCCTTCCAAGTAATTCCCTGCAGTTTATATTCTGTGGTATGGGATCTCCCATTAGCCAGTTCAGGACAGCTGTCCTGGCCATGCTCCCTTCCCAGTTTTTTATGCACCTTCTCACTGGCAGAGTGTGAGACACCGAAAAGTTTTTGACCTGGGGTAAGCACTACTCAGCAACAACCCAAACATCAATGTGTTATCAACATTACTCCCACACTGAATCCAAACACACAGCACTGTACCAGCTACTAGGAAGAAAATGAAGAAGAAATGAATAAGAAAGTGAAGTCTGCTCCAGCCGAAACCAGGACAAGTATACACCAGAATTTAAGGAAAGCGGATAAGTTTTTAAAGCAGGTTAGTGAAAAACACAGTGTATCAATACTATTTCCCCATAAGAGCTATATAGGGCTGTATGAAACTCACCTAAAAACCACAAACCACACATTTGGTGGGTGATCAGTATATGTTACTTCATAGTCAGCAAAAGTCATTTTACACCATTCATCTTCATAACAAGGAAATTTTTTAATTAACTTGGAGTTTGTTTTAAACATTTCTCTGGAAAGCAGAAAAAAAGATAAATATTTAAATCTAATCAGGAGGGCACATATATCCTGACTTTTACTTATTCTAATCATGAATAACACTGCTTTGTGCATGAATGCAAAACAATAATATAAGATGTGCTACTAATGTTTCTCTAGTAGCTGTTTTCTCTCTCAAAAAAAAAAAAAAACAAAAAACAAAACAAAACCAAAAATAGCCTACAGGATACTAAAAAAATTAAATACAGGAGAAGTAATATTCAAGCTCAAACTGTAGGAAAAAAATCTGTAACATATACCTAAAAATTGGATTTTACCCAATACAGGTTACAGAGAATAAAGCACAGTATATCTTTACTGAAAACATCTAATCCCTTCCAACAGGGTTTTGTAACTTAAAACTAATAACGCTCTTATCATGTTTATTTTGTGAAACATCAATTTATGAAAATTCTGTGTTATTGCCTTCTATATTATTTATTTATTGTATGATTACCTTAACAACATTACAGCACACTGTTCAAAATCTAACTCAATCACAGTCCACAATTTTTTCAAGGTTTCTTCAACATTAGCGTTTTCTGTAGTACCTAGAAATAATAAAATCAGTCAGAAAATACAACATGCAACTTCTGTATTGTTCTAAATTTACAACTGCCAAATACTTTTGGAAAATGGCACTCATACAAGTAAATTGCTTTATGAATCATTAGTTTTTATTTGGACTTTTACAGAAGTCTCACTGAGCTGGAAACTCTTTTCTCCTTTGACAGAGGATATTCCACAGACCATCATCTTTTTACTTTTTAGCACTCCTACAACCGCAAAAATGTTGTGATCAATATTTTCTCCAATGTAGAGGTTTTTCACGGTAACATGTTGTAGTGATAGGTGGTGATCTCTGTCCTCAGAGAATAGGCTCTTTAATTCCCAGCAGCTTTCATATGCAGATACCAGGAAGGGATGTACCTAGGCCTTCTGCTCAGCTAAAAAGAAGAGAATTGGGCAGCTCCAGTGGGTAATTAATCCCACCCATGCTGGACACCTCTCAGATGACAGGATGTGTTGTCATCTCTAGGTATCTACTTCTATCCACAGAATACAGACTAAGACCAAGCAACTAGTCTGGATTTGTCTAACTTGTCAAGACTAAAGTCAGGTGAAATTCTCCTGAGAATAGTAAGATTTTAGTGAAAAATAAGAGAGAAAAAAAAATGGATAATGGAGAGAAAAGAGGAGAAATACAGCATGATTGAAAAACCCACACAGTATAAGCCTGTAAATACAATATCAATTAATGTAACAAATCAGAAGTTAAGAAAGATATTACAGACAAGTGAGGAAAAGAGTTGGGATACTCATATAGTGCTCAAATGACAAAAATCTACAATTTAAATTTCAGAAGAACAGCTTTTGGGCTCTAGAATTTTTAGGGATTAATAATATTAGTGAAAGTTTATGGAAATGCCTAATTTACACAGCACTTCAAAAACAAACATAGAAGGGCACTAGGCTACTTTGTAAGGAAGATTAAGCAAGACTTGGCTACAAGTGATAGAGAGAGGCAGCACCAGATTTACTCATGAGGAGATGAAGATACAAAAGACCCAAGAGACCACCTGGTGCAGATAAACGTGTAGGTGAAAGAACCCCAGCAAATACAGTAACTCAGGGAGGAGATTCCAACAGAATGGCAAAGACTTACTACAGACGCAATGTGTATCTTACAATGGAACAGTTTTCTTAGTCAGGATCCTCAGACATTCCCACAGTGTGGGGTTAAAAGGAATCACTATGATCTAACTCTCTGTATAACAGTCCTGCTGACATATTTATTTCATAAATAATTGACTAAACCCTTTCGAATTTCATGAGCATCTGTGTGATTTTAAAGTTTTTAGTAGTACAACACAAAGCTTGGTTTATTCCAATAAACCCTTTTAAAAATAAATGCCACTTCTTCTGACTTGAATGTAGTCTGGATTCAACTCACAATCTTTAAATCTAAGACTAAAGACCTTGTTAACCCTATGGATCTCAGGCAAAAGGCCCTATAGCTATCAAATTCCTTTTCTTGTATGGGTACTTAAAGATTATAGTGAAGTCTTTCTTTATCTTGCCTTTCTAAAATTACAAACTAACAGCCTGCAATTACGAGGCCCTTCTTTAATCATGATCCTTACAACTCCACTCTGAATTCTGCAGTTGTTATCTTTCTTTCCTCTTGGACTGGGGACACTGCATTTGGGCACAATATTCCAGCTGAGATAATTGCTTGAATTGCTTAATAGGAAACGTACTACAAGTCTCAAACTGGTGTGTAAGATTCCTCTATCTATATACATAAGAAAGGATAGTATCAGTCTTTGATATTGTGTGGTCCACTTATTATCCATTATGAGGCATAGGTTCTTTTATGACTTCCTTTACATTTCCAGAGAAAAACTCCAACATTTAGCTCAGCTCTGAGCTAAATCTACATGAATATAAATTCTGGTTTAAAATGTATGTATATATGGGGAGTGGGGGTGTGTGTGTATCTTCCCTCTACTTTTTAGTACTGTATGTGCTAACTGAGTGGTTAGGTATACTTAATAGAACTATAATGTTCTACTGCATTTCAGTTAATTTTAACTACATATCAATTAGCCAAAAGATCTTTACAGGACTGATCTCTTCTCTGTGGTGACAGGACCTGAGGGAAGGGAAAGTTGTGTCAGGGGTAGTTTAGGTTGGATATTAGAAAAAGGTTCTTCACCCAGAGGGTGGTTGGGCACAGGCTCCCCAGGGCAGTGGCCACAGATTAAGCTTCACAGAGTTCAAGAAGTATTTGGGCAATACTCGCAGGCACATGGTGCGACTTGAGAAGGATCCATTGCAGGGCCAGGAGTCGGACTTGATGATCTTTTTGGGTGCCTTCTGACTTGGCATATTCTGTGATTTGAATAACAAAGCATGAAACATTTTTGAAGGCATTTTTAATGGACAGACCTGGTTTTCTGCTCTTTATTACTCTCCTAACATAGGACCCTTTCCAGACGGCTTGAATTTTGATAGCTGCTGCTTGTTCTTCAGGTGTGGGAGTTCGGTTCTGCCAACTACTGAGTTTCTCCTCATTGCTCCCTGAAAGAAGGGGAGAATGGGCAACATCAACAAAACTGGAAGTCCTGCAGCTGCTTGTATCGAAGTTAAAAATAATAATAATAAAAAAAAAACAAATAAACTCAAAAGGGCAAAAGAGCTGCAACTCAGAAACAGTGTGGTTTCAGCATAAGACTTTTATGACAAAAATACCAGTCTTAAAATTTTGTTTCTATCATGTTAAAATTAGAGAAAATATACTGTATAATCACACAAAGTCAAAATGCATTGACCAGGCTAATTCCAATTACCAAATAATTCTTCTCTTTATTGACAGTTATTGCAGAACAACTTTTAAAATCGTCTCCTAATATAATTTCAAAATATCATTGTGAATATCAGCTAAGAGGATTTGACACATTAAAGTCTGACTCTAAACATCGCTTCAAAGAGCTTCATAAGATTTTAAGTTCTTCTGTCTCAATCTGATCATTTTATTAAGTAATAATTTAAACACCAGTGTTGTTCAAAACATTTTTTCAGCCTTTGCTAAGGAGACACAGAATAAGGATAAGATCTAGGATAAAAGGAGAGTTCACTTATCTGACTTTCTGTTACCAAGGAGTTTTGAAGTGGAACAGAAATTAGTAAGTTCTGACAGGTTACTAATGAGCTCTTTGACAGCTCCTTCCCTAGAATTAACATCCTGGGAGCCACCAGTGCCAGGGCTTAGGGGGAGGGTGTGGGGAGCAACACTACAATGAGCCAGCGCCAGCGGGCCAGCTTGGAACTGCAGAGATATGGAACAAGGGGAGCAAGACAGTGTGGTAGGAAGGAAACAGTGATGCAAAAGGAAGTACCAACAAACAAAAAGGAGAAGAGAGGAATCTGCTTGAAAAATGTAGACAACATTGCAGACAAACCAACTAGCTTAAGAAAAGATTGCTTTCATCAGCCAGATCACACTTTTCAATCTGATCTCCTTTACTGAATATTGTTAAATCTGACTGTGTTCCCAACCACCATTTCTCATTAATGTTGCATTTCCAAACTCCAGAAAGCCCCTTTAATACTTGCTGAGTCTGAAAGATTACATAAGCCCACTTCAATAGAAAACAGATCAGAACTCAACAGTATGAATGGTACAACCACCTTTATAAAACAAAAGCATATAATCACATAATAACAGAGACTGAAGTGGGCCACTGAAGATCATCTGGTCCAATCCCACATCCAAACCAGGATAAATTAAGAGTAGATTGCTCATGTTCTTGAGTGAATGTCCAGTCCATTTTTTAATACTGTCATAACCAAAGAGACTCCATAATTTTGCTGGGCATTTTCTTCTGATTTTTTACTAGCCTCATTGTGAAAAACGTTTTCCTAATATTCAACTGGAGTTCAACATGTTCTAAGACGTGTCTTGTCTGTGCATCTCCGTAAAGGTTTTGGCTGTTAGCTTTTTCTGTTTGTTCATCAATGTACCACATTTCAGAATGAATTTGTTCCATCTACATGCTTGTCTATTTTATAATTAAAAAAACCCAGTGGCAAAATAGCTTTTGACCCCACTAATCATTGTTTTCATGGAATGGAAATAGACTTCAATTTTCAGCACATGTTTTAGCTCAGAAGAATGACCTCTGCTGCAGAGCCTACATTCCCCATAAAAGGCAAAACAATACATTATAAAGTAGAAGTTGTATACTTTTTATATCAATACACATATACACAGATTGACCTAATAAGTAAGGAGAGCCTAGCATGGAACACGAATCAATAATGTATAAAACTACACACACAAAGTATTGGTCTGGTGTTGCCCTGTGAACAAGTTAAAAGTTTAGTGACTGAGGATATCACTAGAAATAAATACACATCTATCTAGAAATAAAACTTTTCATTTATGAGGCTAAAGAATATATGGTTATGCAGTCAGTTAAATGTTAAACTATTTCTGAATACATAAATATAAAAAATTCAGATAACGTGTTACACAGAAATGAATTCTATTCACAGAAACTCTCAAAAGTTACTCTAGATCAGGCCAAAAAACGAGAATGGTGGATGTCTTTTGAAAGTATGTATTCCTAAGGAGTGTCTTTTTTGTTCTTTCTTTTAATACAACATCATATAAATAAAAATATTTTTCTTTGTACCATTCAAGTCAAAGTAATGAGGTCTAAGTAAAATATTCTAATCTTTAATTTTTTAATATTTTGTCTTAGAAGCAGAGAAATGTGCTCTTGTGAAATGCTTTAAATTGACGAACATTAACTAGTGAATGCTTCCAATTTGACAGCATGATTGAAAACTGATTTGTCAAAAATTTCTGACGTGCCTTAGCTGTTAAACAGAAGACATCCTGCTAATACTAAAACTGAAGTTTTCAAAGCAGCCTTGCAAGACTTTCTTCACCATAAAATCAGCTGCAGTTTTCTTTTAGGCAATGATTTATTTTTTTTAAAGGTGTATTTTGCACGTACTCAGGAGGACTTTACATATTCAACCAAATAATTTCAAACTTTTCCCTCACCCCTTACTGGAACTCAAGTTCAAATCCAAAATGCAAGAAGAAACAAATGTCCAGAATTCTCTCCAGGTAAAATTTCAGACCAGAAGGTTTTCACAGAACTGTACACAAAGGATATTTCACTTCCAACTTCAAAGGTGGAATTTATCCATGACAAAGAAATGTAGCCTTTGAAATGTGCCTGAATGACTGCCTGTTAGGTGTCTGAGACTCTTGAAAAATCAGTGCCACAGACATCCAGTGAGTTACTGAACTGAGTTGTTCACTATTGGGCTCAATGAAACAAGAGCCCCTTTATCTGCTCTCCTTCCACAAGACCGCAGAAGAGCCATGCCATGGAGAAGCACTCAGCTTCAGAAATTTCCATCTTTTTTTGCTATGTTTACGTGACACCATCTTCCACTAGTTTCTTGTGGCTCCTGTGCTAATTGCTCCACAGGAATGATATCTAGCAGACAAATAAATGTCACTAGATCATTTTCCAGATGGCTTCTCAGAAACCTTACCAGACATGACTGCTCACTGCAGTACATCATAATATCCTTGCTCTTGGTAAATCTTGAGATTAATTCAGCACACAGAGCAAAATGAATATGCTAATGTAAAATGGAGGTGACATTTAAAAAAAAAAAAATCTCATATTTGACCTGATCTACTCTCAGACACAGACAACAAAAACATTTCATTCATCTCTTACAGTAGTTTACACTGATGTCTGTTAAGTTCCAAAAGGTTACAACTCAAACCTTAACAAGATTAACAAGCAACTAACCTGACAATGCAGCAGTGCTAATGTAGGCCAGGCAAATCAGATGATGCCCACCCGTCTAAGCCTTCCTACAATGCATTCCTCACCTGTTTTTTTTCCTGCTCTCTACTTATTTTTCCTTGACATTTCACTTCACTTATGCTTTATTTCTTTAGAGTTCTAAACAAAAGCATGCATTTACTCCAATGCAACATTTATTAAGCAGGGGAAAATGTTAATAAAGGTCAAAAAATGTCCAATGTCAATAAAACCAAAGGGAAACAATTAAGTCTACAGTCCAATAAGAATATTTTGCAATTTAGTTCTGTAAAAGCAAATAAATTAAAAGGATATACTGGACACTGGAGGAAACAAAACTGAAAGAAAACTTTCTTCCTCCATACATTCATTCCACTTTTTTTGATTCACTGCCCAAATCTTAAAAAATATTCTGTCACAATGGATCTCATATTTTAGTAATATATATGAGGTCTTTGCTACAACCTGTCAACTGTGCTAATTATTCAAATCTATTTAAAAAATGTCTTCTATTGGTGACAAGTGTTTAAGGGGTTTTTTTGGGAATACAAAAATCAGTAGCACAGTCATCTTGAAAAAATGTGACAGGTGTTGTTGACTTCAAGTGGTGTGACAAATGTCAATATGCTGACCCTTATAACTTGCCATGGGGTGTAATTCTATTAAAAATACCTTATGTCTCACAAAAGAATAACTTCCAGAAGAGAGGAGATTTGGAGTAAAGTCCCCAGTAAAGAGAGACAAGTATATGTGCCTTCTTGAAAGGGTAAGAGTCAGTAAATATCTTTGTGTAATTTTTATGTATTTTTTTATTTTTCTAGAATAAATGTAATAATCAAAAGGAAGTTAGTATCATTTTGATGGACCAAGTTGAAACGCTTTATTCTGTAAGTTCACATGAGAAGAATTAAAACCTAAGTCCCTCTGAATGGCCTTCAAATGGTGATCATGTATTTTCCTGCTAATTTTTCAGTTAAATCCTTTTTCTGCTGTAGTATGAAACCATATAAATAAAGTTTTTATTACTAAATGCTAATATCAATAGATTAAAAAATTACACAGACTAAAAAATAAGCCTTAAAATGGAAAAGAGCCCTATATTTGGTTGCTAGGCAAACTTAATGCATAATGCCTCCAGTCTGCATACAAAATGAAGTGAAAAGCCTGCAGGAAGAGAATTATCCCTGCTTGCAATAAATCAGTTGGCCTTCCAATGGCTCCTCTCACAGTATGTTTGGGTACACAGTATACCCTAATCACAGGCTGGAGAAGAGGTGGATGGTGCTATAGCCAGTTCCACACTGCAGGTGTGTGACTAGCCAGCTAACCAACCAACCAACACGATAATTTCCCAAATAATAAGCTTAAAAAACAAGCAATCAAGTCAACAAAAATCAAAATACCCTTTCTCCCAAAAGAAGCAAACAAAAAATCCTCAATCCATCACTAAGTAATAGTTGAACTTTCAACAAAAGTACTAACTTGAGTCTTCCTTCATTCTCATTTCATGAACAATATATGCATTCAAGATTTCTTCGGCTGCTAATTTGAACAACAGTGATGATCTGCAGTACGTCAGGAAAAAAATGCATCTGTAGGTGTTTCTTAATATTTGTCAATATTGGCAAACACAAGCCAGGGAA
This sequence comes from Dendrocincla tyrannina, assembly GCA_035047865.1. Classification (NCBI taxonomy): domain Eukaryota; kingdom Metazoa; phylum Chordata; class Aves; order Passeriformes; family Dendrocolaptidae; genus Dendrocincla; species Dendrocincla tyrannina. The sequence goes on from JAWWMP010000116.1 coordinate 48,234,115, forward strand.
GACAAAGGGCAATTTTATAAATTAGCAAAGGCTAAACAGACTTTCTGGAACAAAGAAAAGGACCATTTCTATTCTGAGATGTCTCAGAAGTGCTGTCAACAGTAGAAGTCTTTGGCTTAAAAATGAACTGCGCCTACTCAGGCAAGAAAAAACAAGATTAGTGACGAGTTGGCTTCTTTGACAATAAGAATGGGCAGACATATTTGAAGCGAGTAGCAATACCAATACAGTACCTGAAAACACAGGGTCATCTTCAGAAATCTTAATGTCTTCAAAATCCAAAGTGAAAGACCTGAAGGCAAGTTTATATCTGTAAGGACTCTTCTTGTCTATTACATAATTGATCAAATACCAAAATGCTTTATTGAAAACCTAAAACCAAAATGAGGAAAAGCATTCAAAGAACAATTTATTTTAAAAAGCTGATTTATATTGCTTCTCATTATTTTTTCAAAAACTGTTCTTCTATCATGTAAAAATGAAGTCTTACAGTTCCTCTAAAAACATAAAACATCTGAAAATTAGTCCCAGCTGTAGGGCTACAATGCTTCAAGTCAACAATCAGGGGAAAACCTGTTCCATGCCTGGCTTATTAAAACAAGACTTATTCTACAGTTTAAGGGTTTATCACCCAAAATATCTTAGTGGTTTATGTGTAGTGAGTTGATGGCCTCATACCAGAGGACGGAAGAACATATTATAATTGCTATCATGACAACTGGCATTCTAAACTCAAGGTTTCAAAACAGACACTGACAACTGAATGGGCATGCTTACTAGATTAGGAGGTGGAATCACAGGGAAAGATTTGGCTCTGTTTTTATTGTCGACATATTGCTGCTCTTTAAAGAGCAGAAATCCAGGCTTCTTGTTTGGGTTTTTTTTCTCCTTCCAATAGCTGGAAAATTTAGAGTGTGTTTTTCAGAACTTGTTTCATAATCTGAGTTGAAGACCATAGTGATAACTTACTGAAAAATATATAATTTTTCTTTTCCATTGTCCTTAATTTATAATTTTTCTGCTCTCTGGAAACATTTTATGTATTTTATTATTAATAAACTATCCTTTATTTTTAATATTTAATATTAAAGATAGATAATTTCCATATTTTCAGTCTCAAATCACTATCAACTCAGTGCTTCTCATTTACCCAATTTCTGGCATTTTATTTTTTTTTCAGCTATACACTGGTCTTCTTAGAGGGTGAGAGAAGAAGAGATATGTGTGTTCATAACTACTGAATTTTTGTTAAGGTCTCTAAGTTTTACCCATATTTCATATGACCATATGCAATTCAAATTTGTATTTTCCATTCCAGAGACTTCAAATCTTTTTTTTTTTTTTTTCCTGGTAGACTTGGCATGAAAATTACCTCTTTCATGAGTGGTGCACCTGGAACCATTCTTTCTTAATTCTGTTTTGCTGCATTTGAGCATGGTGTCAAGCCCACGCATAAAAGCACTGGTTTAAGTGTTCTAATTTTGGATATCAGTGATTTAAAAATATTAAACCCCTTCTTCTAGTCAATCTTCTAAAACACAGTCTAAACTGCATGAGCTTTCTAGTACTTTGATGAAACTACATGAATCTGGAACATAAAAAGTACTGACTGTAGAATGATCAAGTAATAGCACTACTATCAATATTTGCAAACACATAAAAATTAGTGTATCTTTTATAAAACTTTTTTTGATGCAATCTTTTTATAATATCGAAAAGCCACAGTATAAAGATCTACAGAAAAGTGCAACATTTTCATCTTGTATCTAAAGACCCTTTAATTTATCATACATACAGAGCAGAAAAGTTAAATAAGAATGAAAGGAAAACAACTAAAAATACTATGAGTGAAAAAAATTCATTGCTGCCTTCAATAATATAATGTTTTCCTATTCCATCAACATTAGGCATAGAAAAGAATCATTCTGGCTTTTATGCATTTCAGGTAGTGCCTTTTGAATCCAAAATAAAGTCGTAATGCAAAAAAAGGTCCTTCTTTCTGCCCCAAAGTATGCTAAACTACATTGAAAAAACACCAAAACTAACGGTTTAGAATGTGCTATTCTGTGCGTATTGAAATTTGTTCTTATTAAAAGAAGGTAATTATCAGACAGTCACAAGTTATGTTATTTGGGCATACAGTTTATAACAAATGCCACATTCAGAGCACGCAGGTGGTCCTTTATAAATGCACAGACATTGTTTTGTAGAGGATAATGAAAATGTCAAGCTGTTATTCAGCTTTTGTAGCTTTTAGGTATGTTTTTATTAAAACTGTTTGTTCACCTTGTAGTGTTCTTCAGCCATTCCAGTACCATGGATGCCAGGAGGACAGAGAGTTAGTTTCAATTCATCCAAGGCTTTAGAAAGCTCATCCTTACTGCTGAAATTATTTATTACATTTCCAACAGCTTTCAGGATAGCTGTAGCCAGTTCTATAAACCGAGAGCTCTCCTGGGGAGAGAGAAAAAACCCAACAACTGTGAAAGATTGCTTTAAGATTTTCTTTTGTTTTCATTCTAGGCTGTGACAGCATACAAGCTTTTTTCCTGGGATGAAGTACAATTTGAATTTAAGCAATTGTAATTAATTTTATAAACTGTAAAAACAATTAGGTCTCTGGTATTCAAAAGCATAGAAAATTTTCACTGATTTTAGCTACTGAAATAAAAAGCTTATAACACTATAAAAGGCACCGTAACATATATCTTTTTTTTTATTATTATTTTTCCTGTATCAATAGTCCAAGGAAATTTAATAAAAAATAAGACACATATAGAGACTTTCCCCTGCATTGATAATATAACTTTGTTAGCTGAAATGCTGAGCATCTTCTGTTATAAAAGGGCAAATTAGTATTTGTATCCCACTGAATACATGTTGTCTAAAGCATCTTTAATATTCATCAGGATTTCTGTGTAAGAATATGGACACTTTCCTGCAAATTACACTTTGCAGAGAAATTGCTGTCTTCAAAAAGAAGTGCAGAGAAGATGCAAGAATAAAACTCTGCTTTATTTTCTGGATGACAAAGAGCTTTTCATACACAAATTGAAGGCAAGGGAATAGTACAACCACAAGATACTTTCAATGGCCCAACTTCTTAACATTCCTTGCTATAATGAATATAATGAATTTGCAAAAAGTGCTTCAGTGCCCTATTATTACGACCCCAAACCTACACTGCTATGTAACTTTGTTGTTACAGTCACCTTTTAAAATATTTTTGGAAAACTGTTAGCTTGAAACTGTATTTCCTCCCCTCAGTGCCCATGAAAAATATTTGGGTTTACTGCTTGCCAAAGAAATCTTGGAAATATGGATGACAGTGATATCTGTCTGGATTGTACACAATGAAGAACAAAAGCTGTAGTAATTGCTCCCCTGGGCCTCTTATCTCAGCTATGAAAAGTTGTTTGATTAAATTGCTCATTTTAGATATAAAAGCTGCTCTGGGACCCAGTGAGTAATATGTGATCTCATGGGACAAAACTAACTTTACTGATTTGACAATTTATTTTAATAGGAAGGTATTTTTGAATATTCATTAATATCTGTACATGTATTTTATTATGCACTCCAAAAAGGGAGCTATATGGTACCTCAGACACATGTATTTCAACAAGAGTATTTTTAACGTTTTATACTGCTGTTCTATGTAAACCACAAGACTACCCAATGCTAACTTACATGTAAGATAATTTCTGCAATATCCATGGAAGTGTCTCTCATGCTGTAAAACACATATCTTTTATGCCCTTATCCATTTAATATTGAAATTAAATATATATACCATTAAATACAAAAACTCTAAATGAAAATCCATTATTACTTCATTTAAATTAATAGTCTGAAATACTGCTTTCACAATATTTGACTAATTTTTACTATGCATACCTTTTCAAGAACTGGCATCACAGCATCCTCTTCTCCAAAAACACATGGCACCATGGTACACAGATGAATATGGTATCCTATGGGAGAACTTGCTGTGAAGAGCAGTATATGTCGCCTACATTCAAGAAAAAAATTAATTATCCTTTTTTTAGTTACAGCAATTCTTAAGCTTTTCTTTCCTGCATTTGGTAATACTGAAATCCTTTTCTAAAGGTCCTTGTACTTAAAAATCATGCATTCCTTAACTCCTTTTTTTTCCAAGAACCTCCAAATGTAGGGAGCAGGTGAAATCAGAGAAGTCACTATTATTTTATTTCTTTAGGTTTTATTTTGATTTTCTTAAGCAAAATAGGTAGACTTACTATTTCATATAACCAAAATTTTTTTGTCAGGATTATACTTAACTACACTTAAAACATATCTGCTCTAGAAAGCTTGGAGAAGTCATCAAGTGTTCTGATGTGTTGCTTAGATCATAATTTCCATGCTTGCATTGACAAAACAAGATAAAACTAAAGCATAATTGTGTAGGGCTTGATGAACACTACTGAGTGACCAATTACATGGAGCAACTGCAGGCCAAGCTGCCCAATCATAACCTCCTAAGATTAACAATAGACATTTAGTTATGACCTATTGTGATACATTCAGCTCGTTGTTAGCCTAGTTGTACCCTATAACAGATTCCAACCATAAAAGAAATCATTCCCAGCTACAGTTATACAAAACAAGGGATTCATGTCTTTCTCTCCAGTCAACATTGTCTTGCAGTCCCACCGAAATACTTGAGGAGCTGGCTGATACCAAAGTGCCATGGTCTTAGATCATTGACAGAATTGCATTTAGCTGGAGAAGTTCATCCAGGCCATAGCTTCAAGGTGTTAACCAGGAAGCCAGCAGTGAGAGTAAGAAAGGAGAGTTACTCACACACACTTGCATTTCTTTAATTCAATCTTCTTTCAAATGAAATTTAAATGCCCCCTGGCTACTAACAGACAGTGGGAAGAGAGTGCCTTCCTACCTTAGCAAGTCATTTCTCAATTGTAATGAAATGTGGAAGTGATCTATAAGCCCATTTGTCTCCCACAACTTCTGTAAATTAAATCTGACTTAAAGCCTCCTGGCTCTGCCTGGAGTAGAGAGAATTAAAGATGGGAAGCTTATAAATTTGAGCTGCTTGTGTCTGTTAGCTTTGAAATTTGCAGGTGCAAAAAGATATATATTTTTGGGCTTCCCTACAGGACAGAGATATGCAACTTTTGGAAACATTACTAGGAATATATATGTAAGGGCAGAATTAGCCTATAAACATAACTATTGCAATTTTAGTTTGACTCAAAACAAGTAGAGAGCACTATTAAAGATCTTGGATTTAATTTCATATGCTATTAATATTGTGGCATTTTTTTTCCGTGCCTATTTATTTGAAATCTTACTTGATTTTTAAAAAATGTATTTTGTCTCATCTCTGTCTCATTTTGTCTCATAAACTGGTGATTCTCCACTTTATGAAAAGTAAAAGGCCTCAATCAGCAACTTTATTCATATGATATGAAGATGTGATCTTCCTGGTTTCCCTGGAAGCATTTTTAGAAACTAATAGATATCACGAGCTCTTGCATTTAATCTATTTCTTTATTTAAATAATCAGTGCTCTACACTGAATATTTGGAGTTACATGCAAAGAGAAATAAATCATATTAAGTGCTATGTGAATGGGAAGTAAGATATGCAAGGCTTCATAGATAACCTTAGAATTTCTCCTGTCATGTTTCCTAAATCCTGTTTCAAGAAAAGCACTGGATCCTCCTATGGTATCATCATGCTTTTACAGTTCCACTAAAAAATGCTAATTCTTACATGTTTCTTGCACGGAGTGCGTACAAACACGGAGTAGTTTGTAGGCACTCATTTTTTAGCAAGTCAGTGTGATTTTTCTTGTTAAATGCTCTTAAATAATAGCAAAGAACTCAAAATCATTATAAGTGTTTTGGTAACTTCAAAGTCTTCCCAAATCCTAGCTATCAATCAGTTTGATATTCCAAAAACTTATGTTTTAGAATATAAGCTCTTACTGTGTAAAATAAATTAACATCTCAAGCCTTAAGACTAAAGTGTCAGGATAGAAACAAGGCCTCATACATACCCAACAGGAAGATTTAACACAGTAGCTTTGGTTGCAGCTGTATTCATCTTCAACACAAGTTCTCCAGGAATCACAGATTTCCAAGAGAAACGTTCAACTGTCAGCACACCCTTTGAAATACTAGAACATTCTTGTTTAGTACCTAGATTATGGGGGGAAAAATAAACAAACCAAAACACAACCTACACAATATTGGGAGGTTGAATAACTATAAAAGTAAGGCAAACATATAGAATCCGTAGCTACTTCACACTCTAAAATTAAAGTGAGCGTTTATGCTTTGTTAACTCAGAGAAAAAAGCCAGTCATTTAAAATTCACAGGTAGTACAGAACATGGCTTATTCGTACTATTTGCTATAAAATAATTGTTAAAATAATGTGTTAGAAGAATATGTACGTCAGATGTCTTCCAGGTCATTTCAGGTTGCTATAAAATTCCATAAAAATCCACTCTGTCCATGTGCAAAGGAAGCAAACAGGGATAAAAAGCTTATATTTATTTATATTTATAGCTTATAGTTTAATTATTTTAACAGAATGGTCAGTTTGGGTTTTTTAAGCTTTCTTTTGGTTCTCTCTACTCCACTCTAATTACATGTACTAAAATTACATCCATGCCCAGTGTTTAAATATCTGGTTATCCTCAGCCAGCTATCATAACATGACTTATATTTCCTGATTGCCATTCTGTTTTTCATGAAATACTAGTGATTTTTATTTAAATTTTTCAGGTTGTTGGATCTTGAAAGAAGCCAACTTTAAATGTACTTAAGAGTTTTCTCTGCACCAGCTTGCTTGCAGCAAATCATAACAAACAGCAAAAGGAGAGATCCTTTCACAAAAATATTCATCATCAATATGAAATAACAGTAAATTATTCTATAAATATTAGTGTATTTCTTAGAATCAAACTGACTATTTAATGCTAAACTCTCAAACCGTGCCCAAATACGCAACAGCCAAACACAACAAGAAGACATGTTTAAGAAGGGGAAAACACAACATTAAGGTGCCCATTTCTGTGCTGGCCTTACCTTCAGTGTCTTCCCAGTGCACTAATGCAGAAAAGCTAACCAAGATTTCAGTAGGCATCAGACTGTCCACAAGTAAATAATAGATGACTTGGTCATCAGTAAACTGCATAGAAAAACAGACACTTGTTCATCTTACATTTTCACTGAATACTGCCCTTATACAAAGTGACTCGGATTTCAGATTTGGTGACCTTAGCTATGGAATGGGAGGTAGGTAGTTAATTGTCATGACTTCTTCTTAATTTCAGAGATGTCTTTTAGGCCCAGAGCCTAATGCTGCAAGTAGAATAATATTCAGTTAAGAGACAAAAAGAAACAGAACAGTTTCTTGAATGAGAACTTGTATCTACTTTTATATTATATTCTTCATATGTACCTCAATTTAGTAGTTTTACTTGCCAAACAACATTCAATGGAAGGTCAAAAGTTTTGTTTTGTGCTGCAACTTTCTGATTCAAACTAATTGCAGTAAGCTTGAAAGTATTCTTTTAATTTGTAGATATGAGTGACTCTCCCTCAGAATGTGGGTTTGGGGTGGGTCTTTTTTTGGTTTTGTTTTTTTTCTGGAGAACTCTAGGGAGACTATTTTTTACTCTCAACTTTACTACATAATTCCCATGCCAATTTAGAAACTATAGAATGATTCTACTGTTCCTAGAAATTCTTCAAAACCTGAAGGTGAATGAGCTTCTTTTCTTCAGAAGTGTTGTAATGCATGTCGTCTCAGATTTTCCAGTCATATTAATCCACTTTTTTTGTATTTGATCCTGAAATGTCAGTACTATTACCTTCTTACTAAGAACATAAAAATGTTGTTTTAAAAGCATGATACAGAATTTACATAATGGTGAAAACACTTCATCTGTATCAATGTAAAAAAATTAGAATGGTTTTACAGCAAAGGTTTAGGTTTTTCTGGCATAACAGCACATAGGCTTACATAGTCTTAATGCTGATTATGGCTTCTGAAAGCATATCATGTAGTCATTAGGAAAATTTCTTGTGATGTGATTACAGAGAGGTGGGAAATTGCAGGTATACTACAATTATGAAGCATAATTCATGTAGTTAACCTTCTCGGTACAGGATATTACAGAAAGTTCACACCAAGAGTTCACATTTCAGTACTCTACAATTACACTTCAGATATACTATAAAATTAGAGCTGCCACTGGATATTAAAGCCTGTTGAATAATGTTCTGATAATAAGAACTAATGGCAGGTTTAGAGAAATTTGGTAATTTCAATGTAACTAAAGAGTATTTTAAATCCCTGCAACAGGGTGCTGTGAATAGTTTAAGGCCTTTAAAGACATTTAAAGAGAAAATGAAGAGCTATGCTAAACAGACTCATGACAGGCTTTGGGTGACAGGGGAAGATCAAGGAGAAGGGCAGATTCTGCAGCTGAATCATAATTAAATTCAAGTTAGACACTAAATTGTTACAAGATAGATTTAAATCAAAATAAAGAGAGGATGGAGATCTGATTCACTATCAACTTTCATTATTTGCATAACCCATTTTTTTGTTTTTAGTAGTATTTCACAATATTTTTTCCTTGCCTTAAACACAGTGAAATGCCTCCGGATATTTGCTAGTGAACATTGAAATTACGGCAAACTTTGTGGCTTATTATTTTTCAGTAATAGCAGTTCTATATGATAGACCAATATAATTTAGGATATACGTATTACCTATATACATAAGACTTCAACAAATATTAAAAAACATCACAATACAGTCATATACCTTAAAATCTGTCTTCTGATAATTGTAAGCATATGTATGTGGCTTGTGGAAAATATACAGGTTCCTAGGGAGAAAATAAAATAGAATTATGTAGAAAAATAATCAGTATAAATTATATATTTCAGGTAAATGTCTATTTCACAGCATATTAATTTTACCTTCATAAATCAGACTCCCATGTATTTCTCAAAAATAGTTCAATATTTTTTAGTTTCATAAAAGGTGAATACAATTAACCTCCAGAGAAAGCAGCTGACATTATTTTCTATCTTTCCTGCATTTCTACAGTTTTCCTTCGGAGGTCAGGGCACTAATTTGTTCAATTTCAATTTATAAATGGTAACATGCTAATATTACTCTAAAATTTCCATGATCACTTGAAAATCACTGTAATAAAGTATACCCGTAAGGAATGACTATTTTATATAGTTTATTAATTGTGCTTTTTCAGTTCTGTGCTGTCTGCACACCTTCAGAAAGCTATGTAGTTCCTGACAACAATATTTTCTGACCCTGATTTCACCAGGGGTAACATAAATGACTTCAGCTTTAATTGAGAATGGAATTATGGTGTGAACTCCAATGTTTTGATCATTCAGAAACATCACAGGAGTCCTGATCCATTGCTGACATATCAATTCCTACAATGACTAAAATTTTTCTCGTTTTTCAAAGTCAATATGAACTATGAACATTCATCTTATTTTTACTGTATCTGAGATATAGGCATGTCAGACAAAAAAATGCTTTCAAGTGACTTAAATTGAAAATCTTAGGTGCCTAATTTCTTTTGAGGGATAAATTCTTCAAAGATCAATCAAGATGTTTTGTTAACAGCTACTTTCTCAGTTAGTTCAGTGTGAAAATAAATATTATTCTTATTTAGAGATAAGAACAAGAAACTGATAAATGCTTTATACCTTAATTAATATTAATATTGGTCTATAAAAGGTCAACAGTACTTTAATATTTGGCTAACAAGTTAGAAAGTTCTTATTTCACATTCTTTCTGTATGACACTGTGAGCAAGACTCTGAAAGGAAATTACATTGCTTGTGATGCTTTTTTTTCCTGAAGGCCTTATCTTCCTGGACCTGGAAGTAACTAAAAGTAACAGGCAAACTTTAGCAAGGCCTAAAGTGATTTCTGATCTTGTACTCCTAATGTTCCTGTACTGCTGGCTGGTATAAAAGTTACACATTCTTCTTTAGAGAGGGAGCAGAGTTTAATATCTATTAAAAAACCCCCACCCATTTATGTAACTAAAAGCTTCACAAAGAAATCTCAGTTACAAATTCAAACGAAAAAACCTGTGTCAGTTTTTTCTGATAAAATTACTCTCCTGAGCAAGCTTAAATTCACTAAACCATATATATATTGCACCAGGCTTCTTAAATCTGAAAGACAGAAACTAAAGATATGCTACAAGTATGTCAGCTTTTTTATGTTTGCAGAGGTATAAATGCCTTGGAATTATATTGAAAAGAGAATGAAAGAAAGCACCTAACTGAAATGAAAGAATGCACTTAATCTGCTAAGCTATGCAGATGGGAAGAGATTTCCAAAACATTTTTATTTTAGAAATGTGTTGTTCCAATGCAGACTGTCTGCCCAGTTGCTGCTGGATCGGGTATGCGAGCACCTAATGTCTGCACACTGCATGACCTACAATCATCCACCCCCACTGCAGTCTGATATATGCTTTATGGAGCTGGTGGTTGTGTTCTCCACTGTACTCTGGAGGACACACCTGAGGCACAGAGCAGGGCTGCAGCTCCAGACTCACTGTCAACAGGGACAGCAAGTCTGGTCTGAAGAGTAGCCTTGAAACCACCCTGAAAGGCAGGACACTTATAAAAAGAAGACCTGTTAAGAAGATCGAAATTTTATATAATCATGTTATGAATTTTACCATTATTATACTGTATGTTTTATGGAATAGAACTCAAACCCTCTACTCCTTACTGGAAACAAACACAGAAGTCTTCAAAGCTAATCCAGGTTTCCCTGGAAACAGAAGTCTTTTCTGACTCTGTTTCTTCTTTTAATTCATCCCCTGTCAGTTTCTTCATATCAGCATCAGCTGTTTCTGACACTTGTTTTGCATCAAAACTGATATCCTCATGTAATTCTTCTGCAAAGATAAAAAGACACACAGAGCCAATACAGTGACAATATGCACATTAAGGAAGTATCATTCTTGTACTGAAAAATTATCCTAAAATTACATGGAAATTGTCCATACATCTCAGATTTCAAAAATAAAAACTATCCCACTAGCTTAAACAACTCACATGGTGACTGAAACAACTCTATATTGAAATTCAGAGTTTACGTCTGCAAGTGCTTAAGTAGTCTGCTTCAATAAACCATCACATATTGAACTGTGCACTAGAACCTTTAATATGAGCTTGTTAGGTACACATATGTATGAATTCTGCAAACTTAAAGTCATCTATGTAAAGAAAAATACATCCCCTTGTTCAAAGCTCCTATTTAGTGAAAGGCCGATGGGGCAGTATCATAAAATTTTTACAACTCACAAAAAATAAAAAATACACAGAAACGTGAAGGACACAAAGACCTATCTTGCCTCTAGTACTTAATACTCCCGGTGATGCTACTCACACAGATCAGTCTAAATACTTTTAAAACAATTTAAACAGATTTGAAACAGATTTGAAACAAACTTTCTTGTAGGAAAATCAGAACTAAAGTCAGATTCATACCACAATATAAACACAGAAATGTCATGTAGACATATTGTGCAATCACTCAATAACTTCTTAAGTTGTGTTGTAATGTCACTTACTCTGTGAAATTCACACAACTTGTAAATGGAAAATGTCTGACCTGGCCCAAAAAGAAGCTTTGAGAATAGCTCAGAACAAGAGAGAATAAAAGAACTGATCAGCTGAAATATGAGGAGTTACTCAGAATACTTGCTGAGGAAATGAGGTAATATTCAAACAGATAAAGTAAAACATATGAGAAAGCTATAAGAAATACATATAATTTATACTTTAAGGCTCTTTGTAATATTTCATTATCACCAAGACACACAGAACGAATGTGTGGCTAATGCATTCCTTCCAATTATTTTACAACTATTTTTCAAGAACTGAAAGAAATGCAGTATAAGGAAAGGCACAAAGGCCTTTTTCCTCTTCCTTCAACTATGGAAAAACTACCTGCAAGCTGTAATATCCAGGTTTTTTCTTCAATTTAAGTTAACATGGTGTGAGAGACTCTTAATCTCTTTTCTTCCTTTACTCTTTTCTTTCTCTTGTGGGTAACTTAAGATCAATGAATGGTATTTTACTAAGTTGTATGGAGTTGGTGTTTGCTGGTGCTCTAGTGTAATGCTTTTTCTGGGTTATAAGTTATTCCTGTAGTACCTTTTGCCAAAATGTTTATTTCCTCACCAAATTAAAAGAAGTTCTCTTAGAGAAAGTTTGGCACCATTTTCTCTGAATGTGAATTTGAGGTAACAATGAACTAATGGCTTTTCAAAAGTTCAAAAGGTGGAAAAACTTAAGTCTTAAATACAAGTAATATTCCCAGTAAAGCGTGAGGTTTTGAAACTGGAGTGTTACATACTGGGGTTAGGCTTCCAGTAAAATAACCATAGTGCTTGGCTTACAAATGTGTGTATCACAAAAAGGATGATAAAGGGACCACCAGAGCAGGACTATGCCCAGTGCCATCTCCCTGTGGCTCAATGTCACTTGTCCTTATTCTGAACATGAGTAGTACAGTACTAGCAAAAGACCTTCTTCAGGATAAACAGGTCAGTAGATCTCTGCAGATTTCAAATAGAATATACACTCCACCCTATTTAAAGTCAACAGATAAACCTTTCCTGGGGTCAGAGGGAAGACAGCTCTTCCAGCGCAGCTAAAGGAAAGCAAGAAGAGTCTCAACAAAGCAGCTGAAGTTTTGCCCCCATCTCTTTGAAGTAGTGAAAATCTTGTGAAAATGTCATCAAAAAGCATATTTTATGCTTTTTGATCTCTGCAGTCAAAAGACAGTGCTGTTCAGAGCTTCCTGATATAAGAGAAAAGTTAATCAAACTGGTATTGTTTATCTTTTATGCAAGTAGTGCCATTTCAACATATGAGAAAATGCAAATATTTGGTGACATAATAAAGATATGATCGATGTAATAAAGCAATAAATAAATTTGAAACCAATCTTAAAAAATGTTCAGTATTTTAAAACTGACAAAGGGAAGATAACTGCAGCAAAGAACTGTCTGAAATGATCACATAATTAATTCCCTAAACAAATGTAAATCCTAATCAAATACAAGGACATAATATAAGATTATTATGAAGTTAAAGACTGCAGAGAGCTTCAGAAAGGGAAGAGCACATTTGAATTCAAGAATGTTATACTATTTAGAATTCAAGCAACTAAGTTAAACATTACAAGCAAGTCCAAGAGAAAAAAAAGTAATTTGATAACTATGGGTAAACCAAGCACAGAAGTAATAACAAAACATGTACTTTAACAAAAAATATCAGACAAATAAACCCAGATCAATAACTAAGAGTACAGCAGATTACAAACTAGAATAATCACTCAAAAAATGGAAAAAAGAGTAGCAAATGAAAACAGATTAACAGAGTAATCATATAAATCCCTAATTAAATGGAAGGAATATACTGCATTGCTTGAAACCCCCAAAACATTTTCAAAGAATAATAATCTTAAAAAAATTGAGAAAACACTTTTTAGACAGGGTAGCATCAAACACTGTCATTGCTTTTGGTAAGTGCTCATCATTTTTCAAGCACTGGCTCTTTACTGAGATGTTTAAATGGAAATGAAGCCCCTCATCAAACTGACTACAGATTTGGGGTCTTATTCGGTATTTGGACATTTTGTAACTAGCCCTTATAATCATGAGTCAGCTATTTAGGATAAGTCAATAGTAAGCAAATCAAAATATTTTCTAGCCAAGGAAAAGAAAAAGCACAAGAAAATACTACTAAAAAGAACATGCTCAAAATTGAAATAAGCCCCGTCTTAGGTTTCAGTTAAAAGGGATTAACAGGCTGGCTTATTGGAACAGAAGTACAAAACCAGAAATTTTATGTTTACAGCAGAAACCACAAAAATTTAACACAGCAAACCAAATATGAAGATTGTAGCTAATTTCCATAACAGAGAACAGAGCACAGGAAATCTCCAATCCACAAAATGGTATTTTGGATAATATTTTCTACCATGAGTTTGAAGATTAGCAAACGTTTCAAAGAAAATACAAAAAGTGATTTAACCCACTACAGATTATTTAGCCCAATGCCAATAAAACAAATTTCAAACTCAGGCAAATGGGTAGATGAAAGGGAAAATAATTCTAGCCAGGCAGAATCCCAGGTGTTCTGCCTAAATGCAAATTCATTTTCATTATGAAAAGAGTGCTATATACTGCTGCAAAACAGAAGGCAATCAATCTATCAACCTCAGGTCTTCTTGAACAGAATGTAAAATTCTACCTACTTTCATGGAAAAAAGTATTGTCTATATTATCAAAGAAATTTTCCACCTTAGTGTACTACTTCAATATATCCTGTATACACTGTGCAGTAATGGCATACTTAATTCCAGAATGCTTATTTGAAATTTCACTTTCTGGTTTTGCCATTTTTAACCTGTAGTTCAGTTTGATTATGTCTCTCCACAAATACTGGAAGAGCAAGATTTCTATGAGATAACAGATCATCATGATAATAATGTGATACTACAAACAACCTCCATCAGATTCAGTATCTGCACCAAAAGCAACTGGAAATCGTGAAAAAGAAGTTCATCTAAAGGAAACAACTACTTCATTGTAGCAACCACAGAGACAGAGTAAGTGCAACGGTATGAGTTTTCATTTTACAACAAAGCACAATTAAGTGTAATTATATGTTTTACGACAAATTTCTTGTTCTGACAGATTTGCAAACCCATGATTTCCTAGTCTGAAGAGGAGCAGAGAGTGATGCACTGTATTTTTACAAAAACATGTAATTGCATTTGGTGAACCTCAATAGCAAAAAATTTCAATGGACTTCAGCAGCCTAAGTAGATTAATGAGAATATTTTAAACTTTTAAAAAGAAAACTCCAAAACACTGACAGAGAATCCTAAAACTAAAGCTTGACATATTGAAAAGCAACTACTTATGCAGGAAAGGTTTTATTTATATGTGTGAGTGTAGTTGTAAAATATCACTGCTCTCAACAGGATTATGTTTCAAATTCGCTCCAGGTGAACACAAGGAACTTTTCTGACATTAGACTATTCATATTTTTAACTGTCTAATGACTTAAACCAAACTCTGAAGAGATTAAATTATTGAATTCTCATGCCCATACTTTGCAAAATTTGATCAATTCAAAGTATATTAAAGCCCCTATACTCATAAATAAAATATTTTTTAAAAGATTTATCTGTTTATCTCAGTGTTGGTTTATGATTTCTATCATGAATATCTATCAGATATTTTGTGGAGTTTAAAGACCCACAATGAACCACTTTGCACTAAAACAAAGTAGCACTCATAACCTAACTGAAGTTGGAACAAAGGGATTTTGCATAGAGAAATGACAATGCATGGATGGAGATGGCCTGGAGATGGTGAAGAGAATCTGAGTACAAAAGATTTCAGTATAGCAATAATGTGAATTACTAGTATGCTAGGCCAGAAGATGGAAATATGTCTATTTCATCCTTATCCTTGGTTGTTCTGTGGGATCTTTTGTTCAATGGGCATTTCTGGAGCATAGTTTTGAGTGAGTAGAGAAGATGGCAATCTGCTATTGAGATACACTAACTTTAGAATGAATGAATTGTGACAGCTACAAAAATACTCCAACTTCTCAACATATTCATGGCAGGCATAAAGAGTCATCTACTGCATGCTACTGTATTTCTATTAGCTTTTGGCATGGAGCTGTGAGAGAATAACCAAAGTTTTATTTCCAGCTCATCAACTTGTAGCATTCTGAAACAGTGAGATTCTGCTGGATTGGTTCTTTTTTACTGGGATAATATTAAAAAAATAAGAATACATAAGAAAAAAGACACAAGCAAAATAGTAGCTGAAATCATTATCAATTCTTAATATTATGAAAACAATTCATTAGTATAGGTTTGGAAGAACTGTGATTTACATTTCCTTCAAGGTATTTAAATATCACAAAGAAATTCTCACTCTTCATTATATTTGCGGTATGACCCAGGTTCTTGGTTGTTCCTTCCCCCCCTTATAACCTTATTTGTATTACCCTATTTGGTGATTACCAGATGGTAATGGTTGCACATTTTCCCAGAATGAACATAATGTTATAATCTGTGAAAATACCTAAATTTGTTGTGTGGAATTACTGGGTTCATTCACTGTAGAAGTTGTGAAGTCATGCAGATGCCTAACTGAGAGGATATTAACTGTATTTTTCAATTATTGGAAGCGGAGTTCATAGATGTTTTACAGAGAACAAAATAAAAAGAAGTTTCTAAAAATGGCATTTTAAGCCTTTTCCACCCATTAGAATCAACTTTCAAAAATACTTAAAAAGCAAAGGTGCACTGCATAGGCTTCTACATGGAATAAATAGTTGGAAACCAAACCCAAGGTGAGTGTCACATGTATGAACCATGGTGTAAATGATGCACGAGCACTATTCACATATTTCACATCTCCTTCTGCTCTGAGATGCACTTTCATAAAGTGAAAAGGAAAGGTATTTCCTAGCAGTCAGTTTTAGAACCCACAAATTTGTGCAACCAATAAATCTGACCACTTTTTTAAAAAAGAAGGCTCTTATTTTTAAACTTCTCCTGATCAAATCCTTCAAACATTCACTTAAAGAGGTATTCATTTGGAGAAGATTTTGAATTCTATTCCAATACAGATCTCAAACACATTTCAAAGGAAACATTTATTAAAGTTGTTGGGGGTTTTGCCATTTTTCAGAAATATTAAAAAAAAAAAAGTATAATTCAGGGTGATTAAAAAAAGTTTTGTGTATAAAATCCAGTATATTTTACTGGAGAGTAACTTAGGAAAAGTAGGTTTTTTTCAAAATATTCTTAAAAATTAGGGATTTTCTCTTTTTAAATATCAAACTGAAGATTCTACTCTATGCAATCATACATGCTATTACCAGCTCTTTGAGATCTTTTCCTGGAAAACCAGCACTCATAAATAAGTCAGACTGCTGATATATGTACATGGGGATTAACATGGAAGCCAAACACTATGGGACTGGCAGAAGTCTGACTATAAACTTCACACACACTTACCTTTACTGGGTATCTCTGCATTTTGCTGGCCAATGGGACTGGACTCCTATGTGGTGAAAATGAAAAACAAAAAAAAACAAGGAAAAAAAGAAATTAAAAAAATGCAACAATAGGGATAATAGATAATCTTGCATCATTTTGTTAAAGAAAACACTTGATTTTGGGGTAGTCCTTCCAGAAACAGAGGAACAAACTAGCAAGTTATCATTATGGTTTGAGTTGGGTTTCTTAACAAAAAATGGAAATGGTAAATTTCACCATAATACATACCCAACAGACAGACTGATGTTTTTTTAGAGAAGTACATGTGATCTGGAGTCTGAGATAAAAGCTGTTTCATATGCCTACCACTTTGCTATTAAAAACTGTTCATTGATATTACTGTTTTTTGACAATACAATAACCTCTATTCTAAAAACTAATCACTCCTATTATGCAACCAATTCTGTTACTTTCTAAGTTTCCAGTCTTGAAAAGTATATGGAGGGCTCCTTTTCCAACAAGCATTTCTTGCTGTGCAAGTGACAGTATACAACTGTCATTAGCAACAGCATGCTTGATTACAATAGCATCTTTTGTTTCCTATCACTGCATAAATAAAGGTAGCCTACTCTTTTTTAATGTTATTGGCAGACAACTTTATCCTGGTCAATCCCCCCTCCAAGGTAGAGCTGTTGAACTAACGTGAATGCAATAGCTGCATATACTTAAAGTTGAAATCAAGGTAGGCAGCTTTTCAGAAAATCCACTCACTAATTTGCAAAGATAGAGTTCTTTTGAGAGATTAACATTTTTGATTTTAAAAAGTATGCCCAATCATCCTTACTTCTGACTGACCTCTTGCCTGCAATATGAAATACACTGAAAAAGAGTCACTTCCACAGTTTCCAGTTTATTTCCTATTTGAATATAGTATGATTAATGGGTTAGTTGGACTAGCTCTGCCCTTGCAAAGACAAATATTAAAGCCTTAAAAGGCTATTGTAAACAAATTTGCAAGCTTCTTTTCATCCCAGGTCTCCCCATAATTAGATTTGTCACTCTTCACCCCACATCTTTATATGTATCAAAGGTGCTAGTGCTGAAAATGGTAGCACTGAGCTGGCCAACAGCTGGGTACACACAGTGATTTTGTGTTCTGTACTTCAAAAAGGAGTTGTGGGAGCTATGCTGACTTAGAGGTACTTTTACGCTTTCTCAATACAATCTAAAAATACATTTTGAAGGGCAGAGTAACATAATTTTGAGAGTCTGAGTTAGACTGGATGGCAGGTCACAACAGTACCTAAACCTTGCACAAGGTCATTGTGCTGTAAATCCAGGTCTGCCTCAACCCTCCCATAACAGACTACCCTGCATATATAATATGAAGGGACCTGTGAAGGTTTCCCTAGAGTAAAACTTTATGGCTTTCTAGTTTAATTTCTAGCTGCAGTAAAAGTCTTCCTGCACCATTTTACAGAACCTCCATGGCCGCAGAACAGGCTCAGCCTGTCAAATCTCACCTCCGTCAAAATTTTAGGTGTTTGATATTCTCTGAATTAACTAAAGGAAAGAGCTAAGGGAATAAACTACAAATTTAGGACTCTTTATCCCAAAATAAGAAGTACCAAATAATTAATATATATCATTTAACTGCAATATTGTTTATTGAGAGGATTGGGAAGTCCCATTTTTGTACAGCATGAATAGGAATTCTATTCCAAATCTGTTATGGGCTTTTTAAAGAATGTTCCTGAGTCAAAGCTGAGGACAGATCTAATATAAAGAGCAACAAAGAGAAAAATACAAACATTGCTGAAACTGTTACCATGTAGATTAAGAATTTAGTAACTGAAATATATTATGCTTTACGTGTTCTTTTTTAGACTAATTTCTTATTTTTCTAGACCTGAAAAGGACATTGTAGAATACTGCAAATGCCCAGATACTTCAGCTCCTGTTTCCAGAATTCTGGAAACAAAATTGTTCAAAACAAGTCAAGCTGTGATCACTTGCCACGTCACATCAACAGTCATGCCTCAACATATGGGTCTGAAAAATCTCTAGCAACATATGAACTATCTCCCCTTTAAACTCTGACTTCAGAAATACACATGCATAGAGCTGTCATACTTCTGCATGTGAGACTACAACCTGCAAGATTCCAATACTGCTAGATTTCTTGTAGGAGTCACTGGATTTACCAAACAGATATATGTCAGCTGTAAAATTTATCAAGTTTCTTCTCAGAAATCCTGGGAATGCCTGAAGTATATAAAAAAAGTGAGATCTACTGTATAAGCCTCGGATACTGCAACGTTGTCACAAGTCTAGTGCTTTCTGCCCAACATATAGTTCACGGACAGTACACATGATCCATGCTTCTAATATGGACATGTGGTAGCTTAATATAGCTACCTTGTTGGTATTAACAGCTGACAGCAAGAAAGCCTGGAGAGATACAGAAAATCTTCAAAACCTGCATCAACAGAATTTCTAGTAAAGAAGGAGAACGTACCCTGGGAAATCTGGATGCTTAGTAACGTTACTTGAGCCAATCTGAGCTGTGAAAGCAATCTAACCACAGCTGTGTAGAGACTCCTGTAGGCTCATTTACTCAGTTTTTGGACCACAAACATAACATAGTCAAAAGGTGTCTGCTTTTCTAATGATAAGGGATGTGTTCGTCTACCTAAACCTCACTGATTTGGAGACAACTGGAGTGTCGAGAAAGCTTTCATTCTGTTGCACTATTGCCTCAACTACAGTGACCAAGACATTGGCACAGAAAGAGAAAATAAAAGTATTTCCTCCCTAATGAATACACATTGCCTGAAAGGTCAGATTTGCTGCCACAGTATCTGATAAAGAACGAAATTTAAAAAGACTTGGATCCAGGTGTAAAATATGGCATGATGCACATATTCTGGGAGAATTATTTATTGTTCTTCTTCAATGAATGGGAAATCTGAATGTAAATCGTGGGAAAAATTCCATGGTTAACTTAAAAATCTAAGTTATCATCTACTATGTTTTATAATCATTAATGAGTAATTGTAAAAATAATGGTAATCCATAAACTTATAGTTATCTTGTTGCTTTGAAATACTTGTTTGCATTTTTCAGCCTCCTGCCTAATATGTATACATAAGTAGATAATTGTGGACCCATCAAAAAGTGTCTCTATATCACAAATGTCTAAATTTGTGTCCCTTTTCTCAAGTCCCTCTTCTAATTAATGTGCCTCATACCTCAAGTATAAATTTCCCCTAAAATAATAACCAAAGAATTTTCATTTTTGTGCAGGCTGAAGTAACTTTCAGAACTATAAAATTTGTAAAGAAAACAGATTTATTTTCTACCTAGCACTCCTGTTGACTTGATACCATTTCACTGGCCTTATGAAATATATCACAAGAAGGATCAATATGAGAAGAACAAAAAGCTTATTATGACACAATATACTGTAATGTTTATGTGGAACATGAAAAGAGCACACAACAGAGAACGCAAACTAAATAGACTGGTATCAATTGTAAAGCAGAAGGTAAGACTGAGTTTGAATTATATTAAAGGATGGGCTAAAGTAAGAAAAGTGAGGTAAACATGACCATTAAAGAACAACGTATTGTGTTTACGCCACTGGGAGGGACTGGAGACTTTAACACTTTTGTTCTAGAAGAGCTTCACACCAAAGAAGCTAAAAAGAGAAATCAAAGTGTTCTGCTTAAGATTTATGAATATTACAATCAATCAGTCTATTAAAATATCTAGTAGCCATTACATATACTGATGGTAAACATATTTGAATTAATTTTCTTGTTTAGTTATTGTTCAACATTTCCTCAAATAGAACACATAGATCTTTCTTCTCAATGGAACTGGAATAACTTCTATTGAAGAATTCATCATGATGAAGAATACTGAAGTAGGCTTTTGAATGGCAGATTTACAAGGAAACACTATTCCAGCATAATCTGTTTCTCAGAAGTGTTTGACAAAATTAGTGTTACATAAAACTGCAAGGCATTGTGTAATTTACATATGATGACAGTTTCGGGTTTTTTGGCCACAAAATACTTCCACATGTATTTCAATGCATTCTATCCATATAAACTACTTAGCTTCCTATTGAACAAGAATAAAAGAGAGCCTCTCCATTAAACAATTTCGTCCTATGTTAAGGAGTTTTCAAAGGAAAAAAAAAGTATTTTCTTAATAACAGTGATTCAAGATCAATTAAACTACCAAAAAAAAAAGTAATTTAAAAGGTTCCCTTTTCTGAATGCAAATCCAAACAGATTTCTGAACTGTAAAATCTGAATGAATGGGAAATTCAGGGGGGAAAAGAAAAGTTTGTAAAAATCAATAATAAAGCATTTCAATTTTTTGGCATGAGTACTTTGGGGACATAAGGGATAACGGCATGTCTTTCAACTTTATATTCTTCAAAGAAGGTACATCCAGCTTCTAAAATTTTATCTTTCATTTATCCCTAGTCTCTGTTTCTGTGACAACAGACTTTAGGAACAGTGAATCAGATATTCAGTAATGTTACTTCATACTGTTTACATTGGAATGAATTGAATATGCCAATTTAAACTTGCTGAGCATCTGGCACAGCAGCTGACTGAATTTCAGTCAGCTTAAAGCATAAAAATGCTGCATCCCAAAGATTTACCAAATCTGTATCAAAGGTTTTAAAGCAGATGTCTACAGAATAGCAATCACAGTTTAAAATGGAGACAAATCCATTCACACTTAGTATACTACAATACAAAATTCTAAAAGTTAGCAATAATCCAGTGAGTTGGGGATATCAAACTGTCTCTTCCTTTCTTAATCAATAATTATCTTTTTTTTAAAAAAAGTATACATGTATATTCATTTCAAGTTTTATAACTACAGAAAAAAAGCTCTCCTGTTAGGAATCTCCCAGAGGTATCCACATAATTTTGTTGATGAAAAGATACAATATGTGAAATAAAGAAGATTGTTCTGCATGTTAAAAACCTGTTTTCCAATCTCTACAAATAAAGTTCTTCTTGAACACTTCACCTATTAATAGGCATAGCCTTTTTCAATTGAGATTTAAATGGATGCAAAATAAAGTTCAAGTCAATTAGTTGCTCACGACTTCATACATTTCATGTTTGAATCAGACTGCCCTCAGCTTACATCACGTTTATGTCTTCTTCCAACCATTCCAGTTTTATCAATGTCTCCCTTTCCTGTATTTTCTTACTTGCCCTTGTCTCTCCTTGACTACAGGTCTTACCATGATAGATCAGCTTTCTACATCACTCTTGAACTAAGGGAGCAAATCTAAGTGACATTCCAAACTGCTTTTATGCTTCCAGCACATAAACATCTATTAATTTGTAATTAAATAAATCTATATTTGAACACCTAGAGACTGAAGTAATGAAAGCAATAATTATTATATAAGATCCTATTTACAGCTTCTTTTCACCTTGCTGCTTTTGTAATGATTTTTTTCAAGTTGCCACTATTAAAAAGACTTTTAAAGGTGAAGTACTATTGAAGTACTAAGTAAGCTATTTCTCATAAAATGTACACAAAATACTGAATAGCTAAATATATACTCTATTGTATTCTCCTTCACTACATAATTGCCTTATTTTACAATGATTAATATCTAGTAATGATAGGCACACATGAACATTTTCTAGGCACAAAATATAGATATAGATCTGAAACATAAAAATTATGTAAGAGTGTACCCTGCAAAGGAAACACAAAAACAGGCACTCTGAAAGTTACATAGAAAATGATTTCCCATTTATTTCAAAATTTACCAAACAAAAGTTTGTTTCCTTTGTTCATGAAGGTACCTCATGATATATTATCCTCCACTGTATGTCAAACACATCTTGCAACCCTACAGACAGTATGTTATCCCCAATTATATTTATCTGTTTGTTCCAAAAAATGACAGTAGAGATTTCAAAACAATTAGGTCATCTTTGCTGCTTGACTGTGTGTCTGCTGTTTTTCTTTTATACAGCATTATATAATATATATAATTATGGATTAATGTATTTTATAGGTTATTTTCTATATTGTAATATTGTCATATTGTAATTACACTGAATTTAACATATATGGAAGAAACCCACTCTCTACTAAGGAAGGGAAATAAATATAGAGGGAAGAACAAAAAGAGTAAAAATTGAAAGACAACCTTCCCCAAGATATAATTAGATTATTGAGTAAGATCCACATTTTGATGTTTGAGAATAACATCACTGAAAGGACTTATATGTTGGTTAGTCTG
This sequence comes from Dendrocincla tyrannina, assembly GCA_035047865.1. Lineage (NCBI taxonomy): Eukaryota > Metazoa > Chordata > Aves > Passeriformes > Dendrocolaptidae > Dendrocincla > Dendrocincla tyrannina. The sequence goes on from JAWWMP010000116.1 coordinate 48,257,524, forward strand.
CTTTTTCCCTGAGTTTTCTTAAAGTCAAAAAGAGAAACACTATCAAATGCTTTTCAGAGCAGTTTGCTGCAGGAAGTATGAAACTGAAGAAATTCTGTTATGTTCTTCTGTAGCTGTTGAGCAAATGAAATAACTTCAGTGGAGTTCTGTTTATTTGAATATTTAAATCTCTATTTCTCTATGTTGCCAATTATTTCCCCATATGAAATATTTTTCATGAAATAGTGTATTGTCCAGAGACTCTTTGAAAAGATAATTTTTTTCTGTTAAGCACATAAGATTCAAATATTAGAAGGAGCATTTTGTTACAGCTTTACCTAAAAGCAGAATTCGATAGCACATGCACATTCTGATTTGAAAACAAAACCAGAAACAACAACAACAAAAAAATCACAGTAATTACAACTTCCCAAAGTCATCCTAGCAATGTTTTACTGAACTTTGGTAAGATTCACCTTAACTATCTCAGAAAATTATGGTGGAGACTTCTACCTAGTAACTAGCATTTGCTTGGGTAGTTTGAGTGAATTTGTGATCACTGCTGTATCTAGTGACCCTGTCTGGAGGAATGTCATTCTCTCACAAAGTTGCTCAGGCAGCTTGAGGGTCTAAATCATGCCTGACAATTCCTTTAGAAAGCAAGAGCTTCTGAAATCTAAGAGCAGGCAACCTGAGTATTGAAGACTTTTTTATAGATCTAGTCAGAAGTCTCTCCATTAAGACCCAAATAAGGATGCCATTTTAAGGCATGTGTTTATAAAGTTTATATAGTCACATGCCTAGGTACATCTTTCACTATAGCTGAAGTAAACTAATCATAATATTTATCTATAAACTAACATTTATTTAAAAAGACTCCAGATTAATTTTTAAGATACTCCCATCAAAAGGATTTTAAGAGCAAACCCAAAATATTTGGTAGTGTTAGCAATAGAACTTTTAGAATCTGAGGAATAAATCATTAAAAAGTAGAAGATTAAAGCAAAAAGAATTCAGAAATATTTCCCATCCAATACACATCAATACACTCTAAAGTAGAAAGGGTGAGGAAGTTACTCAAATAACAAGGGGAAAAAAGCTTACTGAAATGTCTTTAAAACCCTATTATTTATGTACTAAACATCTTCCATTTTTTCTTTTACTATCCTTTAGAATATAAAACTAGGTCAAGTTAAAAAAAAAATTAGGAATATTATTACCGGAGAATGATCTTCTGCATTTGAGTGTCTCTCATTTTGATTCATATCCACCTTATTGTCACTTTCATTTTCATCCTTTTCAGTGACAAAGGCGAGACGGGATACAGAAGGAAATCCTTTTGCGATGGTAGACTGTGGAAAGTGGCTACATAATAAAAGAAAAATCAGACACTTTAATCCATACATTTTCTTTTAAACTACAGTCTTCATAACTACTATTCTTAACAGAATTTTGTCAAAACAATTTGCATCTCCTTTATTTTGAGACCTTCACAGGGCAGCACAGAATCTATGTCTTCATGCATTCCTTGTCATTACTGGCTTGGCACTACACACATATCTATGCTGGAAAGACCTCTTAACTAATCCTGAAAAAAGGAAAACGCAAGTCAGCTGAGGAAAACAGGATGATAATGGCAGAGGTGAATAAATTACTATGGCCCCTAGACAAGAAAAAACTACTACTTGAATGGAGTTATGGGGGGGGGGGGGGGGGAACAAAGAAATAACTCTTTTTTTCCCAATCCTCCCTCAAA
>JAWWMP010000116.1:48260033-48273748 GCA_035047865.1 Dendrocincla tyrannina
GCCCTCCTGGCTGCCAGGGCACTGCTGACTCATGTTCAACTTGCCATCCACCAGGACCCCCAGGTCCCTTTCTGTGGCACTGCTTTCCAGCATCTCATTCCCCAGTCTGTACAAACAGCCAGGGTTTCCCCATCCCAGGCGCAGAATTCAGCACAGTCCCTTGTTGAACTTCATATGGTTGGTGACCCTAATTTGTCAAGGTCTCTCTGCAAGGTCTCTCTGCCTTCAAGAGAGTCAACAGCTCCTTCCAGTTTTGTGTCATCTGCAAACTTACTCAGTATCCCTTTCAGTCCTGTGTCCAAGTCATTTATGAAGATGTTGAAGAGTACAGGGCCCAAGATGGAGCCCTGTGGAACCCCACTAGTGACAGATTGCCAGTCTGACGTTACCCCATTCACTCACTCAGTGCTTCATGACAGGAGCTCAGTCAGAATAAAAGAGATGGGATTAATAGTTCTAGAACATGTCTACTGAATGTTCACATTGTAAGTTGAAGCCTGACAAATGTATTATGTTGTGGGTCTTTAAAATAAAAAGTCCTGATACACTCAATGGTGATCTTTCATTTCTTTTCAGGGAGCAAGTATTATGTTGACTATTGAATAATGATTAGAAGCCATATATACACAGATTTCTGAAACTTCTTTAAGACACCCTGTATAAAGATTCTCATTTGCAAGGGTTTATAGGACTTCCAAACAGTCCTTAACATGAGGCATTTATACAAAGTTGTGTTTTGAGCACGAGCTTCTCATCTGCACTCTCAGGCTTCTTGTAACAACTATAATGAACAGTCTCTTTTACTCATAAACATCAACATTAACTGTTCCATGACAAACATGTGATGCCCATGAAAGTACTGACTGGCCTACATCTTTCAGCTCACTGAGCAGAGAATCTGGCAAAGTGCCTTTGCTTGACAGTGCTCTCTGTCCCTCATGTCAGAAGCCCTGAGAAGTGTGTGTCTGCCTAGGGGACTGTCTGTGCAAGTGGGGACCCACCCATCAGGTGTGCATGTCCACCTCCTGGATCTTTGTCACCAGTGTATATATTACCAGATTGTAGGGAGCAGTAGTTAAAGCTTAGAGCACTCCAATTTGCATCTCCAAAAGCAGGCCTCCCAAAACAGAAGGTGTGCTTGTAACCCCCGATGCCAGGAGGGCGCACATAACTGCATATGTATGCCTCTGTGTGCCAGATTAGAAATTCTGGGGATTAGATACAGAAAGGTATCCAGAAGTTTGTAGGTATTAATTAACATTTTGTAAGCATCTAGTAAGTTAGCTGGTTTTTTGCTGATATTGATCCTAAGTGTACAGTTCACTGACAGCTAATTAATTACATGACAGCTCTGTCCTGATGTGCTTCAGACATGATCTGAGCAGTTTAGAGCTATGACACAAGCAAAGATGAACCACTGCACTTTCACAGTGAAATGAACTAACAATACAATGCTAATGCTGAAACTACATTGAATACTTACGTGTCTGTTGGTATTTTGATAATATCCAATTTGTAATTCAAAAATAGGCTAGCAATCTCAACATGTTCTTCAGGTTTTGTTACCTCAGGCTCTGGAAAAAAGCAACTTGTTAAATACATATTAACAAGAAATATTACATATATAATATTATATATTAACTTTTTATTATCACTACTACCATTACTATTACTAAAAATAATTTCCAGTGGGGATTTGTCACCCCTAAATAACTCTCCAATTATCATCACACGCACTTGAATGGAACAGAAGAACCAAGGGTGGCTCTAGGTGACATACCAGGAAAAAAGTAAAGGCTTAACACTCTGATCCTCAGCCTGCAAAGTATTAAAAAGTGCGCCTAACCTATAGGCAAGGTTATCCAGGGTAGCTCAGAACAACTCTGGCAGTGTTTTCACCTTTGCCAATTTCCTCTGTTTCTTACTAGCATGTAACACTTTCATCGCTTATCATGCATTTACTCCATTACGCAGTATAGACAAACCCTAGCAAAAAAATTTATTCTAAAACTGTGAGTTAATGCAGCAGGACTAGTCACATGCTTTAAATTTTTTAAAGGTGTTCAGAACCTTTCATGGCTCTGCATCAGAGAGCTTTTGTGTTGCTTTGATAACACTCCCTCTTCATTTTCTCCATTAGTGCCTTTTTTGACCTAAATTAAGACACTTCTCAAAAAGCATTTAAGAAATACTGTTAGGAGGAAGTAATACAAAACTGGCAAGACCTAAATAATAAAAAGTTCAATTGAAATAAAGTTAACAGATGACAAATATAACCCTGAAAATATTTATTGTAATTTATTTTGGAGGCTTTGGTAGACAAACCTCGCGGTTCAGATGTCACAACAATTTTCTTTTTCTGACGGAAAAGCTTCCAAGAAGGAAGTGGGGGTGGTGGTGGCGGTACTACCAGAGGACAGGACCTAGTTCTAGTGATGAGGACAGGATGGCTGTGTATGTGAGAAAGCCCATATTTCCTCATCTTCTCTGAAGAATCCGCCTATGAAACATGGAAAGATAAACTGACTGGGGCCAGGTCTCCTTTCTCACCATGTCTACCTAACAAAAGAGAAGACTATGCACACAAAAGCATTCAACACCTTGAATAACAAATGAAACAAAAATAGTTACCTGACCAGACTATCCAAAAGTATTCTAACTAGAATTTGATATTCAGCAGAAAAAGTATACTTAGAAGAGCTTATCCATATTTTACTTTTCATAATGGATTTTTTAGTTGCGACAGAAAACATACAACTGTATGAATATGTAAAAAAGCAACAGAGATGATGCTTTATTTTCCCTTAAATAAACATTTAAAAATACCTATCTGAGGGAAAAAGTTCTTACTTCATGCTGAATTTATGAAGTGGCAGAATTCTAAAATCAAGTAGTCCTTTAGATAGCTTGTGAAATCTCCATAACATGGTATTTCTTTGAACCAACACATCATTGAAGTTAGGCTTTTTATCTGCTGGCTCATTTATAAAACACATTAAAGACACTGGTTGACCAGTATACCAAAGCCCTTAGTAACAGACTTAAGAGCAGTTCTAAATGTGGACATGGAGTGGTGCTCTTCCCATTAAAATAATAATGGTCCAGTATTTAAGATTTGTCACAACTGAAAGTTCGGTTACAAGATTTGTATACCCTTTTTATTTTAAAAACACACCTTCTTTTACACACAAAATAAATCACCAATAACTTATTTAACATGCTCATCAGCAAGTCTCTGCTTCTGCTCATTGTCAAATGTTCCTCAGCTTCTGCATTTATGAACTCCGCAGAGAAGAATGTAGTTGTGCTTGTCAGAAGAGTTATTTGAAGAGCAGGAACAAATTAAATGAAAAATGCCAGTTAAAATATCGGAAATTAGAAAGGATTTTGAAGAAGACCAGTTAGGTGCCATAAAAGAGAATTTCTTAACTCCTGAGCACGACAGACTAGTATGACTCAATTATTGGGGATTTTTTTGTTTCATTGTATTTGAGCAAATAAACACAAATTCAAACCACAACAATCTAAGAACATCCACACTAGAAATCAAAGCTGAAAGGGGTACTGCAAAAATTCTGGAGGGAAATTCTGGCACAGCTTCGGTCAATGATAAAATTTTCACCAAATTCAGGGAGCAACTCTTATCTCCATGAATCCACTCTTTCCAACTATATTTATATCAGTGTAGCATGTCTCAGCACTCAAATAAAGCTCGGAAATGGGCTTTTTGTTATCCATGGGAAATCCACTGCACTTTTGTATTTAATTTCTGACAACTTCCATTTTTTTATCAGTCTTTACTAAAATACTGGTTTGGATATATAGATACACCTGCCTCTGCCTCATGTTATTTGGTCTGCCATCCCCCTTTTTCAGTAATACATATATCCCAACAGACTGTAGGCAAGATGACACTCAAGGTGTCAGGAAAGATATAATCCCATGTCACCATTTCCACTTTGCTTTTTGATGACTAGTATTACTTATTTTTAGCAGAGATACAGTATTGACTGAGAACTTAAAATCACAGATAGCAAGCTAATTTTGAAAAGAGCATAAAATATATAGCACAATTTTTAAAAAGAAAATAGTTCAAGAATTAAGAACAGTAAAGCAAAATACCTGCAAACCATTTCTGAAATTTCTTATTCTATGAAGCCTACCAGTTTCCTGAGACGGTAGCTCAAATTTTAATGATCTGGTTATGATAAAAATCATATAAATGTCAAAAAAAAAAAAAGGAAACCTAATTAATAACCAACTTGAGAAAGCCTGATCTGGCATTATAAATAGCCTTCTGAGGAGTGTGAGTGAGTAAGTAGAAATTTAAGTGTTGTTTTTACCCCAGCTGCATGAAGTGATATGCTTTCTCCAGCTGCTTTCACCAGCTACAACAGTAATGATAGAAATTAACGTAAACACGGTATTTCTTATAGAACAACAAACACCATATTGGAAAATGTACATCAGAGAAGCCATTATTTTTGGAGTCTTAAAAAAAATTAAAATCCATGTTTTTCAAGTAGCCCTTAAAATAATTAGACTTTTCATTTAGAAGTATCTCGTCATATTGCATTTTCTAGTCCACACCTAGTCTCTCCCAGGAGACTTCAGCTACTGGGATTCAGAAGAAAGCAGAGGAAAACAGAAAAAAAAAATGAGCAGGCTTTGGCAGGAAAATGCATCTTTAGAATACAAAAGCACCAAAATATAAATTTAACAGATAGACATCACCCGGTGACTGTTTCAGTGTGCTCATTGTATTCTTTTTGTTACAACATAGTTGACACAAAATGAAACACTGATAGTAAAATAAGGAATGCTTTCCTGTCTTGAGAACACAGAATCTTACCATCTGCGTTAATGAAAAAATGTCGTCTTCAAACAAATGTAGTGGTATACAGCCAGCATACACGACCATTTCTGGCTGGGTTGGCACAGGAGATTCTACACAAAACACATTAAAATGCTTTAGAATAAGAAAATCAGTAAATAAATGTAGTTGTACCTCATGCTAAATCATTCTGCTATTGCTGCCTTATTTTTCTTTTGTCTGACTCTTGTTACTTTATTCAAAAGAAGAGCTCTCATTGTAAAGTACTTGAAAAAGAACCCATGGATGGAAAACACACCTCATTTTAATCCTTACTTATTTAAATCATCAACATTTGTATATTTCACTTATTTTACATAAATCAATAACAGAAAATACAACTTAGAAATACAAGTCTGAGGCAGTTTTCAATACTGTTCTTTTTTTTTTTTCTTCGAATTTTAAAAACAGGAGATAAAACCAACATAAAAACATAGCATAAAAACAACAACACACATCATCTGGGTACAGGAAGTAAAAACATCCTGATCGGTCAGTACTACTTAAAGGCTTCTCACCAGTGAAGGCAAAATTTGATCTTGCCAACAAAAGGATCCAAACTCAGAGCTCTGGCCACTCCTGCCAATGGATATGATGATTGAGATTAGTAATTTGAGAAACAGAGTGCCTGTAAACCAGGGCTACTGCTCCTACTTCTGTCAAGGAGATGAAAAAAGGAAGGTAATGATGGTTGCTTCAGAAAGTGTGAGGGGGTGACCCCATACCCCTTATCCCACATGCCTTATGGAAGGTTGTTTTCCTGTAATTTTGCTATAGGCAAGGCATAAAAGGAGAGGCATATTTATTTTGTTACTCCTAGAAATCTGTTGTACTAGGAAATCATACAATCATCTCATACCCCTGTCTGTGAAAGAAGCCATCGCTAATTCTTCAATGATGAAGAGAAGCCAAGGCTGCCTGATGGTCATTTATGCTGAAGGGAAATTAGAAGTCTACAACATATAATACCTGAAATATAAGTCTCTGATTTGAATAGAAAGATAACTCACAAAAAAAAAAAAAAAAAAAAGAAAAAAAAAGAAAAAAAAAGGATATCTCTCTCTATTTTTCCTTAGACATCTAAGAAAACATGTGAAGGGGTTTGAGTCAAATCTGGTTTTCATTAGAATGCCTTTTTAGGAAAAATTTCTTCACAGAAAGGGTTGTTAATCATTGGGACAGGCTGCCCAGGGAAGGAGTGAGCCACCATCCTTGGAGTATTTAAAAGGTGTGTAGATGTTCGCTTCAGGACATGGTTTAGTGGTGGGCTTGGCAGTACAAGTTAACAGTTCGACTCAGGGATCTCAGAGGTCTTTTCAAACTAAACGATTCTATGATTCTATCCTCATCTAACACTCCAGTAAAATGATTTGGGTCTGTCATTGTTCCCTTCAGCTTCACCTCGAATATAGGATAATTGCTTCCTATGTTTAGCAACTATTCAACTGAAAGTTGCTCTAAGAACAGGTATCTCCTGTGAAATCAAATAAAGCAATGCTATCTGCATATGAACAAAAAAAAAAAAAAGAGGGAAAAGGATACATAGACAAATGGCTGGAAAATAAAATTTATCAGACTTAAAACCCATTTATTTAGAAGGCATGCTATGTTTTATTCTCAAAGAAATAACATATCTTTGTATCTTAAATATTCTTGCAGAAATTCCACTACCCAATTAAATATAAGCTGATAACTCAGAGTTGTTTTCCAGCGGATTCTTAATATTTTTCACTGCATACTTGTGATTCCCCTGTTAACCACAGCTCTTGTGTTAGTTACTTTTGACTAATTTGAAACTTGCAAGACTACAATGTAGATTCAGTCTCAGTCCCTACTGACATATCTGATCTGTTACAAATACAGCAGTAGTAGCTATGATGTCCTACACATTACAGGAAACTATGTGCCACAAGGCATATGATTCTCATTGCTTGTGAGAAGTATTTCCCAAATAAAAGTATTTCATCAAATACCAGGTGAAATCTAAAGCTGTCATACGCAGTCCTGATGGGTTGTGAAATAAAATGTCTGCAGGGCAGACAATAAACAGCAATGAACAATTTATTAGAGCATGCAAATCATTAAGCAGGCACATCATATCCACTTTAATGATATACAATACTAGAAAGATTTTGCTCATTATGCCAGTAGCTTAAGAAATTATATTTTACTTGATCCTTTTTCACTGTACAAAAAACGGGGAGGATGTATGCAAATTATTTGTGTACTATAAGGAAACTCATTTGTTTAGAAACCTAAACAGAAAGCAGAGTGATGATTCTTTATAGGAACAAGGGGACTAAGTAGCTCATATCATATAATCATAAAAACTGTTTATGAAACAAGGGAACTCCCTAAGTATGAAAGGTTAGTTAGTAAAAAGAATGAGCGATGAGTGGAAAAGTGCAGACTGTGCGCTAAAACAGGCCAGTAGGAGGAACACATGAATAGTCTGTGAAAGCTTCTCAAGGAGTGCCTGACTGATAAGCCTCAGGACCAAAGAGCTGGTTGCTCTCAGGAAGAGTCCTGACTGATTCTATGAAGGACTTATTATTCTGCTGTATCCATGCAATCAGATGAATAGAGAAACAAGTTCAATACTTCAAGGATCCTGCAACTCACACAGTATTTGCTGAGCGCGGCAGGCATTGGTTTCAGCGTGCAAATGAATCAGAACTGTGTGTTTGCATTGGACCTGGCTGGGACTGAGCTAACTTTCATCAGAACAGTCCATATGGTGCTCTGTTCTAGATCTGTCATCAAAACACTATTGACAATCCACCAATATGTCAGCTATTGCTGAGCAGAGCTCGCACAGCGTTACATGTTCTAACTCCACTACCCCAGTGAGTGTGCTGGGACCGGGCAAGAGGTTCAGTCCTAATTCTCTCCCCATCTCACTGTGGGGAGTGAGAAGGTGGCTGGGGCTTAGCTGCCAGTGTCAACCCACCACAACATTATAACACACTCAAAATCAAAAGCCTGTAAAAGAAGTTTCCAAGTACTTAGAAGTAAATAGTATGTCAAGTGTGTATGAAACTAAAAAAGGTATAGAATATACAATGCAATGCAGAAGGTTTTACATTTTAAAAGTACAATATAAACAATATCATGAGTAGTTAAATATTGTTTTAGAAGTAGTTCATATTTATCACAAAGAAAAATTCCCTTGACTCCTCACACTCAATAGGTAGAGTGAAAGCTTGCAACAGGGAAATAAGCACTTTTATCATGCTCGGAATGAAATAATTTTCAAGTCATTTCCAATGGAGAAAGAAAAAAAGTTACTGCATTAAGTAAAGTCAGTGTTACAAAATTTCCAAGAACAATTCAGGAATTCAGGAACTTTTTACAACTACTGCCTCTGGAGTTTGACTTTGAACCAAGACCTAGTTTTAGATGTTATTTTATGCACAACAATAGTTCCACTGTCCTGGGCAACTGTGCAGGCCATGTGTCTCATAAAGCCAGTAAAATTTTTCTCTTTTGGCTACAATCTCACAACAAAAATGCATTGTAGAATTAGTAGTATTTCAAATTGCAGGTTTTGGTGGTTTTTTGGTTTTTTCTCCTCACAGTCTAAAAATCTTATATTTGCTTTGTTATTGGAGAGACATCTACTTCTCACTCTTTTCCAAGAGTCTTTTCTGGTTCAAACTCAGAAAAAAGAGTTCTCTGACCATCATACTTGAGCCCTGAATTAATAATCTTTGTAAATAACCTCTTCACAGGGCACTACCATCTTTCAGAAAAGAACATAAACTGTGCTTTAAGTGGCAGAATAAAGATGTAAATATCATGTCATTTTTCATATGGAAACATGCCTGATGGTTTTAAATGCTCTTTCACTCATTTTACACAATATCTGGAATACACCACTTGAATCTTTCTGCTCCACCTTTGCCTTCTTTTCCACATGACATGCTGGAGTACTAGTTAGCCATATTCCTTACATTACCATGAAACACTTCATTTCCTATTCCACACCTACTACCACTAAACTAAACTACATTCCTACAATGCATTTTAAAATCTACTGTTGCTTAACTCATTTAGTGGTATATAAGGTAGGAATTCAAATAAATACATTTGCTGATGACAAACAACAATACTGGTTTGTTATAATTTAAAATTATTTAAATCACCAGTTTTAATCAGGATTCAAAACAAGAACCATGAATCAAATTTATGTATTAAATTTCATCGTTGTTATATATTTTTACTTTGTAGTTAGTTATTTCCCCACCTACTGATTTGCAACTACAAACTATTCCAGTTAACAAATGTTTTTTGTTGCTAGTCACATGGAATTGCCACATATATGCAAATATAAGCAATGCCAAAAGCAAATCAGTTTATAATGTACACTAGCAAAGATTTTCTATATTTTATGTGAGTATACATGACACATCATTGACTGATTAGCTGGCCAAATAGTATTTAATTGTGGTTTGTTTAAAAGTTATTAGTTTTTTTAAAAAAATAATAAATATAAATGCACAAACCAAGAATTTACTTAATTTTTATGCCATTATGAATGTATCAATACAATAATTTAACTAATAAAGATTTATTTCCTGGACAATTGAAAAAAATGTAAACATTTCCAGCATGGAGTGAATCCTAATGAATGTTTCTGACCCCCCCACCCTTTAAGAAAGAAGCATTCTTGCTTTTTCCACTTGCAATTCACTGTATAGAGCAGATACACAATGAATAAATTATTAAAGAGGAAACTTTATAAAAAATAGAGATAAATTATAAGACAGTTTACCACTCAAACAAAGTACTGCAATCACAGAGCCACAGAATATGATCCACAAGGATTGAGTCCACCTCTTAAGCAAATGACCTCTACAGGGACTGACCGTGACCTTGCCATTATTAGCACCATGCTCTAATACTGTTAATACTATTCTTAATATAAGTTATACATTTGAATAGGTTTGAGTGACTTCAGTCAGTAATGTGAGCTATAAAGAACTAAAATTTTTAAAAAAAAGAAGGTATATATAACCTCCTCCCAATTAAGTTCAAAACAAAATTAAAGCAAAGCCTTTGCTTTACATATATCTCCTATCTGTACTTTTGGCTTCAAAACCATAGGACTTACTTTCACTTAAAGCCTGAAGGCCTTGGGCTTTTGCCATTTGTGGAGACTGACGTGCTACTTTGCTTTTTTCTTTTTCTCCTCTGTTTTTTTTCTTTCCTACTTTTTTCTGCTCTGCTTTTTCTATTAAGCAAAATAAAGATTACATATTTTTCTTTTTCAGATATAAACTTTCAGTCATAAAGTCTCATATGTGTAAATGCTTTAATAATATTTTAGATACATTTGAAAAACAATCAACCACAAACTCTTTCAAGTCTTAAGAGTTGAGATACAATAAAGAACTAATGTAATTTAATTTAAAAACAAACAAACAAAAAGATGAAATAAAAATAAGATGTAAATGCAGATTTACTGAGAAGAAGCCAGGAAGGTTTTATTCCCACGTTTCAGTTAGTGTACAACTTTTATGTCCTTACTAGAGTATCAGAAAGTCTGAATTTCTGGCACTGTGCCACATTTTTTTTTCACGTCATTGCTCTCATGCATCAGTAACTTCCAAAAAACCTAACATAGATGAGGCTAGATTCCCAGTGGACATGGAAGAAGAAAGTCTCCCACATTCAGAATGTTCTTTCAAGCCTTAAAATTTTAGACTATAGAAAAATGCTTTCTAATGAAAAAAAAACCATTGTAGAATTATAGAATGTTTTGGGGTGGAAGGGACCTTAAAGATCATCTAGTCCCAACCCCCTGCCATGGGCAGGGGCACCTTCCACTAGACCAGGTTGTTCAAAGTCCCACCCAGCCTGGACTGGAACACTTCCAGGACTGGGGCACTCACCTGTTCAGTGCCTCACCACCCTCACAGTAAAGAATTTCTCTCCAATATTCAGTCTAAACTTGCCCTCTTTCCTTTTAAAGCCATTTCCCCTTGTCCTATCACTACATGCCCTTGTAAAAAGTTCTTCTTCAGCTCTCTTTAAAGTCCCCTTCAGGTACTGAAAAGTGCTCTAAGGCATCCCTGGCGCCTTCTCTTCTCCAGGCTGAACAACTCCCACACCGTCAACCTGCCTTCATAGGAAAGGCTCTCAGGTCCTCTGATCATCTTAGTGGCCCTCTTCTGGATTCATTCCAACCGGTCCACATCTTTCTTATGTTGGGAACCCCAGAACTGGATGCACTACTCCAGGTGGGGTCTCACATGGGAAGAGCAGAGAGGGAGAATCACCTTCGACCTGCTGGCCACACTGCTTTTGATGCAGCCCAGGATGGAGCTGGCTTTCTGGGCTGCAAACACACACTGCTGGCTCATGTCCAGCCTCTCATCCACCAGATCTCCCAAGTCCTTCTCCACAGGGCTGCTCTCAGTTCTTCTTCCAGTCTGTACTCATATTTGGGATTGCCCAAGTCCAGGCATGGCACCTTGCACTTGGACTTTTTGAACCTCATTAGATTCTCATGGGCCCAATTCTTAAGTATGTCCAGGTCCCTCTGGATGGTATCCTTTCCACTGTGTCAACTGCACCACTCAGCTTCACAGAATCACAGAATGGTTCCTGTTGGAAGGGACCACAGTGGGTCATCTGGTCCAACCCCCCTTCTCAGACAGGGTCACCCCAGAGCACATTGCACAGGATTGCATCCAGACAGTTCTTAAATATCCTCACTTTAAAGCCATTTGCAGTGAGGCAAACAACAACTCCACAACCTCTCTGGACATTCTGTCCCAGAGCGCAGTCACCCATACAGTAAAGAAGTTCTTCCTCATATTCAGGTTGAACTTTCTGTGCATCAGTTTCTACCCACTGCCTCTTGTCCTATTGCTTGGCTCTTCTCGGTGGTGCCTGGTTTCATCTCTTCGCACTGCCTCTTTAGATGCTTGCGTACACCCTGCTGAGGTCCCCTCTTAGTTGTCCCTTCTTGATGCTCAACAGGCCCACCTCACTCAGTCTTTCTTCACAAGAGAAATGCTCCAGCCCCCTAACCACCCTTGTTGCACTTTGCTGGACCTGCTCAAGGAGCTCCATGTCTCTGTACTGAGGAGTCCAGAACAGTACACAGCACTCCAGATGTGCCACTAGGATAGAGTAAAGGGTAGGATCACATCCTTCCACCTGCTGGCAATGCTTTTCCTAATGCATCCCAGGATCCTGTTGACCTTCTTGGCCCCCAGGGCACACTGTTGGCTCAGGGACAGCTTCTTGCCCACCAGGACCCACAGGTCCTTATCTCTCATGGTGACACAGATGGCTTTGTGTCATCCAAACAATCCCAAACATTAAGAGCACCTGAACAGAGCTTTCAGCCTCAGAGTTGGAGGGTACAGTGCTGTATCATAACATAATGGTTGCCTATTTCTTACCCATTTCAGTTACTAATAGATTTTTTATATCTAAAAATTTTGGGCATTTTTACAAAGTGTTCTGGGAAAAAAAAAATTACAGCACCCTGTTGAATGAATGACAGTTCTGTTCCCAGTGTCTGCATCCCTAGGAAAGTCCACTCCAAACTCTGAAATATCTACCACATTGATGGGTAGGTCAAAATGATAGCAAAATCTCCTAAGAGACAATATAACCACAGCCAGAAAACATCTACCATTTTTATAACACTTTTGACATTAAGACATAGTATTTGGGATTCCAAGGGAGGAAGTCAGGATTTTTTTCTGTAAAGAAATAGAAATTTAAGCATATGATCTGTACCTTCCAAAGGCCTAAGAAGTGTTGTGAAATTGCACCTATGCCTTCAAGTTAAAATCAGCAACTAAGAAAACTCAGTCTCAAATATAGACATTGAAGAATGATATACTAGAACAAATAAGTTTCTAAATCTAAGTTTTTTCATTTAAATGCAAATAGGATTAGCAGCTCTTGAAGAAAATTATTACTTATACCTAGTAGCATAAACAGAAAAGTTGCTATAAATAAAAATGCAGGTAGACATTAGAACATACTTGTCAGAATGCTGTAGGTAATCACACTTTGCAACACCCATTATAAAATGTATAATTTACTGATGATCAGAGCAGTATTGCCTTTGGAGAAACTATAACCCCTCTGATTGTTATATGTCTGCAAGGAACTGGTCTTTAAAGAAATGGCTGTGACATGGAGCTGAAAAAATCTCTGCCACAAAGGGAAGCAATTTACATAAAAGACCAGTGCTGCTTCTAATGAGATCTATAGCTAAAACAAAAGTATTTTGGATTTGCATCATTGCAACATGTTCAGTGAAAACAACAAACCCACAGAGTTGCATGTGGCAACATATCCAAGACACTCAAATTCAAAGCCAGAGATTATGTTAACCTTACTGAAGCTTGGCCTACAAAGATAACATTACCTAAAAGTACAGACCTTTGACAGTGTTTTCAGGTGACACCACTTTCTCAGGTGTATCTGACTGTTTTTTCACAGGTGAGACTTCATTTTTTAACTCTGAGTCTTTGGTCTCTTCAGGTTTTGCATCTGACTGAGTAGTATCAAGTTCTGGAGTCTTCTCATCAGGCAACTTGAATTCTGGCACAGTCTCTTTCAAAAAGTCCCAAACTTTATCCAAGTATTCAGGCCTTTAAAAGGAAACACTTAGATTTTCATTTAGGCAGCCCTACTCCAAAACTGACAGTCCAACTCTTCGAAAAGCTATCTGTGTATCATTCAAATGAATATATTAAAAATCAAGGAGGTGTAATTAAAAAAAAAAACTCAATATTTAGTGACTGTATTCTGGTCACTTACTTAGTAAAAAGGATTTTAAGTTGGAAAATCAGAATGTCTGTTCCTTAAA
>JAWWMP010000116.1:48277130-48323783 GCA_035047865.1 Dendrocincla tyrannina
TAATACATTATCTTATAAAACACCAAATGAAACAGCACAAAATGATCAAATGTTGAAAATAAAAAAAAAAAAAATAGCTCTACTTCCAGGATAAGAAACAAACCAGTAAGACAAAGTACTGAAGTATCTCAAATACCAAATATTTCATTAGTAAACTGAGCTAGTATTCCACAAAATAATCTTGTCTACCATTCTCCAAAAAAAGTCTCTGTCCAAGTGATGAAGACATTCTAAGAGAATTAATGGGGCAATAGCAAGTATTTCTGGAAACTCACCCAGAAAATGATGAAGAATGACCAAGTCACTAAGTTGTTCACCACGTGTTATCAGAGAGGGCTAAATTACTGCTCTCTGCACGTAACTCAAGTATGGATTCAAGCTGAAATGACAGCTGATTATGGGTTCTGTAAGTCCCAGAAGAAAACAAATTTAGGCCATAGGGCAAAGACAACCAAAGACCATAGAAGACCCTAGTTTTTTTCAGGTAAGTACTATTTTGTGACAACTAAAACAAAATACTTAAGATTTCTCAGGTTTGAAAAGGACCTAGTAAGTGAAATAATCACATATTCATCTTCTCTTTCAGTAATTGTTGAAGTTTAATAAAGACAGCAGAGCAAGTTGATAAGCAAAGGAAAAGAGACTGGAGAAATTAAAAAAAAAAGTATGTGGGGCAGGTCCATGGATAGAAAAAGATAAGAAAAGCATAACTACAGAAACAAATTAAATAAACCTCAGGAAGGCAAAGTGAATGTAGGATGTGGGGTAGAATTCATATATTGCATCAATTTCATGAAAAAATATTATCCATAGGTTTGATCTCATGGACAACAATCTCCTCAGGATTCAATACAGCATTTTAGTGAAACCATTTCATTATTCTTCTGCCCTTCTTCCCCTTTTAATTTAATTTTCCACTTTCTCCTGTGAAACCTGTTTCTCCTTTATCTCTACCAGTATTTGTCTTTCCTCGTTTGCACATTTTTTAAATCTTCCAACATTTCACCCTGGTTTTTTTCCTGCTTTTCTTTCTGTGAGATAAAGCTGTATATCCAGAGCAAAAGAAATTGAATAAACACAAAGGCCTAAACCAAAACAAACACAAAAGTGACAAAAAACCCACGCTGGTAACTCTTGTACATGATTTAAAATGCAGCCTTTTACCACATGAATATACAACATCTGCAGCATTAAATTCACACACAGAATAATATCTTCTGCTGAGCAATTTGGGCAACAGAATTTACACCCTCTCAAACTCCTACAACTCTTACTCCCTATGTGAAGGCAAGTTATTCCGTATTTGGAATATGTGTGATGAAAGCACAGGCATGTAAATCAGGTACGTGCTCCCCCTTACAGGGAAGGTCACTTCCAACTTTCTGTTTCAAATTGACTGTGTCAAAAATCTTTTCAAGTTTGGGCAACTGGAATTTTAATAGGGTCAGGTATAGGTCTTAGTGTTGTCACATATTCTGTTTGCAAAAGACAAATGTAATCAGAATAACCCTAACTACATAGACAATTTCTATGTGATTATTGTCATGTCAGTGATTATTTCTTTCTTAAAATGAGGTTCAATACAAAAAGTGTTCTCTGTTGACTGCAAAATGTGTTAAGATGTTTTTGTCTGTTATCTTTAGAAACTCACAGGGTGTTTTAGTTTTACCAGTGCATCTTCAGTAAATGGCCCTCACACTGGAATTCTTTAATCACCTTTAAATACATCAGGATGCAAACAGCTCTGTAAAGTCAGCCAACTGTGTTACTGAAACAATAAAAAGCATTCTTAATCCTAATGCACCAGAGGGCTGGGTCACATGTCTGATTCTACTAAATATTTGCATGAAACTTACAAAACTACGAAAATAGAATATTGCCCTTTCAAGTAATAACTCTGTTTTATGAAGTTCCAAGTTGTACAAAAAACACATAAACTATAAGACTGCATATTTATTAACAAGCATCAATAATTTGTCAACACTTCAACTCCTACAAATCTATATATTTTCAATAATAAAATATCCATACACTAATCATTAAAATTTCCTGCATCATATTTATATATTGTTGGAGGAAACTACTCACCATCCAATAAAGTTTCAATACATATTTTCCAAACTTATTGTACAGTGGCATGTGTTCCTTGGTACCTTTACACAAGGCATAAATGTGCTCCCATGGTTTCCAAAAAAGTGTGGGTATTTCACCAGTTAAGGATTTTTCATTATATATCCTCCAGACAGCATAAATTTCACTTACAATCCACCTCATCAGCTAAAATCAGAGAAAAATAGAAAAAAAAAATTTCAAGTAATGTCTTTTGGGAAAAAAAAAAAGGTCAAGTTATATCATAATGATCAACGAATAAAAGAGATCCTGCTGATCCTGCTGTAAATAAAGAATTGACAAAAAGTATAGATATGGCTTAATGGAAAAATTACTTTCACCGGTAAAACTTCTCTTAAAATCCCTACAATATCTATCTACAATAACACAAGACTTCATGACAGTATGTAAAGGCACAATGTAAATTATATTGTTCATAATTTAACAATGACAAATGAGGAAATATTGCTTTAAATTATGTTACAGGACTTGTGAACTGTCATTTGTTTAATTGCTTATTACAAGACAGCTGCTAAAAATCAGCAATGGCTTTAATACTCATTATTTATACTCACTAAAAAAAATTCCTAAATGATTTAAAATATTGAATAATTTTAAAACAATATACTTAAAATAGAAGCTTTAATGAATCATGCGTTACTGCATGTCTTTATAACATGCAGATTTCTGACGTATGCTATACTTTCAAAAGCACTATCACTCCGTTACAGTGATTTATAGAAACCAGAATGAAAATAAATTTTTACAACAAACTTGTCCTAAAATTAATTAGTGTTTCTGTGGACCTCAAAATTTACATCATCTACATTTACAGAAGTTTTCTGGTGGCTTCCTCCCATATATCTCTGGTGCTGACTTTTGAATTTGAATTGAAGCATTGAATGAAATAGAAATTATGAAGTAATATTACACTCAGTAAGGCACTCAGATGCCTTGAATCTACCTATTTTATATTTTCCCATGATCTGTAGTAAATTCAGTAAACATTTATTCAGCTCTGGAGAGACGGAAAAGACTGGCTGGGTGATGGACATTTGTACATACATGCAAGCACACTAAGACTTCAGGAAAGTTTGAATGAAAAATAAAAATCCATTCCAATATAGCCTTTATTTGCTCTTATTTTTAGACAATACTATCCAGTAGTAATTACTGTATCTCATAGACTATATATATATATTTAAATAAAAGAGTTGGGAAAATATCTTACCATCATCAATTTAATTTTTCAAATTCTAAAAATGGTAAACACTAATTATAAAAATCTAGATTATTTCTTGCCATTTTATTCCCATCATTCTTTTTCCACTTAAAAAATTGTCACAACTTTTTTACGGTGTGAAATTCAAAAAGTTAGAGAGATAAGAATTAATTCATTTTTCTTTTAAAGGAACATTAATGTATTTCTACCTACCTCACTACAAAATATATGCGCATTTGCTGAAATAAGGTCAAATGAGGTTTCATCTCGGACAACCACAGGAACCTAGGAGAAAGTAAATTACTTAAGTCCATAGCTAAATTACCTGGAAAAAAATTAAAATTAATATATAACTGTAGTGACATGCAAATGTTAGACATTTGACAAACATTCATTACAGATTTGCAAACTAAAGGCCACCAGTTCACAAATCTTGTAGGTGTTTTGGCATTTCTTAACAAAAGTTTGTTAAAATGTAAATGTTCAGAATTCTTAAAAAAAACTAATTACTTTTACCAGGAGATTTAAAGAGCATCAAATGAAACAATCACATAAATAAATCAAGATTCCCTCATTTTATTAAGAATATTTGCAGTTTTGCATGTAAATCATGAGCGGAACACTGTCTCAAAGTGAGATTTCCTTAGCCACCCACCAGGATTCAAAGGGATTTATTTCCTTATGGTCAGTTAGATAGGCATATTGTCAGTATAAACAGTGACTTGGACTGTATAACATAGTTTTGATGACAACTGTCTGTTTATACAACCCATTTCCTTTTTGTAAGCAGCTTAGAAATGTTACTGGGATTGTAGTTTATTGAACTGAATGTATCTGTGCCTCTCATCACATATTGGTGAACATTGTCTGATTCTTTGCTTACCACATTAAATAGGCTTGTTTATGCTTTCTTTTACAGTTACTAACAGATTAGGTAGCAACATGTATCATTCTTAATAGTCTTTCATCATTTGACATTTATATTAATTTTTAACAACAATATAAAATTTGTGGTAATCATTGCTTCTCAATTCAAAATACATATTGGACCAAAAGAAGCATCAAAATTTTAATCACGTCTTAAAGAAAACAAATGCTTTCTTCATAGTGCTCTAAAGATAGATTTTAAAAGCTAGTTTTAATATAGATCCATGTTTCCATGGCTTTCTGGGCTGCCAGCTCTCTTGCCCGCATCCTTCAGATACCTTCACTCACTTTATGCATTTTGGCAGCGTTTCCTATCCAATTTTTTGGTCTTGTCAATTACTTCTCTGACCTCCCCCTCCTCCTTCCTCCATTAAAAATTAAACTTGAACCTCTTTAGTGTCTATTCAATAAAAAAATGGAACTGACAAGCTGACAAAAGGAAAACTGACAAGCCTGAAAAAGTTGGAAGGATGGTCCAAGTGCTTTAAAACTTCAGTATTTCTTCTGAAGCAAAACACTTTAAAACTTCAGACTGGTAACAGCATTAGAGGACACTGAAGTTTGAAATGCTAGGCTGCTTATTTTCTTTGCAAATAATTAAAAAAAAATAAACTGAATAAAAGCTATGGATAATTTTAAAATGTTATAGTTACTTTCCAGAGAAGTACTGTCAAAGACACGGACACATCCTGTGGGTAGCCCAGAGAAATACAACAGTTGAAGTGAAAAAAAGTACAATCATTCTGGTCAAGTTAGTTCATGTTTTCCTGATAGATATTTCAGATACCTGGTCAAGGGCAAAACTAGTTGGAACAAACAGAAATTTGTCTTTCATGACACTGATTTTTAAGTGACAAAAAAGAACACAAAGAAAAATAGAAAGGCCAGTTGTCTCCTAAATGAACATGGAATCAAAAAGCAAAGCAGATGTGGGAGGATACACTACCATGATGTTTTGCACCACGAGGTGCTGGTTCATGGTGATCTTATCCCATTAAGAAAGGCACTGAGATTCTGTATAGCATCACTGAAAATGCAATTATTAGAGCTGACTGTAAAGAAAGGCGTCAGTATATGCAACATTCTGTCCTTTCAGACACTGGGAAACCCAAGTCGTGTGCAGAAAGAAGCCTGCACAGCATTCTAGGCAGATCCCATCCATGGAAAGGGTACCTCATTTTGGTATTATGAAGCTGTGTTAAGATTTGAGCTGTGACAGGATATTCTGACAAGAAAACCACTTCTGTTCATCATTTCTCCTGTAAAATTGAAAGGATGTTGACATAAGAAGTTGCTGCTGTGGGTACATAATGGAAAGGAAATGCAGGTGGTGTAATTGCCAGTAACAGGGAGGAGCTACCTGCAGGCTGCTCTGTTACCAGGAGCTGTCTGAGTTTTTCCAGTGCCCTGGGCTTACAGCCAGCACCACACCAACCTCAAGGCCAAGCTGTGTGTACAGGACAGGTTAGCTGTTACACAGTTCACTAGCTCCTCACTGGAGCCACTGAACAGGATGACCATGCGTGGTCAAGTGGGTTTTACCTGTTGAACTAATTTCCTCTACTAATTTCCCTCCACTTTTGACAAGCTAGGGAAGTAGCACCATGACACTGCTTGTTTCTTACCTGTTTTTCTAAAAACTCATGTGGACGTTTCCATGAATGTACCTTTAAGGATGCTGGCAACTTTATTTTCCCTTCAGGATCATCAAAGTGCTACATAAAATATGTAAGAACAAAAATGGAACATTTTATTTACTTACAGTATTGTATCTTCCATGAGATTTAAAATAATATATTGTTCACATGATAATTCATTTAAGGAGCAAAATGGCATTAAAAGGAACTAACAGTAACTACAACTGAAGTAAAAGAGTCCAATGCCTAAAATGAAGATTCAGCACCAAAGCCACTTACATTGTCCTGAAAAGTTTATGTGGCCTGACTGTCTCAATAGGTCCATATGAAATGATTTTTTCATTTTTCACCCTTCAGAAAGCTCTCCAAATAGAAAGTTTAAGCTCTTAAGTTAGATACTCTTCCAGCAAATTGTTTCTATGTAATTTTTCTAACTCATGTATTTTTATAGCTTTTTAAATTGAATACTGAAAGAAAATATCTGAAGTTTTATTTAGACACAAAGCATGTTCCCTGCATTTAACACTGCTATAGAAACCAAAAAGAACTATAATTACACAGCATCATGAATTAGCCCATTAAATTTATAATTTTCAAACCTGCATTTCTAAAGTGATACTCATCCTCCTTGTGCACAGAAGGCATCACGATATGTGATATCTGTTTACTTAATGGCACAACATAGGATGAGGACATGCCTCTGATTCAGGTCATGACTGAGAAACTCATCAGTTATATGTTTTTTTATTTGTGCCTAGATTTTAAATAGCTTTTAGGCATGTGTGTATTTCATAGTCCATGATGCACTCTATCTTCTACAAATCAAGCAAGAGAAAGAGTTGCTGGGGAGGAAAATCTGTAACACTTTTGAGTACTTACTGATCAAAGGAAGGCAAAAGAAAACACATACCAAAAGCATAAAACCCAAACACAAACCGAAGACTCCCAAATAATACTTTCCCCACATTTTTTTCTTATTTGTTTCATCATGTACGTTCCTTCTACATATCGATCTGCAACAAGCTATTTCAAGTATCTGAAGATAAAAAGATAAGTTAGGGGGAAACATAAATCTTTAGGAATACACTTTTTTTCCTGAAAGTTTAAAGAAAACCTTGTAGCCTGGACCACACAGAATTGTATTAACAGAGTTCATATTTTGCTTCCAGAGACATTCAACCCTGACTTTACGGTGTAACAGGATAGTTTAGCTCTTAAACACTAGATAAACCAGAGAAAGGAGACAGATGGAATGACCTAACACTACATAGACAAACAGTAAGGAAAAAATAAACAAACCAACCCTGGAAAGATACAGCTTTCTTTAGCTTACTACTGCAAAGATAGTTTGAAGAAGAATATTGTAGGTTCAGCCAAACTTGACTGACAGAATTAAGTTTAACTTATCTTTTATTTAAGGTGGCTATAAGAGACAACTGCCAAATCTCAGATGTTCATGGTCTAAGGACTGGAGTCTCAATCACAAGTTCTACAGGAGGGACATGCAAGAAACAGGCACATGAGAAACAGATAAGGTCAAATGTACAACCTCTGCAGTGTGCTGCACCTCTCTAAGAGAGGCTATTGTGTAGGGGTGCTTAGAAAGAGCTTTAGTGTTACAAGGAGAGAGATCACTTCCAACTGACTCCTTTTTCCCCACACAAGACAACATGACTGTTCATAATCCTGTTCTAAGTGAACTCAAAGGTACTGGATGCCATTACTAATTCTAACTGAAACAGCCTATACAATGTTGAATTCTGGCTACTTGCTTAAATCAAGAGGCCACATTAAAAAATTCTTTAGATCTGTCAAATCATCTGCTGTGATCAACATATTTTATAATTTCTTTAAACATATAAAAAGAACAATATTTCATATAGCTTGTAGCTGAAGAACTGAAGAGTCCAGTAAGCCACTCAGAATGCCTCCTGTGCTAAAAAAGAAGGTTTTCAGATTTTAAAGTCTATCTATTATGATAATGTCTGGCAGACCTAACAAAATACCGCTAGATAAATTTTAAGAGTACAGCCCAAAGACACCAAATGGGGTAACAGAACAAAAGAAAGATATAAAGGAAAATTATAAACTGACATGTTAATGGTAGTATTCAGTAGGGAACTTCGACCTTCTCTCAAAACAATACTTTGGCCCCACAGGAATATAATATATTTAAGCTTGGGTAAGAAAAAATTAATCTATAAACACACATGCTAACATAAAAATACATCCAGAAGAAACATATGGATAATGTAGAATTGGCATATAAAATAGATGATTAAGAATGGCATTTAATGGATTTTAAATATCACTTTAAAATGCTAAGTTCAAGAACCTCTTTCAGAAATAAATTTACTACTACTCTGCATAAAAGACACACACATTCTACAATGATAACTGGTATGAAGCAGTAAAAATACCATATGAGACATAATTAATTACAAAGATGAAAAATTGAGGATTTTTTATGCCTCTGGCAGGTGCTTGCTTTCTGCAAAATAACAATATCCCCTACATCCATTCTCTGAATGCTAGAACTGCAGTGTTTCACAGGTCCAGAAACTGAGGTGCGCAAAGGAAAATACTTTAACATGTATTTTTCCCACAATTTTAAGTTCACATAAACTGCAGTGCCCTGGGAAGGGATTGCTCTGACGTACTAAAACAGTTCAGCTGTTCCCACATCCCCAGTTTTAATTATCTTAGGTTTGGGGAGATGCCCTTTTTTTAAACCATTAATGTGCACAATACTAGTTCATTACTGCAGTTTAATAGGGAACTACTTAAACATATTGAAAAGATATGGTTGAAAATTATTATATTTATCAGTAACAGATTATTTTGAAGTTGTGATAAATAATCTAGTAAACACAAGTACAAAAATTAAGTGGAAATAATGTATGTCACACAACTTACTGAAGGGTGACCTTTCCCAGCTTTTCCAGGATCCCATTTTTCTGCATTGATATCTGCATCGTTCCATTCTGGCCAAATAGGAAATCTCCACCTCTCATTTGATGCACCCACCTGGGAAGGTGCAGGTGCCCTAGGAAACACACAGAGGCATGAATAAAAATGAACAATATATTAGACAATGGTAGCAGGAAGATTTTTATCATATAAAATATTCTGGGGTTAAGGTACTGTAATAGAAATTTTAGTGTTTGTAACTATGATAACTTTCTGTCACTAAGTGCATAGAAGTGCTAGATGGTGTTATTAGGTATGAATTAACAAAATATTTAAATGCATATATATGAGGAATCCTGCTGAATTAAATGGGATAGCTGAAGCATCAAAGCACAATCTGAGGACAGTTTTCTCCCTGTTCCTTTTCCCCTGCTTCAAGATACATGGTTTTCTTTCCCCTCCTGGGCCAGTCCTAGCATTAACTATTCAGTTCAACTCACTTGCCCAATCTGAAGGCTTTCTTTCTTTTTTTCTGATTTATTTACTCTAACCAACCAAAAGGAGCTTGCCATGGATAAAAGACTTCCTGGGGAAAAAGACTCACTTCTAGGCATCTGTAAGCTGCTAGACCAGCCAATTCTGCCTCCAGGTAGTTTCATTCTCAGGGCCTCTTGTGCTACCGGCACTCTTACTACCACTTTCTTGGGTTTCAGAACTCTGGCAAAAGTTTGCTGAGACTGAAGGGATTTTCACAAGAGTAATACACAATGTGTTCATAGCCACCAACTAGCACTGGTAGTACCTCTGCACACCATTTTTTCAGTGTATACAATGGCCTGAAATCGGAGTTAGCTAGAATGAGAATACAGCAGATCCTTCATCCTTAAGTGCCACATCCCAAGGCAGACAAAGTACATACAGCTCACATCTTAATTATATTCTCCAAAACCCACTGAAAATAAATTATTATGTTGTCCACTCAAAAGAACAATGGGAAGAAGCTGAAGTGACTCTAGAAGTAACCTGCCCCCAAGAACTGAGCAGAAGGGTTTCAGCAAAGCTTTTTACAGGAAAACAACTTAAGGACTTTGACTCCAGAAAAACAGAGTAAGGACAGTATTTCCTCTTTGATACTCGGCAGTACACTACAGCATTAACAATATACTTACATGGAAACATGATACTTCAATTACATTATATACATCAGCTACAAAAAGCTACAGAAATTGTAGTTTTCTCTTACCTTTCCTTATTCCAAACACAAACACTTTTTTTTATTTTTTTGGATGACCAACAACAGAATTCCTACAAATATGTCCAGGAGATCAGGAAGTTAATAGTGTTCTGGACTACAGCTGAAGAGCTAACTTTACTAACTGGTAAAATATTTATTTTAAAAATTAAAGCTTAATATCTTTAGGAATTGGTATCTTCAGGAGATTTCAAAGGGAAAGCTTCCTTTTTGTTTTTTTTTTTTAATGTTTGAGAACAAGGGTTTTTTACATCTTGAACATATATTACATATCATATCCTGTGGATATTTACCCTCATACATAAACCACCAGTGATATAAAACCATACTCACAATTTAGAATTATTGCTTTCTCTTGAAATTGTGGTGACTCCATTGAAAAAAATGAACTCTGGTTATGATTTACAGCATCAATCTGATTGCACAAAGCATTTGACATTTCAGATAAAATTATTGTGGTGTCATAATAGACATATGCTCTTTTTCAGCTGTTGTACACAATACCCATTCTTTGTTCCTGTGTAAATGCAACAAATTTTATGACTACATTCTAAAGTCAAATACAGAATACACAAATGAGTGTGTAGGGAAAATGGTGTGTAGCAAGCGACACCTGAAAATATTATTAACCCCAATCTCCCAGAAGGTGGAAGCAGGGACAAGTCACTTGGGGAAACAGAGACACTGGTCAAGTGTAGAGTAATGTAATTACAAAAGCAAAAGCTCAGCTGGAGTAGAAATCATCAAAGGATGTTAAGGGCAAGGGGAAAACTTCTATAAGCACACTGGCAGCAAAAGAAAGACTAAGTAAGAAAAGTGCATATCTGCTGCTCAGTGGGGTGGGGAACTTAGTGACAAAGAACATGGGAAAGGCCAAGATGCTCAAAGCCTTTATGTGCCTTGGGTTTTATTAGCAAATTTGGCTCTCAGGCCTCCCAGTCCAAGAGTCTACTTACAGTCCGTGGGAGCAATGCATTATCTACAGCAAAGGAAGGCAGCTAGACAGCATGTAAGGTAATTGGACACACAGCTCCGTGGCGCTAGTTGGGATGTGAGCAAAGGTACTAAAGGAGCAGACTGGAGCACTCCAAGGCTCCTGTCAATCATATTCAAAATAGCATTCAAAGAAGCATTTCTGAGGACTGGAAAAAGGCAAACATTATGCTCATCTTAAAATCTTGGATTTGAATCTCTGGAATATCAGTGCTTGGAAACCATTTAAACTCAAACAGGAACCTGATGTAAGCTGGCCCTGCTTGAGTAGGGAGTTTGATTAGATGGCTCCCAGAGGCATCATTCAATCAATATTTTCTGTGATTTCATAAGAGTTTTGTTGCTTGCAATACTAAGGACAAAGGCATGGGTAAAAATAAAGATTTCTCACTGTCTAGACATTAGCTACATTCGTCCACACTACCAGTAACTCTTAATGAAAGACAGCTGTGAAAATTCAGTACCATCTGTGCCTTCTGCTGTGTAAAAAATACCCAAACATACCTTCTACCTCTCTAACTGGAAGATGTATTCTACAGAGTAATACCTTGCTTTACTTTCTCCTCTTTGTCATTTCAGTCATCTGTAAATTAACTCTATTATGTTTCATCTTTTATTGATATAATTTTTTTCAGTGTTTTCTTGAAGACTCAAATGAGGCTTCATTCTATATTCAATAATATTTAACAAGTAATTGAAAACCCTGAAATGTTTACCAGTTCTCTGGTTTACTAGGAATGTTTCTATCTGTTCCAGTTGTTTCAAAGAGCCTGTTGTATCTGTGCTAACCTCATGCATAAAGAGCAATAAAGAACAAAATTCTAGCTGTACCAACAGGTTCAACCTTTGTGATATTTTGAAACCTGTCCCCTTTTAAAAATGATTTAAATACAACTCCTGACAGCTTCTTGCATGTAGTTCTTCTTGTGCTTTTTTCTTCCTTCAGATGAAATATGAATGGCCTATGTAGTGATTTTAAATATTCAAGGACTACTTCTAATTTTTTTTGTATCTTTCTTCTACCTCTTAAGTCTGCATTTGCTCTTTTAAATATTTATAGACAAGCATGGAATTTTCATTTATCATAAAGATGTTCTGAAGCCATTCCCAAAGAAAATTAAATAATAATTGCAATTATTCATTGAATCAAGAGAACGGTTTGTGTTGAAAGGGACCTTAAAGATTATCTAGTTCAAACCCCCTGCCATGGGCAGGGACACCTTCCACTAGACCAGGTTACTCAGAGCCGCTCCTCATTTCTTGCTATAAGATTTCTGAATGCTTTGGGACAGTAATGGAATTTAAAAAAAAAAAAAAATCACAACGAAACACTAGTGTATTTTAAAGAAGCAGCAATGAGATATGAAAAGACTTTCCTAGCTTTCTATCACACTAAGAGACAGAAAATTACTTTCCGCTACACTTTGACGTAAGAGAATACCCTCAACACTAACAATGTGGAAGACGTGGAAACAACGTAATCTGTGATCCAGATGCCTACACTAAGTTGGGGAAATCCAATGCTACTGAGCCTCTAAAAGGATAATTCAATAGGACTTCATAAAAATTTGTAAATAACTCCAATTTAATTGGTCTCCAAGTATAAATAATAAATTAAAAAAGACGGCTGAATTTATTAAAATACTGTATTTGGAGTAAGGCTATTAAGAAGTTCCTTTATTACAAAAACTGAATAATACAACTCACTAAGAATTCTTTGAAATGAACTATAAGACACAAGGCCAATGCAAATTACTGGTATTTTATGCTGAGGCTGGATGGCTTCATTGTGCAACAGTATTTTAAAAACTAACTTACTGGCAGACTTCTTTTTAATCCGGTGCTAAACCGTAAAGGAGAAAAAAGGAAGAATAAACTGCCAAATGAGAGAAACATCATGAAGTTGGCACTAATTCACCTCTGACCCTTTAAGTAGCCCCTCCAAGAACACTGGTATACTTGATACAGTGCCAACAGGGGAAATGAGGGACGGCAGGATAGACAAACACAACAGGGAAAAAATTTGAGACAGATTGCAACCTAACTTTAAGAGACTTCAGATTTAATAGAGACACAAGAAACAAGCCCACAAGGTACTGGAAGTGTGCTCTCTCAAGTTGAACATAGCCATTTAAGCCTGTGGACATATACAGCACTCCACTCTGTAAGCAAGATCTTGTGAACGTGGTCAGTGGAGTCTAGAGAGCAGTATTCCTAAAACAGGTAAATCTACCTGTAAATTATCTATGATCACTCCTTACTGAGAGAACTCAGCAACACTGAAGGAAGTCTTCTGAAGAGAATTACAGAAGTATTGGTATTTCGTTTCAGAACAACATGGCTACTTCACCTTCCTTTCCCAGTATTTATCTCACTCTGGATCACCAGACAATAATAATTTTGTAACACTATGCAGTATTCAGGCAGACACTGAAGTAGTAAAAAAAAAAAAAAAAAAAAAAACAAACCCAAAATCCCTTTCCCTGGATTGTTTGAACAGTCAGAAGAAACAATTTCTGGCCTCAGTAAAGGCTTTTATATCATAAAAAGGGGCAGAGAACAAACAGATGGTTCAAGGTTTCCTCCAAACGTGCCCTGTAAAGAAGTTACTTAAGTTTTTCCCTAGTCTCTTCAGAACTCAAAGACAGAAAGCTGCTTTGAAGACCTTATTTATAGCAGAAAGTTCTTTTGAACTCCAATCACTGAAATGATTTTTAAAAAGTAGCATCCGAATATCTTAGAAACCCATAGTGGAAACCATGGTAACACTGAAGTTCATAAGAATCTGGAAAGGATATGAGAAAGTTTGGTCAAGTACCACTAACTCTGTGGCAAAATGATTTGCTCTTTTTCCTCATACCTTGTGCCATTCTTAAGAGGAGGAATGAACAGAATGAGTCACAATCAGACTGCCTAATAAGCAACTAAGGCAATGCAGTTTTCTCTTTCTTATTAGAATAGACAGCAGCAATTGCAAAATAAACTAAAAAAGGAATGAGCTGCTTTATAGCGACTTACCATTAGTCTTATCTTGGACACTGGAGCCAAAACTTAAAGGACTCTCTGTAGAAGAAAAATATGCTAATCTAAATTCTCAGAGCCCTCATGTTTGGGAAGTCTCGAGCCATGGGCGCAATTTAGGCACAATGAGCAGAACGAATCATTGTAAAAGCATCTATGTTGCAATGATAGCTGCTTGTAGAGCCTATGACAACAGGTTTTATTGCCATTTCACTTTTGTGTACTGGGGTAGGGTCTCTTCCTCAAAAAGCATAGAGTGCTTTCTCTGTGAAGCAAGGTCAAACCATGGAAAATTAAAATGATAGAAAGAGAAGATGAACACCAACTGATTAGTCATTACACGGATATTATTTTTAAAAGGGTCGGTACTTTAGATCACTACTTTCAAGTGTAATACTCTCATTTCTAAACAGAGTTGACATCCCTGTAGGTGTCAGATGAACTACTAATAGACCTCAGTAACCTGTCATGAATGAGCCTATTTCAAACACACACACACATTTGCTAAGAACAAGTCACCTAGCCTCACATTTAGCATTGCCAGCTAGAAGTCCATGCATTTTCCTATTTTTATTTGCCTGTATATTAATTAAAAGTGAGTTCCTCCCTCTCAGTTTGCTTCCCAGGTTCTAGGAGCAGGGAGAAAAACCCTACATACAAAACCCCTTGCGCAAATTGTACATAGTGATGTGTCTTGAACATTACTTCAAAGAGAAACTGATGGGAAATAGTGGTCTAGAAGCACTGTGCATTTTAAAACTTTTATTTTTTTAGTTTGTTTTCCTTGTTCTCAGCCTGATTCCACTTGTTGCCCTATAAATATTGCCTGATCTTTGGTCTTCATAATTTAGAATTCCAGCTAAAACTGAGTGCTCCAGGTGGGACTGTTGCGAACTGGCCCAAATCCTTTAAGATTAACTGGTTTCAAAAGGTGGTGGTGACAGACCAAGTGAACAGACAACCAAGGACAACAAGTGGTCCAAGCTGCATCTTACAGTCATAGATTTGAAAGAAACATCTACATCCAATTTGCAGACCAAATTTCTGTTTGATCAATGCACTGTTCTTCCAACTAACAGAAAATTACTAGGGGTTATGTAGTTCTCAGTTAATGATAACACTTCAAGGTCAGAACCTTTCTGTCATTACAACAGATCAATTATGAACTCTCTTCAAGTACAGTCAAGGAAAGCTGTACTGGCTTAAAGGTAAACCAGCAGGAGAAATGAAACCAACTCCAAAAGAGATGGCAAGTCAGAATTACAATTTAATAAAAAGATCACAAGTACAATGATGCAGAGGAGAAATCTGTCTGACCCACAAAAAACAGATGTACAACCCGGGGCATGAACAGAATGGAGCTCGCCAGCCCCTGTGCTGAGCACCATCTGACTCCACCCCCCTTAGTACAAAGTAAAAGGAAAGAGAAAACCTGTTGCTAAGGTTGATGTCTGTAGTCTGGTCAAGAGTGGCAGTTGCAGTCCTGTTGAGGTCCTGGTGCTCCTCTGGATCCCACAAGTGGTCCCAGAAGACTCAAACTCCAAGGTTATATATGCTTGGGGTCAGATGAGAATGCCCAGTACCTCCCCCAGGGCGAGGAGTTTCACAATGGGTGATTTACTACACTATGAGTCATGGGATACTCCTTGATGGCCCATTAGCAGACATGACCCCTCAGGCTGGATGTGAAGGTGTTAATGACTCCCCAGGGGGAGTTATCACACCTGAGTCATTGGTATGAAGACAGGAAAGCTTCCTTATCTCACAGAGTTCCTAAACACCCAGCTTGTAGCCTGAGGGGCCAGGTGTGCCCTGGGCAGATGCTGCAAATGATCAACTGTTAGCAGTCCACGAGAAAATGACATAGAGGGTGTAGAATCCAAAGCCCTGGCCACACCCACACAGTGACAAACTGGTCCCGGCCAATATAACCAGGACAAAAGCAAATAAAACACTATGGCACATTAGAAACAAGATGTCCAATACAAGGAATTAGTACAATGCCACTCAGTATAATCAATTTTATGTCCTTTACATGAAATAGTACATTTAGTTGAGTTACCCTAGCAATGTAAAAATAACTTTGGAAATTCAGCAAGAGATAACAGTTTAGAGCATGGAGGAATAAGAGAGAGCAAAGGTACAAAATAATGAGCAGTATAGATAAGAGTAGATTATTTCTCTGTTCTCATGATACAAGAAAAATAATGCACCTAACATAAACCAGAACAAATTTAAAATGTATAAAAGAAAACACTGGACTCAGTACATAATTAGCCATCAGAACTCTTTAATGTTAGACACGACTCAGATGAGAATAATGATCTGTAGCTTTTGGAATAGCCTATCTCAAGTAGCACATACCTCTGTCAAATTCTGGACAAAAAAAGAAGAAAAGGAACATACCACCTGGGAGACCTTAATTCCACTCTACTAATTTCCTCATATTTCCTCATGTTACTGTAGAGCACCTTAGAAATTATGGAACCAGTAATATTTGTGAGTTTGCTTCTCTCAGGGTTTCCTACTAAAACAACTGAGTAGACCTTAGATTCAGCTATAAGAACACTGAGAGGACTTCAGCACCATTTTTGACACTAAAATTTGATACTCAAGTATATCCTAAGAACAAGGACCGTGCTTTGTTCCTTTCTTTGGATTGCTTCTTTTTTGGCTTTTGTAAAAATCTTTTATCCCTTCTGCAAAAATCTTTTGTCCCTTCTGTATGGCACCTGAGCAATTAACTAAGAAATAAAAGTGTCTGCATGGCAGAGCATGCCAGTACTTCTGTGGATTTAGGCCAAGTCATTTCAGAAGCACTTTGCATGCATTGTTAAGAAAAGCAGGAAATCCCATTTCTTCAGTGGTGATTATAGAGATCATGAAAGAAGATAAAGACCATTCTGCTTAAGTAGATGAATAATCCAAGGCAAACAGAGTCTCTAATGTGATATTTTAAGAATGCTCTCTAGTTTCAAAGTGCAATTATTAGTACTTTTCTTTTGACAGCACTTCTTCTGCTATGTAGTTCTGCTGAAAGCTGCTTTTCTCTATTACGCTGTTCATTACATATCTTAATAGAAGTCAAGACTTTTTTTGCACAGTCTGACTGTACAGTTTCCAACCAATGGCTCACAGAGTGTTTGTCTGCAAGATCCTCTGACAGTGCTTTGATTTTCATGGAAAGAAAAACCTAAGACCAGTAGGGAGTACAGCATTTAGTGTGATATTGTCACTAGGATATTACTTAATGTTTTCATGCCCATGAGTCCATGAAGTTTGAAATCTACAGAACAAGTAGGCTGAGCTCTCAGGGGTTCATTGTTTTAATTAGAATTAACAAGAAAAATTAATTTGAATACATAATTTCCTAATTAACATGTAATCTAGTTATTAAAAAATTAAGAACTCACTGGTTGGGTTATATGCCATTTTAATATGTTTATCGTATTTAGTTGGGGAAAAACTCATTGTCTCACCACAAAGCATGAAACTAAAAAGAAAGTTAAAGCTAGACCAAAAGAAGTACCAAAAAACTGACTATGTTGATTAAAGTTGTACTGTGTTTACACACTGAAAAATTTCAATGAATGAAGCACAAGTGCTGAAAGTAAGATCTTCATCTTTCTAGCCAGAAAATGCTAGTGCTAAAAATTCTATTTCTGAGACTAACAAAATTACTGCCCTTTGAAATTCGAGTGACTTACAAAACAGACAATAAAAAACAATAAATGAAGAGCAGATCTTTTGTACTGAGGAAGAACAATGCAAACTCTTCAGGAATGTCTCCAGTTTTAGTTAGAGTTTAGGTATTACCAAAATAGTATAGTAATAGAGCTTGCAGATGGAGAATGATACAATAAATTACTTTTGAAGAACAACTATGAACCGAAGCATTTCACCCAAATCAAACCTAAGACCATGACACATTTACTCACTAACATTTCTATGTCTGTGGAAAGCATGTATGTGCATTTGCTCAGTGTTTCTCCCTTTAGTTCTGCAGCTGCAAGTCCTGGAATCCTGGGCTATTACAGATTTATGTTGTTTCTGAATTACTTGGGAAAACAGGAAATGCCTTGTCAATATAGGTAATGCAAACAGCCGATAAACCCTTCAAAAAGGCCATTCCACAGCCATTAAAACTAATATAATTCTGCTCATCTTTGGAAATATTGCAATTAACAGACTGCTAAATCAGACTGCGATCTCAAAACATCCTCACCTTAATCAAGACAGTAGGTGCAAATTGGAAATGAACAACTGCTGTTATTCAAGGTACACTACAGCTCACTTCTAGTCTTGTGAAGCCTTAACTGCTTTGGTTAGAAAGGATCTGGACTGAGATGTTTGAGACAGAAGAGCTTCCCAAGTTATCCAAAATCAGCTTTGTAGTAAGAGTATAAAAATCTTGTAATATGTTACCAGTTACAATTGTAAAGCAATTTATGAATGCACTGCAGGTTTAAAATTTTTCATATATATCTTTTCCTTGCAAAGTCCAGTGAGTAGCTGTACTGGGTTTGGGTAGGATTGAGGTATGTTTCTTCACAGCAGCTTGTATGGGGGGCATGTGGTTTAGATTTATGACGGAAACAGTGTTGATAACAGAGGGATGTTTCAGTTATTGCTGAGCAGTGACTACAGAGTCAAGGCTTTTTCAGCTTCTCACACTGCTCTGCCACCAAGTGGGCTGGAGGTGCACAGGAAGGGACCAGAAGGGACACAGTCCGGATATGTGACCCCGACAGATCAAACAGACACTCTTTAGCATACGGTGCCACAGACAGCAAAAAAAGCTTGGGTAAGAAGAAGGAAGGGGGAGATGTTCGGAGTGATGACATTTTCTTACCAAGTCACCACTACACAAGAAGCCCTGGTTTCCTGAGGGTGACTGAACACCTGCCTGCCCATGGGAGGCAGTATATGAATTCCTTGTTTTGCTTTGCTTTTTACCTATTAAGATGTCTTTATCTAAACCCACAAGTTTTTGTAATTTTACTCTGATTATGATCCCCATCCTGCTGGGGAGAAGTAAGTGAGCAGATGTGTGGGGCACAGCTGCCAGAAGCGGTTAAAACACAAAGCTTGAAACTAACTATATTTTTAAAGACAGCCCAGTTTCTAATAAATGAGGCAGAATTAACCATAAAATGGATACATCTAATCCAGAAATTGCAAACATGAGGACTAATATTCTCAACATCTTTTGTCC
Organism: Dendrocincla tyrannina; assembly: GCA_035047865.1. Taxonomy (NCBI): domain Eukaryota; kingdom Metazoa; phylum Chordata; class Aves; order Passeriformes; family Dendrocolaptidae; genus Dendrocincla; species Dendrocincla tyrannina. Next base: position 48,296,417 of record JAWWMP010000116.1, read on the forward strand.
AAAATGTTAACCCTGTTTCAAGTCTCTAGCAGAACTTCATTATAACCACCAAGCCATACTCATTTCTGACTGTAGCTCGTGCAGTGAAAAACAATCATAAGCATCTACAAACAAATCTAACTAGCTTTTATAAAAATATAGCAACCTCTTCTCTCAAATAAAACATACGTTGCAAGACAAAGATATACCACTGGGCTACCCTCTTGGACGACAAACATGAGGAGTACTGGATGAGAGCATGGGTGAACTGTAGCCCAACATCTTGTCTCAAACAATACTTGCGATTGAAAGCCTACGAAGAGTATAAAGGCATATGTAGTGTATTTGGCAAATACTTTTGACAGTCTCTAATAACTTTTAGCTCAAGCACTTCCCAAGCTGGATGTGGTTGCTATGTATTTATAGAATCTTCAATGGATTTCTTTTCTGCAGACTTGTACCATGTTTCCATGCAAATTTTTAGTGCTCATTAAAACTTTCATTAACCAACATGAAAGGTCCAGCACAACACTAAAGAAGCTTCAAGTTCAACCACCATTCTCTTATCCACAAGTCATTAGTTCTCCCCATTCACAAACTTCAGCCAGTCTAGCAATCCCAGTGCAACACATCAAAAAATTAACCTGTTCAGTCTATATTTTCTAAACCACTGTTGTAGTCTAAACCTTAAGTATACTTACTTAAAGAATACATGCTGGCAGTGAATAAAACCTCAATCACAAGCCTTGGCTGAAACCTTACCCTAGATATATGGGAATTGAAGTATGAACTACCAATGCCACTAGTTTTTTCTGTTCTTACTGTCCTAGCCTTTAATCTTAGTAATGAACATTAGGTAATCCTAGGCTTTTGTGCAGCAACCCACTGTACAACAGCAGTACAGCAACCTGCTACTCATTCCAATCAACGAGGCACACAGCTAAACTGCAATCACTTCTTCCAGCCAGTCCACACTTCAGCCTATCTCTGCTGGTCCCTAAGGATACATCAGCAGTAAATATTGCTCTTCACAGAACCACATAATATGCTGAGTTGGAAAGGACCCATAAGGATCATCAAGTCCAACACTGAGCTCTGCACAGGACCATCCCCAAGGGATACACCATGTGCCTAAGAGTATCATCAAAATGCTTCTTCAGGCAACTCTGTCAGGCTTGGTGCTGTGACCTCTGCCCTGGGGAGCCTGTTCCAGTGCCCAAGCACTCTCCGGGTGAAGAACTTTTTTCTATTATCCAACCTAAACCTCCCCTGACACAACTTCAGGCCATTCCCTTGGGTTCTGCCACTGGTCACCATAGAGAAGAGATCAGTGCCTGCTCTATTTCTTCCCTTCACAAGGAGTTGTAGATTGCAATGAGATCTCCCCTCAGCCTCCTCCAGGCTGAACAGACCAAGTGACCTCAGCCGCTCCTCCTACAGCTTCCCCTCAAGACCCTTCACCATGTTTGTTGCCCTCCTTTGAATGCTCTCTAGGAGCTTAATATCTTTCTTACAGTGTGATGACCAAAACAGCAGACAATATTCAAGCTGCTCCAGTGCAGAGCAGATACAGGACAATCCCCTCCCTTGACTGGCAATGCTGTGCCTGATGCCCCCCAGGACAGGGTTGGCCCTCCAGGCTGCCAGGGCACTGCTGACTCATGTTCAACTTGCCATCAGCCTTTGCACTCTCTAAAAAGAACCTACCCTGACCTTCCCTTATATATATCAGTGACTTCTGCCTGTGGCACAATTGCCCCTAGATCACTTGCCTCTCTTGGCACTGACCATTAACTCCTCATTTTTTTTCCCTAATAGCCCAAATCCTAATCGAGATACATGCTGATGGCTCAAATTTAATTCAGAAGATTGGGCTTGATGGTATAGAGCTTCATCAAATTAATTTAAAAAGCATTTAATTCATTACCCATTGTTACTAGCCAGACTCTCTCAGTGCCGACAAAGATATCAATTCCTATTCACCATAGCTGTTGAAACCTGGGAAAGATCAGATTCTCAGTAGCCTCTAATGGTGCAATTAAGAAAAGCTGTAAGGGCAGCAGTTCTTTTGAACTCTTCAGCCTGTCATCTCTAGCAACTGCCTATCTCCTGAAGGGAATTGCTACCTAATTAGAAAGTAATAATAAAGAGAGGCCCAATGGAGCATCCAGCAGAGACTCACAGGAAGTCTGCCGAAGCAAGTTCAAAGCAATTTTCTTGCCTCCTTCATATGCTTCTAAGGTCCCATTTCAGCAATGCAATATATCCACCAATAATCCTGATTGATTTTCCACAGTGCAGATGTGCTGTGCTGACCGTTCTAAGCACTTATGGGGAGGAAGAAAAAACAAAGCCTGATCTCACTAAAAATTTTAAAAAGTGATTTTAAGGGGATCAAATTATATTGTCCAGATGTTTGTACACATTACTTTCAGAGGGCTTGTACAATAACTTTATCCACAGGACTTGAAATTATAACACTGACTTTTTTTTTTTTTTGTAAGTACTGACTGCTTTTGGAATTTTTTTTACAAATTATTTTTTTTAAAATTAGCCTTTTCTATATTACTGATATTTCTATTTAGGATTTTGATCATTAGTGACATATAAAAGCAAGTAGCATTTACTATCAGAAATATAATGTTAGTCAAAATACAAAGTATTTTTAACATTTTTATCACTTCAACTGCAAGTTTTTTTCTAAAATAAAGCACAGAAAACTTATCTTGCAACTACCACAGAATACTAAACTTACAAGGCAACATTTTCCCAGGCAGCCTGCAAGCATCCATTCCTCTTTCAAATACAGGGATAGTAACATTACTCGGGTTCTCACAGATTTACACAAAATTTGTACAGTAATTGTCTGTCTCACAAATGTTCTGAATCAACTGGGTAACAGAATGAAAACAAACAGATATCAAGGTATATACTACATCCAGGGTTGTCCCATCCCAGGTGCAGAATCCAGGACTTGTCTTTTTTAAACTTCACATGGTTGGTGATTGGCCAGCCCTCTAATTTGTCAAGGTCTCTGTAAAAGGCATCTCTGCCTTCAAGGGAGCCAAAGTCTTCTCCCAATTTTGCATCATCTGCAAACTTAGTATTTCTTCAAGTCCTGTGTCCAAGTCATTTATGATGATGTTGAAGAGCACAGAGCCTAAGAGGGAGCTCTGCAGAACCCCACTAGTGACAGGGCACCAGTCTGATAATATACCATTCACTATCACCCTCTGTGCCTCACCCATGAGCCAGTTGCTCATCATACAATCTGTTTATCCAGCTGTGTTCCTGGATATTTTTGTTCAGAAGGATCCTGTGAGAGATGGTATCAAGAGCTTTACCGAAATCCAAATATCTAATAAGTAATTGTTGAATCTCAAATGAACACAGCTGCAGTCTTACAGTGTGTATATAAGATTTATTTCTAATTACCACAACCCACTAAAAAAAGACTTGGCAAATTGATAAAACATTTATAATCATTACAAACAATATTTCCTAGTATTAGGAGAAAATCATTACCTGATGAAACAGGTGTGTCCAACACAGGGATTACCAAACAAAATGAGAACTGAATCACAGTTAAAAGAACAGTTGTTTTATCACCATACTCAGTCCTTTTTCTCAACAATTATAAACATTAAGAGCATCAGTACTATTCATTTTGTTCCAGAACATACTCCTGTAGAACCAGCTCAGTACTCACCTAATTTTTCTTTATAGTAACGGCACAGATCTAGCCATAAGTCAGAAAACTGAATGTTCTCTGCATTTGGGGCTACAACTGTACTTTCTAGTAAATAAATGACATTTGTATCTTTTTCTCATAGACCTGCAAACACAGTATGTCTTTACTGTAATACAGATATTCCTCATTATATAGCATCTTTCCATTTCCAAACCAAGAAATAATATATTGATCTGTCTGCTGCCAATTGCATTCCCATCATTCTGACAACACAAATCCTATGACAAAGGGGAAAGCAGTCTAGAAGCAATGTGGAAAATTGAAAAATTAAATATAGCCTCCATTTTCCAAAAATCACTGTCTGTAGTTGTAAGTTTTGACCATAAGACTAATCCAAATAAAAAGTTCCCTATAAATTTTAGCAGAGTGTAGTTCAAAACTTGAAATGCCTAGTTGATTGTTCTTTTCATAGAAATTCTGTAGTTTATAGTAGTGGTCTCCAAAGTAGTGGGTGTACACAAGGAAAAAAATATTAGAGCTCAAGTAGTGCATGCATATAACTGATAAAGGAATAAATATATATATATATTGGAAGGCTGAACTCAAAACCGTCTTGCTAATTGGGTTGCACAATCAAAAAAGTTTGGGGACCACTCGCATGACTAACGAAAAAAACAAATGTGTTTCAATGCTTCAGTCGTTTCAGAGAGACAAGGAATGCTAAAGTATCTTCCCGATCCTGGGTTTGGTTTATAAATTCCAATCCATGTAAGAAACAAAGGCAAGAAAGAAGAAAGGCTACTCAAGGTATTAAAAGTATTTTCAAGGGTAAACTTTCAGTCCCACTGTATTCAGTTCCCAACTATCAACAATTTTCACTGATTTCAGAAACACCAGATTTTCACAGAGATTTTTCACTAGGGAATATTAAGATGCATGTGGGTTTTCAGCAGGATGAATGAGACTAAATACTGTAGTATAATAGAGCCTTTAATCTATTCAGAAAGCAAAAATTAGAGCGTAAACCAATAAAAGTATAGCAAGAGCTGAAATCAGATTTTCAACTATTTATAGCACCATTCTCTATTGTTTCATGAGAAAATGGGGCTGCTATTTCAGTAAAATTTTTGTTTTGAGACAAAAAAATATGTGCACAAAAGTTCAGTAAGTTCATTGACTTAAATTAATTATCTACAGTTGAAGAGATGCTAAAGGAAAATCTTTCCTGACAACTTAATCAAGATTTATCAGGTCAGTTGCTGAACTTGGAAAGCTATGCATTGACTTAAACCAACACTTTTTCATCCATTCATCAAAAAGCCCTTAGTAACTCTCTAGAATGACAAAAAATGAGTAGCGATAGGTTAGTCAGAAAATTAGTATCAGAGTTGCTGTAATTTTAGACTTTTTTTTTTGTGTCACAGCCTTTCTGTTTTCCCCTTTTACATTACCAGCATTTCTGATAATATCAAGTGATTCAAATACAGAACTAGTTCTGTCTATTAAGAGCTGTTCCAACAGATAAGAAAACGAGGGTGTTTTTTTTTTTTTAAATCATCTTATCTCTCCATATGGCTGAATACAGTTCAGGACAATAAGAATTCATATGGAAATGTATACAGCACTGAAATACTTAGATGCTTACTGCTGAGAGTTACCCCTGTTTACAACAGGGGCACTCTATATCACAGTGGTTTATCTCAAGATAAAACCCAAAAGACATGCTACAGTTAAAACAGAATGTATAGGCTTAATAAAAAAGTCCCACAAACACAAGCTATTTATTCTGCGTTATGACAGTTCTGCATTGCAAGCAGGTTACTGTAATGTGTTACTAGACTACAGAAGAAACTAAGTCACTAAGCCACCACCAGGGCATCTTCAAACTACTCTACCATATGTAATATAATTTTCCCTCTTTTTCTCCAACAGTGTAAAAAAATAAAAGTGTTCCTGAAAGCTTAAACATCACTAGAAAAATTTTTATAAACTGTTTGAAGCAGTAAATATGAGGTTGTGGCCAAAACAACAACAACAAAGTTTCTAAGTAAAAGGTAACAACAACAACAAGGTTTCTAAGTAAGGGTGCAGTGGGGAGAAGGGAGGAATTAAGATACTGGCAGTCTGCAACATCCGAAAAGTTATCAAAATGAGAATCAAATTTGCATGAAATATAAAACAGAAATATGAAAATATGAAGTCAGATACTACTGTGTAGTAAAGGCTGGGTACCTAGAAACAAAATAATAACAAAGTGGCATTTGAGATTGATTTCAAGAGAGAAATAAGTGGTACAACTGAAACCTTCACATCTGGCAGAAGAAAAGAATGAGCACATACATCAGAGAGCTTTCTCATTTGAATCCTGACAGCACCATACATTCAGGTTTACATAATTTAGGATGAGAAAGCTGCTTAAAATATAGAAATAGAACTCACAAGCCAAAATAGCAACACTGAAAGCAAGTCAGTGTTTTCTATTTATTTATTTATCTTTGCAAGAAGATACACAAATTCACACTAAAGACTACGCAAAGAGTGAATTATTTAAAAATAAATCAAGAGATACTACTAACAGAGAAATATTTAAGAATAGGAAGAACGCTTTTTTAAAAGTATACCTCCTTTCCTTAGATTCATTATAACGCAAAGCAAACATTCCAGGCACAGAGTTTCCCTTCTGTAAGTGAAACTGATGTGCTGTAAGAACCATTAATCATTCTGCCTCAAGAACTTCAGCTAGTTTAGTTCCTCTACCTGATGAAAAGGTTCTTTTAAAGCCAAAACCATTTCAGCGAACATTTGACTTCTGATGGCTCCTGACCACCAGCTGAAGGCTTCGTTTGCGCTGCCGTGGCCGGGGTCCGAGGCACCCTGTTTGCCAGGCCAGCGATGCTGCAGCAAGACACCCACCCCACCGGCTCGGCAGGACGGCGCTCGCAGACAGGGGCACCCCAAGGACCACCGGAGGGAGCGAGCACAACTTCCACGGGAGCGGGGGCCTCCAGGCTGAACAAGCAAACGAACCAAAACAAAACCCAGGAGCAACCAACCCCCACCCCGCCCTTTCAAGCCACTTTTCATTAAGCACCCCGTGAGCGAGCAGACTTTCTCAGCACTTTCTCTCGCCCGTGAGTGCCACGGCAACACGGCCGCCCCAAACAGGGGCGCTCGGGCGAAGCCGCCCGGCCCCGTTAGTAAACCCCGGCGGCCTCCCGCGGAAGGGAACAGCCGGCGGAAAGTTTCCACCCTGCCCAGGGGATCCCGCTGTGCCTCCCGCCCTCCTCCCCTGCCGGGGCTCTCACGCTTTGATGGAGGTGCCCGAGGGCGCGGCGCTGCCGCGGTCCTTCTTCTTGCTGCCCTTGGAGGCCATGGCCGCGGGCCGCGCCCGCCGCGTCCCCGCGTTGCCGGGAGACCCCGCCGGCCCGAGCGGGCGGGCGGGCCCGGCGCCGCCCTCAGCGCAGGGGCAGGGCCAGGGTGGCCGCGGACCGCGGCAGATTAGAGGGATGGGCAGTCACCAGTTTTACGAAGTTCAACAAAGGAAAGGACAGGGTTCTGCGCCTGGGATGGGACAGCGGCGGATGTTCGTCCAGGCGGGAAGGAGAGGCTGGAGAGCAGCGCTGGGGAATGAGGCATGGGCAGCCTGGCTTTAGAGCTAGATCGTGCAAGGCTTTGTTTTCCTTTTTTAATTTCCAACTGATGCAGCTAATTAAGTCCTGATTAGCCACGAGCGTGCTTGTAGCAAGGGTGGGTAGAGCCCTTCCCAAATCTTGGTTCGAGAAGCCTAGCCATGATGATCTATCTATCTATATACACACACACACACATTCCTGCCTATGAATAGAGTGCCACCAAGGTCGGGTAAAAACTAACATTAATCTGCTGGTTTTGAATTCAGCAGATAGCTGACTTCAACTTTGTTTATACACAGACTTTTCCCGCAGATTACATTATTACTAACAGCTCCTATTTCTAACTCCGAACCTATTTGCTGTTTCCCAAGCTGTAGTGAATGATGAAAAATTCTCGATAAAACTGAACATATTTCTTTACTTATTCAGTATAAGCCTTTTTTGAAATATATATAAACAAATGAAAACTTATTTGTCAAATTGCAGAGGGCATGAGAAAAAAAATATGAGGAAAAATATGCAGTCGTTGCTACATCTAGAGGCTTATTATAGACAAATGCCAAATCTTGATTTATATGAAGATGACAGGCGGCCAGATATATATACTCACAAATTTCAAAGTGGAGAATTCTTCCATTTCTTGGCATTTCCTTCAGCATTATGTCCAACAACATCCATTTGAAATAAGGTCCAACAGCATTCACTTTAAATAACTTTGGGACACTTCTCACTTGGAAGTCAAGTAAACATTTCAAGTTTATTTATTGCTTTTCACACTAAACAGCTGGCCTTCATACAACTGGGACACCAAATATTGATTAGGGCATACAGATAAGAAAAACAGCAGAGAGGTGAGTTCAAACATCTGGCTGCTGATGCCAGCTTGTAGACTGGGCTGGAATTTACAGGGCTGAGCTTGTGATGCAGAATGCGGATAAAAACACCTCAGATAATGTGTGATTTCCATCTATACCTCTGAATCTCCTTTCCTTTCTTATACTTACTGGGCAGAGAAAATACTATGGACAAGTATCTGTAAAACATTGGTGTAAGAGACACCTGTGAAAGTTTTTCTAGCAAGAAAACTTCCTTCCTGATCCCACTGCAGGTTTGCAACATCTCAGCAAATATAACTCCTGTAATACAGTTATGTGAAAGACAACATAAAAGTAACTGAAACTTGACTGCAACTACTGTAAATGTTTTTGAGTGGCAAAAGAAAAAGGACAGAAATCAGAAGAATTTTTGAGGGGTCAATTCCATCACTTTGGGCAGTCAATTCCATCACTTTGGGCGGTCAAATTCATAATTTTTGGGAGTCAATTGTATAATGTTTTTAATCAATTCCATCATTTTGGGAGTCAGTTCCATCACATTGGGCATCAATTCCGTAATTTGGGATGTCAATTCCATAACTTTTTTAATCAATTCCATAATTTTTTGAACCAATTTCATAATTTTGGGAGTCAACGTATACAAGCTACAGAGCCTTCCATTCTTTTCTCTGTTTAATGGTGGTTGCTACATATGACATTCAAAAGGCATCTTTTACCATAAAATCCTACAATAAATTTGTTCGCAAAGAGGGATGGCATTAAAAACATGTATCTAGATGATTTGTGAAGGAAAAAAAGGACGCTAAGTTACATCCTTCTATTTATGAAAGAATTTAATTTAGAGTTCCATAACCTAACAGCAATGACAAAGACAGCTTGTTTAGAAAGAGAAGTTAATCTGCATTTCAAAAAGGGTAGTTTCCTCCCTGGCAAAGAATCTGCAAGGTCACATCAGCTGTTTCACTGGCCTAGTGTCTCTGAGCCATGAGCTCTATCTGACAGACACACCCTGGAGGGAGAAAATTGTTAGGATAGAGGCAGCTGGCTGTTAGAAAATACAGAATAAATACACAAGGCAATATAAAGATCACTGCCTGTTAGGAACCCATCGATGTGTCACTAAACAAATGCTAAGGTAACATGTACTGATTATCATCATTCCTCCAAGACACAATTCAAAACACGAGCTTTTTTCGTTTTCCTTAAAGCATCACATCAACTGCTATAGCACATGCAAGTGACTTGCAGGAAAATATCCTTTTACTCCTAAATATTTTGCAGATTTTTATAGCTACAAGTACTTGTTGGAGAGAGCAGAAACAGTAACTATGAACAGGAACCAAAACCCCTCTCAGGGGATCTTTCAGTTCACAGAGTTCAGACTTAACTCTCCTCTGACTTCACAGAAGGCACAAGGATTTCAGAAAAAGACATGAAAAAAAAAATTCCTTAAGAGAAGGCCTGGGAATGTGGTAGGGTGGCAAGCCTTAATTAGAAATAGATGATGAGTAGGCTAAAGACAATCAGGTACTTCTCAGAGATGCCAAATGGCAGGATTAGGATCAATGCGAAAATTTAAATATGGAAAACTCCTCTTTAAAATAAGATTTAATTTTATTTTTAAATTACAGCGAAGGTGGTCAAACAGTGGAACAGGTTTTCCAACAAGGCTGTGGAGTTCTTGTCAAACTGGACATGACCATGAGCAACCTGCTCAAGCTCTGAGCAGGGTTGTAGGACTACATGATCTTCCAAGGCCACTTCTAACGGTACCTATTCTGTGATTCTGGGAATTTTTCCATGAAAAAGAGAGTTAAGCTCAAAATCAGACAGAGGCCTCTCTGAGAACAGATGCTGCATCTTCAAGCATGAGGTTGCAACAAAGTTAAGAGAGAAAAATAAAATGGGATTTTGATTTTGTGTTTAGGAGACTTTTTTCCATTTCTTTTATAAAATAGGAAAACTCAGGTTCTGAAATTGTCATTTAAAAATAATAAAAAAGGCACCCTTACTTCACTACTCTCTTCTGTCTGTTTATGGAAAGAGTAGGTGGGAATGATATAACGAAGGTACAGGTCAGTGGGAAAACAGTGAACAGGGGGAAGACAGCAGTGTAGTGGCATTTCAGGAACAACAGACAGTGATGGATCAGAAAAAGAGTGAAGGGTGAGGGAAAAAAAAGGGCAATTGTGAGTGGAGAATGAAAATCCCTGAGAACATGAAAATCCTGCAGTATGTGATAGAGCTTGGGAGGAGCACAATTAGGAAGAGTCAGATGCTAAGGTAACATAGGCCAGGGAACTGAATTTGAGCAAAACAGTCCTCAAACAGATGGACTGAAACTATTCACAATCAGCTATATTCTGTTAACTCTTAAGTAAGCCTGAGGTTAGGGAGCAAAGTGGGGAAATTGATTATGAGAGATTTTTTGGGGTAAACTGATGGAATACAAACAAGGTGTAGGGGAAAAAAATTGCAGCCAGCTGCATAACAGAAAACAGTCTTTGCCTAAGCACAGGACTTTGTGCTATTTCAAAAATATCTTATGGCACCACATCTTATCTGATCTTGTCAGGGACATGGTTTTTCTACTATTCCAGCCTTCCCTCACAATTTGACATGGTGCTAGAAAGGACTCCGATGAACCCCAGCTGTGTTATTATCTCCATTTACCTTTTTTTTTTAAAAAATCATATTCTCATGCTACAGTCCCATTTTGGAGAAACACAGACCCAAAATAGTCAGTAAAATATCAAGCAGCTCTTCAAGTTCAATTTAATATCACAATAACATCAAGTCCATGAGACTGCTCAGGGCACATATTTAACTTTAGGCTAAAGTGTTCCATGAATTAGGGACCACCACAACTTTTATCCTTTCTCCACTTAAATATTGGGTGGAACATAGTGTAGCTGCCAAGAGCAGGCAGCAGAGGAAAATTGAAGTAGCTCAGAGAACCATGCAGAGCCATTGACTTTCTTTTGTTAATTTTATGTTTGATTATTCATAACAGGAATATCTTCATACATCAACATGAAAGACTTCCTGGGTTTGACATTGTGTGAAAACCCAATCTAAAGTTTAGAGTTGTAGGCAACTGTGGTACTATAGCTATTGGAACTGTTACAAAATGGGCATACAGACAGAAGAAGTAGTATTCCAAATATTTGGCTAAAAGATGCAATGAAATTGTGACTGCAACCTGAAGGACAGAAGAAAATTTTTTAAATTAAAATACATTATGTTAATGCAGTGCAACCTTTTTACTGTAGAGCCTATTAAATCCCATAGTACACTCTTTTACTCCAGTATTTTCATTTTTTACAGTTAGAATGTAACCTTTTTACAGGAGATTTAAAAAGTTAAGTCTTGTTGTTCTAAGTAAAGGCATGCTGTAGATCATTGCAAATCCTTTTTAACAGTGATTAACCTCAGTGTGGTTTTAAGTGAGGTTACAGGCTAAAAGCAAAAAGTTGTACTATTTTAAAAATGCAACATGTATGATTGTTAGATACATATTTTTTAATATAAATGTGATCAACATTCTTCATGAATAGTCAAGAACAAGACCATAAACTGGTATGTCTGTAAGATATCTTCAAACTTGTTTACAAAGCCTACCAACTAAAAATACATTATCTTCTTTAAATAAAAAGCCAAACTCCTGCAATGCAGTTTACATTCTCTAACTTCTGAAACACAAAGTGACAGAAGTTATTGCAACACTTGTGCCATGATACATATAAACAAGTTCCATCATAACCATTTGAGCTACAGTAAGTCTCATCCAATCGTGCTTAAAACAATAACCTAATGAAAGACAGCATCCCAATGGACCATCTGACAAAGTCCTTGCTCCTTAAACTACTGAATGGCAGTCATTTTTGGGTATCTTGAGGCAAAGTACAGTTGAAAACAGAAATTCTCTTAAGTTTCAAGCAAAGTAGTTTGCCTGTGTGGTGGGTTGACTCTAGCTGGACACTGGGTGCCCATCAAAACCACTTTATCATTCCCCTTCTCAGCTTGACAGAGGGGAGAAAATACAATGAAAAGTTCATGGTTCAAGATATGAACAGAGATCACTCACCAGTCTCTGTCACGGGGAAACAGACTTGACTTGGGGAAATTAATTTAGTTTATTACCAATCAAATTGGAGTAAGATAATGAGAAATACAAACCAAATCTTAAAGATACTTTCCCCCACACCTCCCTTCTTCTTGAGCTTATCTTTACCCACAATTTTCTTTACCTGCTCCACCCGCTGGCACAGATGGGTGGGCAACAAGGGTTGCAGTCATTTTATCACACATAGTCTCTGCTGCTCCTTCCTTCTCACAGAACAGACTCTTCACATTTCTCCCACTCCAGCATGGGGCCCCTCTCATGGGAGACTGTCCTCCACAAACTTCTTCAATATGAGTTCTCCCCATGGGCTTTGTTAACTGCTCCAGTGTAGGTCCATTTCTTGGGGTGCAATCCTTCAGGAACAGACAGCTCTGATGTTGGTCCCCCACAGGGTCCAAAGTCCTGTCAGAAAACCTGCTTCAGTGTGCGCTTACCACATGGTCACAGCCTCCTTCAGACACCTACCTGCTTTGGGGTCAGGTCATCCATGGGCCGCAAGTGGATTTCTGCTCCACTACGGACCTTAGTGAGCTACAGGGATACATCCCGCCCCCCACCATGGTCTTCACCATGGGCTGCAGGGGAATCTCGGCTCCAGTGCCTGGAGCACCTCCTCCCCATCCTTCACTGACCTGTGTTTCTGTAGAGCTGTTCCTCTCATGCATTCTCATTCTTCTCTCCAGCTGAAGTTGCTGGGTCTTGTGTAATTTTCCCCTTCTTAAATCTCTTATCTCAGAGGTGCCACTGCTGTTGTTGATGAGCTTGGCCTTGGCTGTGTCAGACACAGGGGAAGCTTATAGCAGCTTCTGACAGAAGCCACTCCTGTAGCTCCCCTCAATATCAAAACCTTGTCACACACACCCAATACAGCCTGTACATAAACCCACAGAAACATTAACACTACAACTAGCCAGATGCTGTCCAGGGAAAAGAGGCTAGAAGCAATCCTTGAGCACAATACACCTATCTCAATGTTTTAGTGTACTGCATAAGTACAGACCAAGTATAAAATCATGTTTGAGACATAGTAATTTAAAGTTAATACTGAATATGTTGATGTGGTAGACTTTTTGCTACTTTTTGCTGGGATAGTACTGTCAATTAAAATTCACTGATTATAATAAACAAAGATGCTTGGACATACTATGAACAATGGAAATGGATAACATGGCCCAAGTACTACACTACTTCAATACCATAGTCTACAGGGCATTTTTGGAATACAGAAGTTAAAAAATATGCCCATCTGGATGTGAGAGACTGAAATTCCATTATTCTGGATGGATACCACATCCTACTTTGATACATACCAGTAAAGGGCAGGGGAGTTTAGAAACAGCATGGACAGTCTTAACTCTAATCTTTAGGAAGCCATGAGCTTTCCAACAGGACCAATAATTATGAGCATAAGCTAAACTTTCAGAAGTCTCAGATTAGAAGTTTGGGGTTTTTTTAACTTGGGAAAACAGTAAACCCAGAAGCCTCTATGTTTTAATCAAAAGGCTGAACAATTTGCTTCCTTAACTAGAACCTGCAAAAGACAATGTTAACATGCCACATGAAACATAGCAGCTACCTTTTACTACCAGTTACGTGGGCAATAAGGCCAGAAATCCTGTATATTTTAATTTCATTTAGAGTTCAGGCCAAATGAGGATTTACCCAGTGATAAAGAGAATGAGATACGTGTGGTGGTTTCATGTATCTTGGCAAAAGAATAAGGGGACCAACAGAGATGCTGGCCCTCTACTTGTACACTTATCAAGACAAAGCTATCTGAAACACCATCTCTACCCAAAAGAGGATATTTTTCTTAGTTTACTTGGGGCAGAAAGCATTCTGTAGTTGCACAGACCAAAATGATAAGATAGCTATCTAGTAACATTTATCCATGTGAGTATGAAAGTCAAATAGGACGTCGAAGCAACAAGTTCTCACTAAATGAATGCTATATTAGGTGGTGATAAAAGAGGCCATAATCATGTATTTATAAATACACCAAATACTTTTCCTGTTTATACACAAATTGAAACAGATATGAGCTACCAACAGAGCATCATGATGACCATGTACAATACAGGCACAATTTCTTCTAAATAGTCTTCACTATATAGTTATTACATAGTTAGATCTGAATCTAGTATATTTCTTATATTCAATATTACTTTGCTACAGGACAAAGAACTCTGAAGCGACCTTTTGCATACTGCAAAGTGAATGATATGTTTCCATTCAGAGTCACCATCATCTCTCTAGGATTTTGTTAATATAATTTTTGCCTCTGGCATACTGCTAACCCCATTTCTTTAATCCTTTCGCAGTTCATCATATGAAGGTTGAAGGCATAAACACACTTAGAGAACTGTGCTTAAATAAGGTGTTCTGTTTTGAATCAAGGTCAGTAGAAAGATGTTAACACTAAGATAAGGAAGCAACAGTTTAAGAGCAAAATGTTTCACCATTCAATACCATTGTTTTACTGCACACATTTCTTTTCTAATATTTCCTTGTATGACCATATATCAAATGGTTACTCAGGCATTGTGTTTCTGAGAATAACTTAAATTATACCCCATTCACGCAGAGGTTTAGAAGTTACATACAGATGTTTAGAAGTTACATAGAGAATAAGTAAAGTGCTTTAATATAGCAGCAAAAACTCATCAAGCAGAAATTTAGACATTCTTGAAACTAGCCTGCATAGGATTACCTTGTCACTGACAGGACCCAGGTGAGATTCATGCATTCAGGTACAGTACCAATGCTTCAGAGTTTGGTTTCCATTCTGCTGTTGAATCTAGACACCAAAATCAAGAAAAGGCACTATGGCTGTTTGGGAAACAAAAAAGACTACCTCCACTGGCTGTTTCCCCAGTAAAGTAGGCATTTACATTTTTGCAGCTTTAATTAAAGTTTAGAAAAAGACAGCACATGAGTGAGTTTGCAGTCTAAATGGAGTTGTTCAAGTGATTGAATAGGAAGATTATGGTAGTTTCAGATTAGCTAGAAAGGTTAACTCAGAAAAGCCAGCAAACAAGGAAAATGAATGAGGTGCATCTTCCCTTCTCAAGTGCTACAGGCTTTCAAAGGAAAAAAATAGCAGTTAAGCTTTACATATACAATAAATCTGCACAAATCTAACGGACACGTTCCTTACAGTGGTGCACAGTAGCAGTGAGGAGATCATGAACATAAATGAAAGTTACAAAGGTTCGTTCAGACTAGTTAAACTCTCAGGAGACAGTTAGGCATTGAAACAATTTTCCCAGGGACATACATTCTCCATTGTTTAAGACCAGGCAACATGAACATCTAAGCACCCTGCAATGACCTTGCTTGGAGAAAGAGGCTGGCTTAGAAGACATACTAAGAACCCTTTTATCTAAATTATCTTAGGGTCTTAAGCTAATTTAACCCAGTTTTAGCTTATGACAAAGCCTTACTGTAGTAATTTTAAATGAACCTTTAACATAGCAAGTACTAGAAGATAAAGTTGTTTTCAAATGTCAATGAAAGCATTTGAGTATAGTGTGCTACATATGTGAAGATTCATGTTCTCAAAAGCATACACAAACAACATACATAAGATGCCCAAATATATTTATTTATCTCTTAAAAAGTATGTTACTCTTTAGAAAAAAAAAGACTAAGAAATCTCAATACAGATTAAAGTATATCAAATCCTGCTCATACTTGATTCTGATGTTTACTTAAACACCAGTACCACCAAACCAAGCAAGATAAGACTTCTGAGTCAGTAGCAATGAGGTACCAGGACAGAAGAAACCCTTAATATAAAGAGGAGCTTCAAAGCCTTTGAGCCAGGCAGAGCCAGAGTTCCAGAATGCATTCAAGAACCACGAAATCTCTCTAATCTTTTGGTCTTCATTTGCTGCCAAAAATACATGAGTGTTATAACAAAGAAACCAGCATCTCATTGTACAGTTACAAACTGTTAAGCCACTTCATCAGTTCAAAGTAGGCCAAAGAATACAGCATTGTTCTAAAACCAAAAAAGATAGAGCTTGGGGCAGGGGAGTTCACAGGCTAGCATGAACCAGTTATTTCCCTCCAGACCTCCCTCCTTCCTTATGGTATTCAGAAACATCTCAAGACAAAAGAAAAAAAGCAAGTTCATTATCACAGGACACTATAAGCTATCTACTTTTTCCACTCTTGTTAAAGTTTTCAGTGTTAGTGCATGAAAAAATTACTGGAAGTCTATTTCTGGATGTGCATACAGGTGGTTACAATAACTATGTGCCAGCAGTATAATCATATCATTAATGTATTTCATATGTAAAGTATTAGCTGAAAATATTCTGTCTTAAATGGCTGGAGGTTCATTTTTGTTACGATCTCTACAACCACATCTTTCCCTTGTTAAGTACAATAATTTAACCATCTTGGTTTTATTCTCAGTGATAAAAGCCATCTACTCCACTCAGTCCTCGTAATCACACTAGGAAAGATACCTCCCATCTGTCATTGGCCCCTTCAAGATTTCTGGGATGTCTCAATCCAGAAGAAGTAGCAATGAGACAGATCCTCATGGTGGGGGATAATAAATAGGGACAATTGTGCAGGTGAGAAGGCTAAAGTGGGACCTTACTGGTGACACGAAAAGTTTACTTTAAAGGTGCAAGTGTCTATTCAGCTAAAACCTTGACAAGTGAGTCCTATTTGGAATTCAGCATATGTCCTAGAAGCAAACTAGACACTGAATGTTGTTTTTGTTCCTTTTTAGGAGTGTAAACACTACCTTATGTTCTCAAGTAAAAAGACACTAATCAGACTTGGATGCAGCCACTTAAGCAAGTGGAATGATAACTCACAAGATACTCAGTTTCATACTAAACAAGAATATGTAAACACCCAAATGAGTCAGCGATTCAGATAGTACCAGACACCCCATATGGATTGTCACAACGCAGCACCATAGCAGCATTTTGATTTAAAGAACAGTCTTGCTGCTCATCCGGTCACATTTACTTAACAGTGGTAGCATTAGCAGCACTGTGATTTACTCTCTGCTTTCAATGGATCTAAGTCCAGTTTTGGTTTCCCCACATCATTCTCTTCATTAGGAAAGGTTTTGTAGTTGGCAAGGATGTTTTCCACCAAGAATCGAGCAGCTTCATCTATGTTGATGTTGTCCTAAAAATGTTGAAAGCAAAGAAGTCAGTGATTTTTTGAAATAAGTCACACATTAAAAAGCAGTCCTAAAAGAAAAACTTTTCAGTCTCATCAGCATGGTGAGTTTAGATGCATCAGGTCACTGCTGACACACTTTTTCTTTTGAAAGAGTTACCAAAAAGGTTTGAGACAAAACTATTCACCCATATTACAAATTGAATACTGTGAGGCTAATCTAGTAGGCAGTCAGTATAAATGTCACCTATGTTTAGAAGACTCACAAATGCCAAAGTGCATTTTTGCATCAGGAAAGATCACTGGCAATTACACTGTCCATGGTATTGTAACACATTGTGGGGTTTGTTTCTGTTGCAGTTTGGATGCCTTTATTTATGTAGAAGGATCTTTTCTATGAGCCACAAAACCACAACTATTTCCAAGTGCCTCATCTAGCCACCCTACATATTCTTGTGCATGCATTAAAAAGTACCTTCACATACACTCTAAAGAAAGTGTGTTTGCAGTAGTGATGTACTTCATTAGGATACCCCAGTTACTGTCCATGTTTCTAGTACCAAGGGGTCTTTGGCCACAGGTTTGACCTGGCTGGGCCATTTGTTACCTCACCACAGGGCTGCCGTGTTTGGAATCTTTGGTTCCAAAGGAAATATCAGCCCAGTATACTCCTCTACCTCTGTAATTGTAGATCTAAACTCTACATGAGCAAGAGAAGATCATAAGACCATTTGACCCATCACTACTGCACTTTTCAAGTTTGAGATTGTCAGCCACAAATTGCTTTTAGCAGTTTACAGACAGACACTTTTTCCTGCGCAGAGCAGAGAAGGATTTTCTTCATTTTAGTGTAACCATGTCCATAAGGTATTTCTATGAAAACTTATACTGTCTGCAGTTCTTTCACTTCTAATATTCTCCCTACAGATAGTGGGACCTATATTACCGAAGACCAGACTGAAGATTCAAGTATCAGTTACAGCAGGAAGGCAAAAGCAAATTAACAAAATATTCAAGTGGGCAGAACTTAAAACCATAAAACAATCTGGCATGCTTAGAAAACAAGAAAGCTGTCCTCCATTTTTGCTAAGCAGTTTTAATTACACCTCTTCGGAGTCCTAAAGTCAATTAATAACTGAGCTAGGACTGTTATTGTCTGGATTCTTCTCTGCATCAAGAATCTTGTTTTATATCATTATGTCTTAAATGCCACCTGAATTGCAAGCTGTCACTACACTTTCACATTAGGTTTTATTTCAATATTAATTGCATTTATTTTCACACCACGATGAAGTATTATGGGCAGACAAGGCTTCAGGGAAGATGTAACCCAAAGAAGAACTTTGGTATTCTTTTTGAGTAGGGAAAGCTTTAATTTGTGTTTTTAGTAAGAGATAAGTGAGTTTGGGAATATCTGTTCCAATGCAAACAAATTCTTAGCAAATTTATCTAATTCTTTTCACTGTGTATCCTTCCTTATTTTAAAGTGATCAAGAAGCAACTTGTTACTTTTTTTGTTTCTTACATTCTTTTTACAGACTTTTTTCTTTTAAAGAGTTGTCAAAGCATCACTGTGTGACAGTTCAGCAGCAGCAGCTACAGAAAGTAGGCAAGCCAAGTGAAAAGTTGGACCTTGAAGCTTAGCATACTTTACAAGTTATCAGCCAGACTAGTAATTTGGTCTGTCAGCTACACTGTCTTCATCTAGAAGAGTCTTTCATTTTAAGGATCAGTTGAGCTTTAAGAAAATGCTGGATTTCATTTTCAACTAAGCTGCTGCAGGTTTATCTCTGTACTGATAAAGCCTGTAGACTAAAACCATACAGTATACAAAATTACTCAAAGTTACCTGTTTGAATAAAGCAGCTTAACTTAAATTCCTATACAGAACGATTTGTTTTGCATCCAGTTCAGTCCTGACATTGCTTAATAAAATAGAAAAGTGCTTTAGCAACATTGTGGGTAGGTACCAATAAGTGAGCAAATAGCTTCTTCACTTCAAGTCTTGCCATTTCCTACATACAACAGTGAAGACAGAAGTTACAATTTAAAAACCTGCACCTAAAGATTACTTGTATCTTTTAGATAGTTTGAACAGCAATCAGTAGTATTAACATCTAAAGAATAAACTCTGATCCTCATGCATGCAAGATGAAAAAAAGGTATCAAACTCAGATAACCAAGGTCTCCAGATAGTTTTAAGGTTCTCTGAATTTAAGATGCATTTCTAACCTAAACCAATTATGCCTCATCCTCCTCAGAAGCAGCTAGTCTTCACACCACTTCAAATGTTTGCTGACACTGAAGATTTGACTGTCACTTCCTATACTTGATAATTTTATTTCCTACATGGTTATATTAATCCATTCTTATGCCAATACTCAAGAGACTGAAAACATGTATCTATTATGCTCACCTTGGCAGATGTTTCAAACCACCCAACAAAGCCACCTTCTCTGCAGAACTGGTCCATTTGAGATGGATTCTGGCTGCTATCTTTCTTCTGGTCACACTTGTTTGCAAGAAGAACAGCAGGAATGGGGCTGCCATTGGGAAGTAGTACTTTACTGTCCAAATCATGCTTCCATTTTGAAACGGCCTCAAATGTGGAGCCTCTTGTGACATCAAAGACCACAAAAGCACCAACTGCCTCTTTGTAGTATACTCTGGTCATATTTCCAAAGCGCTCTTGGCCTGAAAGAGAAGACAGTGACAGAGTATGTTTATATTGAAGCATGAAATCTTGTCAATATAAATGAATTACCATACCAGCTTAGTTCACAGAAGTTTGGCATTTAGGTCTAGTCACCTAGTTCATAAAACACTACTTCTATGTAAGCTCATTGTAGTGGCCATTATGTATATTACACATGACAAGTCAAATGCTAAAAGTAGCTTGCCATCTCAACTACCACTTTGAATTTTTTTTAAACTTCCTTGTTGAGCAGTGTTCTTTGAGAAGTAATGCCTAAAAACACTACCAGCACAGCTATACACAAATCATTCATTCATCAAAAAATATCAAGATTTATGTCTAAATCTAGTTAATTCAGCTACAGATTTAAGCAAACTCAGCCTTTTGCGGAAGGGTTAGCAACAAGGGTTTTGGAACCTTCAGGGCTAACAGCCTTCAAAGCATCTTCTGAAGAAGTCACCTCTATTATAGATTTTTCCTTAAGGACAAGTTCAAAAGCAGATAGGTTAACAGTTCTAGCTAAACCTGTTATCTTTGGCTTCATCTTTTCAGTATAAGATTTTCTCTGGATCAATTTCCAACTATAGAAGTTCTTCAGCAATGCGAGGATTTTAAACAATATTATCAGAACAGTTAAAATAGTTACAACAAAAATTTTTTAAAAAATCAATTGTCAGTGAGTTAACTAAAAAAATCTTTTCTTAGCAAGTACAATTATTATAGTCAGTATATTTGAAATATAGAATTAGAGTGTGCCAGTTCAGCTATTCTTCTGTTTGGAAGGTTAGACCATCATGACACATTTGTACTTGAGTGCATGTAGTAGGGTCAAGTCCTAGCTCAGACAAGCTAGGACAAGCAGATACAAGGAGAACGGGGCATTCTAATCTTCTCATAAAGAGCCAGAAATTCAATAGATGAAGGAACTTGACAAGGGATTCTGTTCAGCAGCATGATTTTCTAGCTCAATTGCTTCATTTTAATGTCAGTACTTCAGTGTATGATTAGCTCATTCCCTACAGACATTTTCAGAAAAGGTTGCCTAAGCAGCTGTTAGAATTGCCTGAAAGCAGCAGCAGCCACAGTAAATTTCCAGAGAGCCATGAAGAAGCTGACGTGATTTCTGGCTGTTCCCTTTAAAGTACAATGCTGCATAAAACAGCATAAAAACAAAAACTAGTCAGCATGTTCTTCAGAATAGAAGTGACACGTGAATTTCTTCAGTACCAGCTGATTACCCCATGTGAGAACAAGCACCATTCAAGAAGGAAGCTCAAGTTTTGAAGCCATGGAGCCTAAGGCCAGGCACCAAGCCTGCATCTCTGTGATTATGCCACTGGAAGATTCACATTACTAATATGTCTCCTAAAGAGTGTACACAAGTAACTCACATTGTCTCCCTAGAACTTTCCAGGCTGGACTCTTATGCCTAAAAGGCATTTTCAGTATAACCTTACTACAAGTTGTACCATGTGACTACTGTTTTCACAAATCAAATACCATTAGGAAAGAGGTCAGAAGGCTTTTACTACTTCTGCAGGTCAATTGTGTCATTTCTGAAGAAGCTTCACCTTTAGATTGTGGGATTTTGGGGTTTGGCATTTTTGGGGTGGTTTTTTGTTTTATTGGTTTGTTTGCTTGTTTTTTTTAATGGAATTTTAAACTCAATTTTAGTTATATTAAGTCAATCACTGTATAGGTTACCACACAAGGTATGAGGAGCTCCTCCTCAGCTTCCCCATTTGTTTAGCTGTCAGTCTAACCACGAATTTCTGCCACATGGGAACACCTCAGACTATGCTAAAGTGTTCAAGACCTGTGTCCAATTCAGGCATATCCTTTCACATCATAGGACAGGCACACAAAACAGTGTAATCTCAAGGTCTACAATACTCTATACCAACCTCAGTCTTCTACAGAAAGAGTTCTTTGGTTCATCCCTGAAATGGCCCAGAAATGAACACCACTTCCACTCTTGTTATTTACAGGAGACTGAACATGAATCTGAAGCAGCAAGGGAAACAGTCCCATTAATCCTCCCTAATGGAAAGCTGAGGAGCTTTGAGTCTTTACTAAGGCCGTAAGTTTTTCCAAAAACTTGAACATCTACATAAGAACATTAAGTGGTATTGATTAGTTGCAGAAAGGGTTACTAGACTGTTAGCAGCAAGGAGTATACACAGCACAATCACTACATATGAAAACTAAGTTATTTAGGATTGCAGAAAAGGTTATCAGATAGTTACTATTTCTCAGATAGCTGTGCATGCTGTAGGTAAACATGGCTGCAATCAGTTACCACTGTGAAGGACATTACCATCGACTGAATCCCTTCCTGCCTACTGCCCTCCCATCCGGAAAAGCTTTAAAGAAAAACAGGAAGTTTGCCATACTAGCCTCCTACAGCAATAACCCTTGCTGAAACATGCACAACAGTACATTAAAGGTGTATGAAAGAGGTCAAACTAGTACAGCATTACATATAGCTTCTAAAGAAAAGAAACAAAGTTACAAAGTATAGCTCATAATCAAACTTGAAAAGAACTTAACACCACCAATTGGCTTTTCCTAGGGGAACACCAGGGACCTAGCCTTCGCCAGAAACTCTGATCATCACTCAGCTAAGTTTTTTCACTCCATTTCCAAGAGAAGTCTCAACATCTTACCTATACCTTAGCCTGTCCTCCCTACCCACCTGGCCCAATGCCTTGACACAATGAGTTGGAGAGCTGTGCTGGCTGATAACTCACCAAGGTTGCCTGGCAGGTGGTTCCTCGACACTGGTGACTTCTCATGCCTCAGTATCTACCAGCCTATGTGAAGCTTTAATACCCTGCAGTTGTCTGTCAGATACACTGTATCAGTAAAGCAACAGTAGTTTTGCAGCAGAACTACAGATTCACAGTAGCTGAATCTCCTCACCAGGAGAGGCTGCTGTAAATGGGGTTGTGCTGCCTACTTCAAGACTCAGGAGTTCTAGAATGATGCAGGTGCCAAGGTTAGTCTTGTACAGTGGCTTTTCTCATCATGTAAGACAGCAGTTTTGGTAAGATTGTAAGCCTACATGGAACTGCACGTTACTATGTACTCTATAGCAGCCACTTTAGAAACCAAAGGCTTTGGCTGTCCAGAACAATCATTTAAATATTACACTTTTATTGACAGAAGTCAAAACTTGCTCTTATACTGACTTCTATATTTGGAAAAATATAATACATATTTTTCCACAATTTTAATTTGGGTGAAAGTAGATAACTTATGTGAATATCACCATGAAAAGAGGATTTGGCATATTTTACACTTAAACACACACACAAGCTCAATATCACTGTGTTTTTAGAGATTAATGCCTTTTAATAGGTCAAATACAGCCCAGTATGAGTGCTGTCCTTTTCTAAAGTAACCAAAACTCCAAATCAGTTTATTAAAGAGCTATTTTCACCTCTAGATTTCATCCACTAACAAGAAACCTGACCTGAATACTAGCTTACAATTGCTCTTCCATTCTGTCTGGAAGCCTAATGAGAAAGCATATTTCATGGAAAGAAGACAAGCAATAACACACGGCCTGACCAAGAGCTAAGAGTTTTGTTTGGTAAAAGGTATATGACACGAAGCAGGAAGAGAATACTATATAGACTGAATGGAATTTCTTTACAATCCTGTCATTACTAACAATGGATATGCTAAGCTTCTTGAAGGGGAATGAAGAACATTCAAGATAGCCTTTTGAAAATTTAGCAGAACCTTCAGGCAAAGCTTTTGCAAGTGCTTTTCTACTTGCAAAAAAACCTCAAACAGAAAAAGCAAACTGTAGAGCACACTACTTCTCCAAAGTCTCAAGTCTGATCATCATTCTCTTTGTTCTTAAAACTGTCTCAGTTTTTGCCATATACAGTTCAGAGATTTGTCATGCCCCTTCCTATGTCCAGCAGGATGTTTGCTGTAGTTATTTCACCATGTGTGATGACAGTCTTGAGCAATGCAGAAAGTGGATCATACCCCTAGAGGAGAAAAAGGCTAAAAGTGATCAGATTAAACTAGACTTAAAATCTCCAGTGTGTATAACTTTGGAAGAAGAGGGAAGGAAGAAAACTACTTGCTTACTACAACAGTATAGAAAGGACATCACAAGATTAATCATTCTGGTAGGTCTAGTGCTGTGACAGAAACCTGATGGGTACCAGAAAGATATACTTTGTGTTTTAGGGCTTCAGGTATGAATGAGGAACTAAACTATAGGACAGTCACAAGGATCGGAGGTCTTATTTGAGTTCATGGAAGTGACTGCATGCAATGCAAAGCCACAAAGTTTTCACATCAAAATTACTCTGCACATATCGTCACCATATTTTCCAGTAATTGCAAAAATCTTAAGTGAAATACTTGCACAATCACATGCACCAGGACCTGATACAGTTCTCCACAGCAGCACTACAGGAATAAAGCTGAGTTTAAAACTGTATCAGAACTTGGGACCTATTTTTACTCCTCAGTTTACGTTGTAATGGGGATGAATTGTAATTTAAAAAGTACATGAAAAAAGTACAGCCAGGTCTGAAGCTTTATCTTTGTTCCTAACTTCACTGCAAAAGATAAGTTACCACTGTAAAACTCACACAGTGCCAACCTTGCCTTGAAATACATCTTAAAGAGTTTCTACAGCACTCTTTCTCAGTGTTAAGGGAGAAACAATACTATCCTGTTTATTACAGCAGTGTGGCTTATTATGGCAGTTGTTGCCTATAGTTAGCAAAAGATACCCGCCAACCCTATCATTATTTCTGTTCTTAACTCTTCCTACATGATGGAAAAAAGCAATTTAAATGTACAAATGACTGCTGGATATGCACAATACTGAGTTTGTCAGGGTTCTTTATCCTAAATTACTTACTATATATCTAAGTCTTAATATCTAGTTTATATGAACTAACAGAACTTATTCAAAGGCAGTAAAAGGGTCTATCTAGAAGCTTCCCCAATTATTCTTTTTTGTTATGAAGATTACTGTTGGTTGACCTGTCAATAACCACAGTATAGCCAGAATTCCCCTACCCTGTAAAGATCTAAAGATCTGAAGCCACACAACTCAAAATAGAATTACAGTAGTTGCACTTAAACCCTTAATATCTCATCATAAAAAATGATGGACAACTGGACAAAGTTCTCCAAAGTTTTTCTCTTCCAGATGAGACTAATAGCTTTGAAATCCTCCAGAAGCTGCGTCATTAATGAGGAAGAGAAAGATGACCAAGGGTTATAAAACTCTGAAAACTGGAGAAATGAGGGAACAAATAGTTTCTTTCATTGAAGTAACATTAGTTCCAGTCATCACTAACAGGCTAATCAGCTTAATGGCCAGTCAGATCTCAAAATATGATTTTAACAAGTTTGGCAGTTCCACATCAAATATTCTTAACTGTAGATGTGTGGTCTCTATTGTGGTCACCCGAAAGTCAACATACAACTATCTGGAGAATTTTACTGCAAAGTTATTTGCTGCTAACTGGAAGATCACTGCAATGAATTCTTGAAGGTTTTCTTCTGGACCCAATAATACAGAGTTGCCAAAAGCCTGATAAACAGCAAAAAGTCCTCAGTTCATTAATAAAGTCAAAGAGCTCTCACCAATTTTGTCCTTCAGAACACGGACGATGAGAATTCAAATATTGAAAAGGCACTTTAAGTTCAAGGAAGAAGGAAAGAATCTGCCACACAGGAAGTTTGATCTATAAAACCAAGACAAAAAAACCCCTCAAAATATCCAGCAATACTGCAGTAGTAAAGAAAATAATCAGGAGATTAGTAAATCAAATTTAGTTAGATTAAGATGTATAGAAGTAGCATCCTGCTAGTCCATTTTACTCATTCTGCTTTTTTATCAGTAACTACTATACACTGCAGTGAACACAGGCATCACAGGATGCTTATTAAGCTAGAGTGACTGGTTGTAAAAAACCATGTTTAGTCTGGAAATACTTGAACATTCTCTTTCCATTGTGTGAAGGGTTCTCAGATCAACTATTTACCATGACCACTAATAGTCCCTCATACTAAAATTCAAGAAAAGTCATTAGAGACAAACTAACTAAATTGACTGCCAAAACCACAGCTCTTAGGTCATTGCTATCAGCTCCTGTGACCTTATAGGCCACACAGCATGCAAGCACGGTGCCAGTATTTGGGCTTTAGTGCCAAACTCCATAAGTTAGTAGTTTCAGTAGATTTCCAGGACCATGAGACATTTGGGCTTTTACTCAACCTAGACAGTAAAAAAAGCACAACTGAACAATAAGCAAACCCCCTTTTCTTTTTTTCCAGGAACACCTGAGTGGCAGTTCCTTATTTACAGTTCCAGCTCTTAAATAATGTCAGTGCAATCAATTTTAGCTAAAGAATCATCCAAAACGGCTGGCTATATAGTCCAACTCTCTCACTGAGTTAGAACCACTGTCACTTTCAAAACTCACCTAAGCCCTTTAGGAGCCACAGGCAAGAACAGACCACACTCCAGATGCCAGCTGGATATTTGGCACAGTAAGAGAAAAATACCCAGAAGTGCCCTGAGTACGTATCTCTCAGTTCTCCAGACATCTAACGTACATTTGAGCACTACCAGGGTCAAGTGTGAGTTGACTGAGATTCCTTTTTAGGGCAATATATAAACACATTACTGGCAAGTTGCCATTGCTGACAGCCTTCCCCCATCTCCCCAAACCAGCACAGCTTGTCCCAGAACTGTCTTACCTAATTAGATTGGATCTGTGATTCCGCAAGAAGTTAACTAAACCACTATCAATATTACTGCTCATGTTCAAGTGCGTCCACCTGCTTTTTCCCATGGATAGATGCCACAGATAGGTAGGCAGGCTTCAAGACTGTCAGTACTAGATGGCTCTCCACTCCTCACTCTCACCCATCTAAGCTATTAGTGCAAAGTTGCCACATGTTAAAACCACAGAGGAGGTGAACAATACATTTATTGAATGGTACAGACAAAAGGGTTGAGAGCACCACTTGGTAAATATGCAGATAACACCAAGCTGAGTGGTGCTGTTGACACACCTGAAGGACAGGATGCTGTCCAGAGAAACCCAGACAAGCTTGAGAAGTGGGCCCAAAGGAACCTTATGAGGTTGTCTTAGTTCAAGGAAGAACTAAGATATCTATGTTAGCCAGATAATAATCCCTCTCCTTCAAATTTAGAAAACAGAACTTTAATTAGGGAAAAATATATGTAAAGGAAAAGATAACAGT
>JAWWMP010000116.1:48323883-48358076 GCA_035047865.1 Dendrocincla tyrannina
AAATGAATAGAGGGGGTAGAATACATAGCTTTGATCACCCCCACACAGTGATAACTGGCCCCTCCTGTTGAACTAGGGCAGAGGTTCAACAAGGCCAAGTGCAAGGTGCTGCACTTAGATTAGGGCAACTCCCAGTATCAATCCAGGCTGGGGGAAGGACTTGGGGATAGTGGTGGATGAGATGCTGGACACAAGCCAGCAATGTGCACTTGCATCCCACAAGCCAAGTGTACCCTAGGCTGCATCGAAAGCAGCATGGGCAGCAGGTTAAGGGAGGCAATTCTGCCCCTCTGCTGTGCCCCAGTGAGACCCCACATGGAGTACTGTATCCAGGTCTGGGGTCACAAACATAAGGATGTGGACCTGTTGAAGCAGAGAAGGGCCATCAAGATGATTTGAAGGATGGAGCACATATCCTATGAAGAAAGGCTAAGAGAATCAAAATTATTCAGCTTGGAGAAGAGAAGGCTTAAGGGGCCTAACTGAGGCCTTCCAGTACCTAAAGGAAGCCTACACAACAGATAGAGAAGGACTATTTACAACAGCATGTAGTAACAGGACAAGGGAGGGGATGGTTTTAAACTGAGAGTAGGTTTAGATTAGGTATTAGGAAGAAGTTCTTGACTGAGAGTGGTGAGGCACCAAAACAAGTTGCCCAGAGAAGCTGTGGATGCCTCATCCCTGGAAGTGTTCAAAGCCCAGGTTGAATGAGGCTCAGAGCAACCTGGTCCAGTTCCATAACAACAGGGTTGGAACTGGATGAACTTTAAGGTTCCATCCAACCCTAGTTACTCTATGATTCTATGATACTAGCAACTTTAGCAGTTATTAGAAACCTGTAAAAGTAAAGGTACCTCCAGCCTGACTTTTACTTTAGACCACTGCAAAATATTTGGTGTTAGTCACCAGAACCACAAACTCCGCAAGGTTAAAAAGTGAGAACTACTAGAGTATTAAGTCTTCCTGTACTAGACAATACTAGTGTTTCACTGACTGCAGTTCTTACAGTTTCTAACAAACAAAAGTAGCCTCAGGTGATTACAAGTAAACTGCTAGTGTCCTTTCTTACTAAGGGTGGTGTGGGTAAGTTAATTGATCACTGGATGGACCTCTTCCCAACACTGATCCTTTCCCAAATATTTCAGAACGGTCTTCAGAGAAAAAGTCAGTTAAACCCAGTTCATTTGACTCCCACTTTACGAGACAATCTTTGATCTTCTGGTTAGATCTATATTGGAGAGTTGCAGGTGCAGTTGAAGCAGTTCTGTTGAATGATAACAGTGTCAGAGACATGGTATTCACAACATATATACACAGTATGTATGAGAGACCCTGTAGTCACTGAAAAGTCACTGAAGAATATCAGTTCAAGTGCAGTAGTCTTTTGATTGTTTATATGATATCACAAATGTTCATAGAAGTCACAATTTTATTCTGAAATGGTAGGAAGCAGTTTGCTTTAAAATTCCATTGTACAATGCAGCCAGTTTCTAATCTAATAATTTGATAGCTACCTGAATTTTCAAGATCAATAACTAGTCTTTCCATTCACTGCTTGCTATGATTATATTTATTCTAACATAAGACAGTCCTATTCACTACCAGTGAAAGTGCAAGAGCAAGAGATGGAAAGTGCTCAGACACTAGACACCTGATTTCCACTAGGAACTCTGAACACATTTATCACCCTAATAGAAAAAGTATACCATTCTCTCTCACAAAGAAAGTCTTTAAACAATTGCACAGCTCTCACAGAGAATTTTACAGCAAGACTGACAAACTTTCCATCGCTTCCTGAAGCCTTGAGCTAATCTAATGATTTACTTGTCCAAACAGACTTTAACTGCTTACTATCTTGTCTTTAAAAAGCTTAGAGACAATACCCTGCAGTTACAGTTCAATTGGGTTTGTCCAAAAATCAAACATATAATATGTAGAAGTATGACTGTCATGTTTGTAGACAGGACAAGAGTTCCACCTATTTTTCTGGCATCTTTGCTAAACAGCAAGCAAGAGAGGAAGTCCCTGTTTCAGCATTAAATTTCCATCCCCAGAAAAGCAGAATTCAACAAAGCTAAATTATTTCTAACTTCCTGTCAAATGCAGCATGTATGGAACAACTCTCCTTGCATTAGTATTAAAAAACTTGACATAGTCCAATTAGTGCCAGAAACAGCATGGATTGGTAGTTCCTATGTTGCTTTAACAAGACTTACAAACAAGTAAGTTGCCAGAGTTAAACTATTTCCTGCCTGGGCACCCTCTAATCCAGATCCTTCGGTGTGCTGTCATGCAGCCAGAGCTGCATTGTGTACTTAACAGTGATGCTGCACGGCAATATAGCATTTCACATCACACAGGAGAACAATACTAAAGTCAGTTTGTTTCAAAAACAACTTTATCACGAGACTGAAAAAATGTTAATCTCTAAAATGGTCAATGTGTCATAGCACATTGTGTGTGACTGGAATTTTATATCAAATAGCTGCCACTTTGCTCTACCCAACACCCTAGTCTGGGAGCATTTAAAGAACAAGTTCCCACAAGCTGTTTGCAGTGACTTTCAGAGGCTGCTTTTAAATCTGTTATTTGAAAAGCTGCTAAAATCCATACAATAAGGAATATTGGTTTTCATTATCTGCTAATGTAGAACACAGTGCTACTGAAACTTTGCCAGCCTTCTCTAGACAGAGTTCAGACATTCATTACTAAACAGGCTCTATAAATCCCTGAAATCCCACCATTTTTCAAAGCATAATCTCATCACCCCATTTATCCTTTTCCTGTGTTTCCATAGCTAGAAGAAATCTTTGAACGTCACACATTCTACCACAGGCTGCTTGAGAAACATGCAGTGCTTAGTAGTTACTGCTTACTGCTCATCATGCAAGCTTTAACACCTGCAAGAATTTCACAAGTGCTATTGATATGCTTTCATGCAAAAATTTAAATAGGAATTCCCTTACTGCAAATCACTTTCTTCTAACATGGCATATCACACCTCTGAACTTCTGAAGCAAGTATTTGGAGAGAACTATTTACAGCAGACTACAAGAGCAAGGCAATAGTTACCACTGGAGTTCATGAAAGGTCCCTCTGACAGCTTGAGAATGAATCTCAGTGGCTGGATGAAGGCAAGAACCTTATTTCTTACAGCATGATGGAGCCTTTTCTGAAAACAATCAGCTCAGATTATTTTCTTTCCTGTAGTTCCTAAGACAGGTAATCAGTTGAGAACTACCTCTTTAGAGCACTTGTGGACATGCACTTCAGTAACATCCTGTCTTAGCGTGTCTACAAAGAAAACCAAACTGGCAGGAGGCAAAGTGAAGATGTAAATAAGGTGAAGCACCAAGACTCTGAAGCAGCAACACTGTTGCAAGGAGAGTTTATAAAGCTTGATTTACATTCATGTAAACTCCATGCATTGAGAAAAAAAGTGCATATTCAATATTGCCTACACCAGTTTGTCTCTGAAAGGTAACACGCCTGACTTGTTGAACCAGCTTAATTTCTAACTATTGGAGTCAGTATTACACGAAGGGCAAGAATTTAGCTAATACTTGCCTCAGAAAAGTTTACGATCCACCTAAGATAATTATTTCTGCAAAACTTTTTAGTTTGTTTTATAATCTAATAAAAAAATTAGTTATGTTGTGTGATATATACTATTCTCCCTCCTGTCTACTGTATTGCACATAAGAATTTAGGTGTTGTTTACCTTTAAGGTAGCTCCCCTATTTGATGTACACCCATCCACCCTTTACTCTCTTCAGAGTACTATTTTTATTGTGATCTTATAGCAGTTTCTCAGCAGCTTTGTGCTTCCTATGCCATGATCCTCATCTACTTGAAAATAAGGCTGAAGCACAATCTATCCCATGGCAAAATGAAGCTCAAGCACTACGTGCATTTCCATCATTGACAGATATTAAGAGTACCTGCATAACAAATACACTGAACTTTCTTTTAAGCCTGTACTAGATCAAGTGATCCTCTCAGATCACATCTTTAATCACATTTCTTGTAGAACACATTGAAAACCCTATGAGGAAATTCCAAGCTTATTTTCAAAACACGCAAAGAACATCTGTCTCAATTCTACCATTTAACTGAAAGTTAACTGAACAGTCCTGCCTTGCATAATCAAAAGTTACCATACTAAACTACCTTACAACACCAACTTTGACAGCAGCACTTCCCACATGCTTATAGAATTCCATCAGCACACTGGCTTTAAGTTTAGTTCAGGATAACATACAGAGTACTTGAAGTTCCTACATAACATAGTACTAAGCAAAAGAACCTTCACTGATATGAATGATTTGATACCCCACTGATAAGACACAGAAAGCCCTTCATCAGCAAGAAAATAACCATACCTCACCTGAGACCATTTCATTAAAAGTGTACCTTCACACATTCAGGACTTAATTGGATACTTTGCTGTAGAGCTCCAAGGACAGCAAGTCATTCTCAACTGAATTTTCATAACCCTAATCCAGCTATTCCAGAAGAGTCATAAGAAATGACACCCACACAAGATTTCCCACAGAGGGGTGGTTTCTAGACAGAAACATTCAGCACACCTTCAGTTCTGTTTCTTGCCTCTACTGCTTCTAAGTCAGTATTCAAAATCTTTCAACATGAGCTTCTACTTCCCCTCCTCAAACTTTATCTGCTAGTCTTGCATGTTTCCAGCCAACATCATCCTTAAGTAAATTTTTTCTTATGAGATTTATATTAAAACATGTGTGAACAGGAAGGATTCAGAAATTAATTCACAAGTCTTTCAGGTCTTCTTGAGACTGTAGACAAAGTCACATAAAAGATTCTCCAACCCTGACTAAGTTTTCTGACCTGCATCATCTGTTAGAAAAATGATAGCACTCCCATCTCCATATGAAGGCAGCTGCTCCTGGAACCTGCGTCACCATATAAACTAGGAAATAACCTCAGAAAACTTACCAGTTTCTGAAAAAGGTCTGAGCTCATGCAGTTATTTATGTGCACATTTTTCAGTTATAATGTGTCTTTATAATTGTGAGAAAAAAAAAACCCTACAGCTGAGGGCAGGTTATGCCTGGATTGTCCTGCCTCCACACTATGCTCACCTGTACTAGACACATAGTTAAGCAATTTTTTTCATGGTTTCTTTGCGGGAGTTTCCATTTTAATCCCTTCAAAATGTGCTGTGGGTAAGGACAAGTTGCTACAAGAACACCTTGCCTACCTTCAGAGACTACTGTCTCCAAGCTCTACATACTTAGGAGAGACTCCTCTGCAAAGCAATTAAAGAATACATGTCTCAATGGCACAGAGCTATGTATGGATAGGAAATGGCATAAGTTTCCTGGTTGCTCCCTATAGACTTTCAGGGATGCATCAACATTGCTTAAGACTTACTTTAGACCTTATTTAAGCAAACAAGTAAAATCAGTCCATAATTCAAGAAACAAGTTAATGACCTGGTACATAGAAGCCACTTGACAACCTTATTCTGTGCCTGTGGCACAAAAGCAGACAGAATAGCTCCACTATAGAGCTGTTTGAAACTAAAGGTTTTCACACAGACTCACATACTGGAGCAGCCTGAATGCCTCTGAAAGTCAACCATATCCATGGTTCTCTGCATTCTTTCCCATTTGTCGTGGCTTCCTATAGATAAGAGTAAGTTAACTTCCTAAATAACTTAGAAGTTTAACATCAACTCACATATCTAATACTCCTTTGTCTTCATAGAAAAGATGGGTTATTTAAGCTCTTCAACTTAGAATTTAGTCAAAATACTTCATCTGATTGATTTCTCCATTCTCCTGGGGACTCCTATATACCTATAGCTAGAGTTCAGATCTCAAGGAGACAAACAATATTTTAGTAATGAATTTGCATGCTACCAGTCTTATCCTTCAACTCCTGAAAGCATGCAGAGCAGATTTAGAATACTAAAGAACAATAACTCCCAATTTGTTTGGCCGATTTCATAGCCAGACTCTTCCAGTTAAAACATTACTTCATTTTTAACAAATATTTTTACAAAGAAATTCTAATAAAGCCCTGGAAGAAGGGTGCCCCTACACTGAAGTTAATTCAGAACTGCTCAGCCAAAGCTTTAAAAACAAGTTTGTCTACCAGTTGCCATTAGAGACATCCTTCATGAAAAGTCAAGCTCAAGCAGTTATCTATGGCCTTTACCACTCCTGCCCTCCATCAATTTGCATGTTCGTACAGGCTGATGTGAGTGACAGTGATAGTCAATGTGATCATAAAGAAGCAGCTAACACTACTCAGTTGCTGGTCTTATTAGATCAGATCAAAAGTTTCTATGATACAGAAAAACCTTCAAGTGTTCTTTCAGTAAGTTTCAACAATGTGCTAGATACACCTCCTGACCACACTGTGGTCAATGCAGTATACTCATTAAAACAGCATGCATGTAAAGTAGTAATCTCTAGGGTATTGAAACAGACTATAAAAGCACTTCTCTATCATTAAGATTCCTTTGTTTTGCATCTCTTTCCCACAATGACTCATTCCTATCTGCTATTTATTTTGCCAATCATTTATGTCCTTTGATCAAGGTGGTTAACATGATTCTAACACTTTCAGAATTTATCCAGAAAGATATTCATCATTACTTCACACATTAAGATTAAAACAAAACAAAAAAAACCCACAAAAAAACAACCCCCAAAAAAACCAACAACAACCAAGCAAAAAATCCAGAAGTAATGCCTAAGGGCAGCTAAGGTTTAGAAGTTTTGTTCCTGTATGAACATGCATGTAATCTGATCAGCTTTTTTTGGAATACTTCATACTGTAACCAAGATAATTTGACAGTGACTGATCATTCGTACTCCCAAACTTTTTTCATCTCCATTATTCAAGAAGCTATAACCAGTGCCTAAACATTAAAATGCCTGAAGTCTGAAATATGTAAGTTTAGGCACAACAGTACCCTTCCTCCCCCTTCGTCATTTCACATCCCCTCACCTTTGAAGCTACTGCAAAAATTTGCATTACTTTATACCTTACAACAGGAAGGGTATTTTCACCACGAAAAGAAAAAAAAACAGCACAGGCAGCATAACACTGTCATGCTCTATTTGAAAGAATTATCTAATCACTAAAATAAAAACAAAAAGGAAAAAAAACCCACACCAAAACACAAACCCCTCAGCTAGTACAAGAATTTGAAGTCACCCAGGAACTTGCTGCATTGCCATACACACCACAACATTCATCATTTTGCCTACAATCACATCAGAAGACAGCACAGTATCTGCATTATGATCTTTGGCTGATGAATGAACTACATGATCAGTTTTTCTCACTGACTTAGGTACAAAACCTTAGATTGCAGCACTCAGCTCTTTAAGGAGAGCTTTTTATTATGAACTGTTACATACAAGCTTTGATCTAGTGAGAAAAATAATCTCTCCTTCTACGCTTAAGGGTTAGACTTTAATTAAGAAGCCTTTTTAAATGCATTAAAATCAATTCAGAATGCCAGCACCATATTGCTTGCAGGGAAGTCACATGTAACATTACTTACCATAAGATTCAGATCTCTTCAAGAGATCTAAAGCTGTTTGCACACACCAGCAGACAAAATTATCTACATGAGCTGTTGAAAGCCAGAAGACAGCTAGGCTGATGAGTTAAAAAGGAATGACTATCACATGCTCACTGTGCTACACACTTCAATAAAGTGCTTTAGGGAATATGTTCTATGATGATATAGAAGCCATCTGCAACCTGGTTCTCTAACTAATAACTTCAATATAAATCTGTTAACAACCTCAGGTAGTTAGAAATATTCCTGATTGTATATATAAACAGCTGCAGAACACAATCCCAGGTTGAGGACTTCAGAAGTTTTAAGACCATCAAATAACCCTTATGGATACTAAAATGCTCTTTATTTTAACTACTACCCTTCAGACACCAAGTGCTATAGGAGTCCAAATTGTTGCTCTCACACTAGCCAAGCAGAGCCCAATCAAAAATTACTAAGTCTAAGATTACTTCTCTTCTTGGTCTTGTTTTTTTTACTGCAGAAGAACCCCCAGCCCCTTGGAAACAGAATAGCCTAAACTGTCAGATTAGACTAAGACTTTGGAGTGCAAATTGTAGAACAGTTGTATCTTCTTTTTTCATTTTTGCTAGGGAAAGACTAGTCAGGATTTTCATACAAAAGTACTATGAGACAAGAAAAATATTTCAGTAACACGAAAAAAATTTAATTCTTCAATCGGTCAGAACAATTACCACAAGAATCCAGGGATTTATTAGAGCTCTTAACTCAGTCTTCATTCAGCAGTGTCAAAAATACACCACAGGCAATAACCAAGAGTGAAAAATACTGTCTTCTGGATCTTGAAATTGAGACACAGATTGACAGAATTTCCCAAAAAGTAAATAGGTTCGGTCCACTTTGTTACAAGTTACAGCTCCAGTTTCTGCATATCCTGTTAAAACAGATTGCTTTGGAAAAGCATACAGTCTATCCCAGTCTCAGCAAGTAAGGGCTGAGAAGAAGTCAAATGCAAGTGTGGCAGCCTGCCAAACCCCAGGATCCCAATAGCCTCCCCTCTTCAATCTCTGGAACCCCAAACTTGCTAAAATATACCCAGGGGACTGCAGCAGCTTGTACTGATACGGTTAATTGATTTACAGAAAGTCAAAGCTCATCTCACAGAAGACACACATCGGAAGAGAAAGCTTGCCAACATTTTACTTGTTCCTTCAAAACAGCAATTAGAAAATATTTTCATTTGCCCTACAGGCCAGCAGTAGAAAGATTCACGGTGTGTTTCAACATATGGCAGTAAGAAGCAGGCTTTTTAGTCTGAGGAATCATATTTGTAGTGTTTTAGAGCAGAAAGACCAGAAGCTGATGTACAGCTGGTCTGTCACAGGGCTATAGTAGCCACATGTTACACTTCCTCATTTCTGAGCTTCCCCTGACAAAGCATAAGAGTTCATGGGAACAGTAACTACCATTTTTTTCCTTGTGTCTTGCAGCAGTGTAAGTTTAAACACCAGGATTTGAAATACAGTCTACTTTTTCATATTCAAAACAGGATACATTTTGAACATAGCAGACAGGATGAAGAGAGCTGCAGGGTAACACCTGGGCTGCACATGAAACCAGAAATGCAGTACCAACCAAGGTGATTAAGCAGCTGACAGGACAGACTTCTTACAAGGCCACAGCAGAACAGGTTGTTCTGTGGCATTTAACACTGCAGCACAAGCAAAGTTAACCAGGGTAGGTATACCTTTGGAGTCTTTGAAATGGTGGTGTTAAAAAACAGTTTTGAGCTACACAGAGGAAAGGAATGGTGCAGTTTGGACAACTGAACAGGGCTTTTGTGCTTTCATGTGCTCAAAGTACCTTTCTAACACACAAACTCATGATTTGATTGTAAAATTAAGCATACAGAAGTTCCATTTCCTCATTCCATGTTTCAGGGACAAAGTTTATTTTAAATTAAGCAGGTGAGTCCAAACATGCAAAGTTTAGAGTACTTTCTTTGAGGACAACTTTAGCTATTTGCTTTACCTTTAACCTGTAAAGCATGCTTACTAAGTAATACCTGCTTGGAAAAGATATTTATTTCTTCTAGAAGTATTACAGAGCCATAACCAGGAATAAATTTCAGCAGCAGCTATGACCGAGGCCAGTAGCGCCCGGACAAGCAGGGCAGGAGGAGCAGTACGAGCAGGAACACTCCAGGAGCCCTAGATCCAGCAGTCGGAGCAGAGCAGCAGTCTGAGGACCGCTACAAACCCCTGGGCCAAACCAAGAGCCCCGCAACATCAGCTAACAGGAGCACACAAAGCCTCTAAAACGTCAAAAATTTCACTCCCACATCAAGATCTCTCTCTACTTATGCTTCAAAGGCAGACAAGAGAGGTTGCAGGTGACAGGAGGAAGGAGAACAACAAGGCGGCAGATTGCACAGTCCAAGCACACTTTCCTCCGCAGAGGCCGTGCACCGGGCCCCCGACAGCGGGATTCACAGCCCCCTCGGGGCTCACCCTGCCGGGAGAAGCCCCCCTCGTCCCGTACCTGCTATATCCCAGAGCTGCAGCCGCACTAGGGTCTTGCTGTCCCAGTGGATGACTTTGAGCGCGAAGTCCACGCCGATAGTGGCCCGGTAGTGCTGGGAGAAGAGCTGGTGCACGTACCTCTTGATAATGCTAGTCTTCCCCACGCCCAGTTCCCCGATCACCAGCACCTTGAAGAGGTGCTCCCGGCACTCGGGCACGCCGGACCCCGCTCCTTCCCCGCCGGCCATCCCTCCTGCGCAGCGCGGCGGAGAGGCCGGGCTGCGGGCGCCGCGGCTCTCCCGCTTCCGAACTTTCCCAGCCAGCAACTTTCCTCCAACTTTCCCCAGCCGGCTGGCCCGCGGGGCCGGCCCTCGCCGGGAGGGGGAACACGGAGCGGGAGGGAGAAAGGAGCCCCGGCCACCACCTGACTGCAGTCACAGGACGCGGAAACTCCGCGGGCTTATACCAGCGCGGGGGAGGGCGGCGGGGAGGGGCAGGGGGAGGGACCCGGCCCGCCCCGCCGGGATACCGGGAGGGGCTGGGGGCACGGCAGGGCGGGAGGGGGGTTGTGTGTCCCTCGGGAGCTGCCCCGGCTCCGCGCCCGCCCGGGGACAGCGGGGCGGAGCGGCGGGAGCTGAGTCCCGAAAGAGCGCTCAGGCCGGGGAAGATTAAACTCCCTGCCGGTGCCTTCGTATGCCCCCTTCTAGGGGTAGTGGCAGCGAAGTTTTCTCCCGTTGAAGTCTCTGAAAACACTCTGGTTTTCTCCCCACCGTCCGGGAAAGCGTGTTAGGGCAGAGAGGTCCGCGGGACAAAAAGGGCTTTATCAGGATGCGTGGCAGTCGGAAGGTTCCAGTGACCCGTGCCCGCACCCAGGAGCTGGCTTGGGGCCCTGTGGGTGCAGGGTGTTGTGCCCCCGTCCCTCCCTGCACTCTCAGGCCCCGCAGCACGGCCTGGGACTGGGCATGGGAAGAGTGGTGCGGAGCTCACCCTGTGCAAACAGGCAGCAGTGACGTAGCATTGGAAAGAAAAGGCTCAACAAGGAAGAAAATCACCTTCTCATCTGCAGGATTCCTACACCTACAGCTAGACTTGTTTCCGTCCAGTTCTTAAACTGATCTAGTAAAATACTTTTTATCATGCTCTGGTTGTTTCAAAAATTATACCAGACAATCACAGAATCACAGAATGGTCTGGGTTGGAAGAGACCTTAGAGATCATCTCATTCTAACCCACCTGCCATGGGCCAGCAATGTTCCACTAGACCGGGTTGCCAAAGCCCCATCCAACTTGGCTTTGAACACTTCTAGGGATGGGACATCCACATCTTCTCTGAAACAGATATATTGTTAGAACCCAACATAAAATAAGTTTCCTACCCTTAGGACCATGTACTACCACGTGTGCATATTGTAGGTGCAAGAAAAAAATATCTTTGCCAACGTACTCTCCAAATGAAACACACAACCCGAGGCATTTGTGCTTGCAATAAGAGGATTAAATTGTGTGACTAAGTGGTACTGTTTCCATTGTGTAATTTGTTTATCATGTAAATGCTTTAACAGAACTATTTTGTGCTGGAGAACAATGACAGCGACTCCAAAACGGAAGTATTATATGGTTGGAGAGTGTCTGTGTGCACAGGATGGCAAGTCAAGTGAAGATCCAACTAGCAGTGAGGGGATGCCTCCATTGGGAAAGAAAGTAGTGTTCAAAATATATGGTAACTGATCTGTCAAACAAACATCACTTGCTCCTGATACTGTACTAGTTTATTCCATATGCTAATTTCTTTGCTATGCTTTAAATCACTGGCTTCAGTAAAATGTTTCAAACTCCTTCAAATGGCTTGGAGAATGCTTACTTTCATGCCATGCAAAGATGGTGCGTGCATGGGACTGGATGAAGAGAACAGCTGTTCAGCAAAATAAAGCAAAAAACCCTTGCATTATTGGAGAAAAATTGTGGTTGGAGATTTTGAGTCAATTTGGGTAATTTAAATTGTCATGCTATATTAACTTCATCATAATTGTTCCAATTAGTGTTTCCTTTCCCACAGTAATGACATCAGAATATGAACTAGGGAAAATCTGTAACTCAAAAAATATTTTTTTTTTTTTTGTATGGACAGTGGCAAGGGTAACACAGGTTACTGTCAAGAGATTAGGCAAACAAGACATTATCCTTAGCTGGGAGGTTGAAGGTGGATGTGAGACTGTTATTTTATATTATAAAATGCACTTTAACCAGTATGGACTCTGGTAAACCTCTCTAACTGTGTCTAGACTGATGTCTGTCTGTTTGCACAGCTAGGGTCCATTCAGACAGAGGGTTTGTCTGGCAGGCACTGAAGATCTCTACCCAGACAGGTTCCAAAATTTCACTTTTCTTGCAAAAAACAAGGTGGGATGGAATTGTCACATGCTTATGTACGGATGTTTCTGGGGTCTAGTATGGATACAGATGCTTTCTTCTTCAGGTTTAGATGTAGTCTTTGTGCCTTCACTCTCTATCTGTCAAACGGCAATGCCAATACTTCCCTACCTTACAGGAGAGTTATGCTAATTACTGGGCACATTCTGCCATTATATGGCAGGGAATGGGAATGCTTACATGTTCTACTTCCAGGCTTCTCATAAAATTAGATACACGGATATTCTGCTTTTGGCTGGGATAGGATTATCATATCAGATAACTAAGTAAGAAACTGTACTATTATTAGTAAATTGGATATGAGTACTTCAGGATACTTCAGATTTTGTATCAACAGTATAAAAGAAGCCTGTAGGTTATTTTTTTTTTCTCCTCACATACTGATTTTGCGCTATTAGAACCAACCAACCAAGCCAATAAAAGTCATGATTTTTTCATAGAAGAGTCACTAAAAAAAGCCAAGACCAAATGTGACTGATAATTTGCCATGATTAATAGTTTGATCAGTACTAATTACATTAAATCGTGCCAAACATATAGCACTGGATCTTGCCTGAACTAATAATCTGCCTTAATTTCATTAATATTAATTTTGTTCAAGCTGTCTGATATCTGTGTGGAACGGCTTGGAAAAATTCGGTCATTTGCAGTCCTGTCTCTCTGGTGCAGTAAAATCAATCATGTATGAGGTTACAGAATAATCAACACCAGCCTAGTGCAGGGAAAGTAATCTTCATATTGTGACATAAATTTCAGTGTCATTTGGTCTTCTACTTGTAATTCTACTTTTTAACTGACTCCTTTTCATCAGCTGAATGTCAACAAAACCCCTCTGTTGAATAAGGGCTGTTGATGCAGTAATTGGGATTACAACATTGTATTTTACATTTAGTTGCCTGCACTGGGAGACCAGGAAAGGGTTATTTTGGGCCATATTAACTATCTTATCTGGTTGGTTGCCTATAAATAAGATACCTGCTTTGTGTTTTAAATATGAAATTAAAGCTTTTTGGTTTCGGTGAGGGTTTTTTTTTGTTTCTTCACACTGGAGCTCTCAGGAATGAGGAAGAGAAAACATGTATCTTACAAAACAGGCTTTTGATATCCTCTCAACCTGAAGGCTAAAGTTTGATCTGAATAAAAACTATTTATTTATTTTAACAGTTGCAGTTTGTTGGTATTAGCTAGCCCATCCCTAAGTTCATTTCCTAAATCATCTATTCATCCACATGTCAGAACTTTGGCTTCCAACAGCATCTGTGTTCAAGGAACTGGCTGCTCACTGGAAATGCTTCAGAACTTTTAACAGCCTAATGATTGTTACACAACAAACACCAAGGACTGGTGAAATAGCTTCGTTTTTAAGACAACATTGTAGCTTCCTTTTTTTTTTTCCTGATCCATAATGTCTTTTGTATCTCTCTTCCTTCAAGACTGCTTCTTCTAATCTTTCCCATGTTAGTCTCTTCTCCGCTTCCTCTGCAACACCACTTTGCCTTATCTGCCTTCTATTTTCATCATGCCAACTGTAATTCTTTAGTAACAACTTCCCTTTTCACCTTCTTTTTCTTTCCCTCCACCATTTTTATTTCCTTTTCCCTTGAATGTTCTTCTTCACCTGACCTCTGTTTAGGCCTTTAATTTTTTACGTGTTTTTTTTTTTTTTTCATTATTTCCTTCTTTCATATGCACCATCCTGTTCTGAGCATTTTCTCCTCTGAAGTGAATGAGAGATTTTTCATGTTTCTACTTGTCAGCCTGTAGTGAGAAAGGGACAGCAGCAGGTTCAGCCAGTTAGACCAGGAACACCATTGTTGCCCAAAGCAGAGTGATGCATTTCATTTACTCTTCCCTGTAGATGCATTTGAAGTGAAATTTGTAGCTGAAGGGGTGGTGTGAGTAGCTGAAAAAGGGAAAGAAGTAGAACACGGGTAATTTCCCTGTGTGCATATGAGGAAACACAGCTGCTTGGACACTGTGACTGAGCAGATTTGCACACCATGTTATCTATCTCTCCGTGTTTCTCTGATCTGGTGGAGGATGTACAGAACACTTCTACATAGTGTTTCTCAAAAGTCAAGGGCAAGAAAAAAGTCCATGTTGTAAAAGAGTTCTGTCACCACAGGCTACTGCTGGAGCAGCA
The DNA here is from genome assembly GCA_035047865.1 of Dendrocincla tyrannina. NCBI lineage: Eukaryota > Metazoa > Chordata > Aves > Passeriformes > Dendrocolaptidae > Dendrocincla > Dendrocincla tyrannina. Next base: position 48,338,516 of record JAWWMP010000116.1, read on the forward strand.
TAGGGGACTGAATGCATTCACTTAACAGTGGTTTTCAAGAGAAATGTCCCAAAGTGCTGCTTTTGGTGATAGTAACATAACAATAGACACCAAGGTAAGAATGGAAGGCTGAGGTTCTTTTGGAATATGCTTCTATGGTCAAGAAAAACACTGGAAAACCAAGCATATACACAAGAGGACTGAATTAATGTTGCTTGACATTTATGTATGAGTTTACTGTCTATAAATATATGCCTAGATTTTGCCCACTGAAAACAGTCTTCATCAGTTGTATGAGAGTAACCATGAACAGAAAGTCAAGATTACATGTTAGTTTTAGCCTGCCTGAGGCTGCATTTCCTGCAAGGCACTATGGTACACTCTTGTCTCGTGACCACAAATTTAACTGAATTATGTGGGCTTGAACATACATACACAGCCTGCATACAGGACAGTTCTACTGGTACTTTTAAGATGTGGCTGGAGAAATATAGATACTGTTTCTGTATTGCTTGTAAAATATATCTTAGATGCCTGCATGCAAAACTATTATTAGACAACCATAAATGTATATTGGAAAATCCAGAAAAATATTAATTCTTATTAAAGCCAGTAAAATAAGAGTGTGTACAGTAAAGTAACAGAAAAATCCTTCTGTCTGGAAGAGAAAAAGAAACCAAGCATGAAGACATCATGTCAAATAATGAAGTTTGCCAGGCTTGGGCAAATGTCTGTAGGGACCCCTGATGATCCCAGGGAGAAGCCTCTTTCATAAGGCCTGATGGTCTTGCACAGACATAAAACAGTCTTCCTCAACTAACTCATCTGTAATAGATGCAATTAAATGATGAACTTGGACTGCCATCTTCACATAAGTAACAAGCTTACTTGTTCCCTAGTTACATGTTTCCTGTTAACAAAATTCTGTGCTATATTTGTTTTATCATTAATTCTGTTCTTTTGAAAAGTCTTTTGTGCCATTTCAGTTTTCAGTAGGTGATTGGATCTCCTACTGCTGAGGCTCCGAGGGACTCTCATCCTCTGGCTGTGACTGCAGCACATAAGGGAGGAGCAAGTGGTAGTGAAAATGCTAAAGATCTGCTGATCTCTTCCTTGAATTCTCTTGGTAAGTCTATATCCATGTAGAAAATGGACTAAGAGAAACAGCTTTTGAATTGTTTCCATACAAATACTTATTTTTTCCTCTTTACATATGAGAATGGTAATATTTTTGCCTTCATTATCAGCATTCTGGAGAAGATAATAGTTCAATGCTATAATACTGAACCAGAGGAATCAGCCCCAGGAGTGTTGTTCGCCCGCAGATTTGTGGCAAAATTGGTAAGTACGTGTAGAGCATCATTGCAAATTTGAGGACTGAGGGCCAGGAGGGAGGACAGCAATTGACTGGGATTCAGTTAAGTAGGATGGAGTGGTTGTTAAAATACTGAGGAAATTACTATGGTAAACTCTTTCTCCCTTTACTAACTGTTCACTCCAGCTTGTATGTGGACTTTATTTCACAAAATTCTCCTGACACCTTTTTCCACATTCACTAGCGATGTCCTCATTGTTCTCTCAAATACTCCCAAGCCATGTGCTAGGGAGGGAACAGAAGTTCTTCCATATGTGGCCCTTACTTTCCAACCACCTGGTCTCTTCCATAAAGTCAGGGTCATTTTGTTCTCTCATGGGTGTAGAAGACTAGGCAATGACCTATGTGGTGATGATTAACTAATAGCACCCATAGCAAAATATGGAGGTTGGAGCATCTGCAGGTGAGGAGAGGTGAGAGAATTTCCTCTAGCAGCAAAGAGTAGCATCTCCAGCTGGGCAAGGGCAGACTGCAGTAGGCGCTAACCAGACATGAGCTGCCCTAGTGAAACATTTTTTGTGTGTTTTGAACACTTCTGAAACTGAAGTACTGGAAAGCAATTCCTAATTATGCTTATGTTGAAAAGTTATCATACTGCTTTGTGTCATTCTTATCTAAACCCTGTATCATTCTTAGCTTATCTTTGTTCAGAAGTGTACCTTCTCTTTTCCTGTACCACACAGCATTATCTGCAACTACGGAAGTATGACTAAAGATGTAACTTGGAAACATAGATACCAAATTACATAGATACTTAGAGTGACAGGAGTGAAAACTGGATACTATTGTAAATAAAGCCAAGTTGATCCACATATTTCATTTTAATTAGCTAAAATTTATTTCATTTGTAGCAATCCTTTAGAACAGCAGCATTTGTTGTATCTTACATGTTGAACAAAGTATAAAAATTGAAACAAAAAGCATTCTGTGGCCTTCTGTACACTGTCTCCATTCTGCTTACACATTTTAGTAAGTGTGGAAGTTCAGACACTGTGAGCGATCCCATCCACTCCACTTGCTAGAGGTCATTAATGTGCGTGAACTTTCTCACATACAGCCAGCTTCTTATTTTTTTGTGGTGAGACACACCATGGAAAAGGTCAACATTACAGCAGTCCTGGAAATACAGCTCATATGCTTGTAAACATCACACTTATTCATTCACTACAGGTTCAGCTGAAAATGTAAATGGTATATACTACATTCTTTGCTGCACAGTTTCACAGCAATGACAGGAGACATGAATATGCCCTTTCTCTGTTCCCATTCAAAAAGGAAAGTTTCTCTAACAAAGTTTATGAATGACACTATCCATATTTGCTGCATTTTTTGTTGACCTCAGGGCTACTCTGCCTTAAACAGACTTAAAGCCCACCTCTGGAGAAGGTTATATTATGACCAAAGTAAATAATAGTGTCAGTCTATTTTATGTAAAGATCATGATGGAATTTAAGTTGCAACTATGTGTCTTTCTTGTAGCTGATTTTACTGTGACTTGCTAAAATTATTCATGTTTGAACTGAACTGTCTAAAAGCATCCTGACCAATTTTAAGGATTCTTTGTGGATACATGAAGTTTGATCTGTATTACCCCTGTGTCAGTTTTCAAGATCCTGCTGCTGAGCATGGGAGGTAAAGCCTTTCCAGTCAAAAGAAAAGCTTTTTATATATGACTTGACACAGTAATTTTTTCCCCAAAAATTCATTATTGAGAAATGGCTGAACAGGTCTTGTTGACACGTTTTAGAGCTTTTCAGCCTGAGGCAGACACCTGGCATAGATGAAATTTGCTTGTTTCGAGCAGGCTAAGAAATAATAATGGGGATTCCCAGTCTTCATAACTGGGAAAGCTGGTAGCGTCCGTTGCAATACTGTATCATCTTATCCCCATTGCTCCTCTATTGTGTAGGTATTTGTAAAATGGTTTTATAAGTATGGCCCTGTTCTCAATCATTAAAAAAAATATTCTCTCTGTTTCCATAATGGTGCATTCTTACCATCTAAATGTTCCATCTGATATCCTTTTTTCTGTAAAGACCTTCAGATTTGATATATCTATGTCAGCAAAATGTATTTTGCTAAACAAAATAGTGGATTTTTTTCTCTTATTATTTTTCAAGGGAAAGTGTGGAAATAACATATCTAGAATACAATTATAGTGTGTGACTACTGTGACTGTGTGAGAATCAAGCTGGATTTAATGCCCAATAACTTTACCTGCATTTGCAGATGGAACAGTCTTTGGGTTCATCATTCGCAGAGTAAAGCACTTCTTTTCTTGCATACTTTTTAAGGGGGGATTCATTGGCATTTTTTTTCTTTCTTTTTTTTTTTTTTTTTGTGAAGGGTTGTTTGTTTGGTTTAGGGTTTTTGTCATTGTTATTAGGGTTTTTTTGGTGTGTGTATGTAGGATTAGAGTGACCATTGAAGCCATTTTCTTTCTCGAGTGTGTTATCCATCATGGTGTTCTAGTTCTTGACCTGCCCCCGGCTGTATGTGTCTTTTTTTGCCAGGTTCTTCCTGAGGAGTAGCACTACTCAGTCCACAGAGGGCTGGCAGACAGGGAATTGAGGCTGAGCATTTTTGCCAGCTGGCTGATCAGCTGAGGGACAAAGACAATAGCTTATCTATGCTTTCTCTGGTCAGCTCCCAAGACATTTTTGTCCTTCAGACTGGCGTGACTCTGGGGTCAGTGCCAATTTTCATCCCTGTACTGCTGTTCTATGCACACTTTGATCCTTTTCACTATAGGCATTTATCATTTTTCCAATAATTTTACTTTTATTTGTGGTGATTATCAAAAACACCACTGCCTATTTTCTGCATTGTTAGCAACAGTCAGTTAAACCTAAGCTCCTGTTAGTTGGATCTAGCTAAGCTGCAGCTTTATTCTCTCTACTTCTTCTCTATGGAGACCTCATTGTCTTCACATTTCTAAACTGTCTGAACATAAAAGGAAATAGAGTTCAGTCTAGGCAGAAGCCAGCAACTGAGTGTCTGTATTTATTGCTTTTAATATACTCTTTGAAAAAGTAACTGTAGGTGTTTTTGTCAGTAAATGCACACTTGCCCATACCTAATGTTTCAAAAGATCAGGTTAATTGGTTTTTGCTTGTTTACTTTTTTTAATCTATTAAGCTCCATAGCTAGTGAGAGAGGTGAACTAATTAAATAAATTGTTCAACCCTACCCATATCAGATTGTGGTATTGGAAACTTTTTGCTAACTGAATAACAATCAAGCTGAACATCAGGATGTAAATGTTGCTAATTCAATGAGCACCAATGAGCAAGGAAAGGAGCATCTGGCTTATTGTCTGCTGTCAAGTTATACTAGAGATTATTAATGACTGATTATTATTTGATAGTTTTCAAAGTACTGCCAAGAGAGTACATAAAACTGCCACTGGGTTACATATTTAGGTTCAGGATTGTTCTTTCAACTGGAGTACTTGGAGTGCAGTTACAATCTTTATCTCATGTTCCATCTCACCATGGTAACATGAGTTATGTACCAAATCTTTCTACTTCCAAGTACGTCATTTTGTGAACACAGTCTGTTATGTCAGAGATAATATTTTCAGCCTGTATGCTTTAAATCATTTAGAAGCAACTAATTCAGCACAGGCATCTCACTGCCCAGTCATGATGAAAATTGTGGTAGCCTAAAATGAAGTGTTTCTACTGATACTCTATCAGTACCTATTTATGTTTTTATTATGCTCTACTATTTTCTCCTGGTAAGACATTCTATTAAAGAAATTTAATTTCTCTAAATATCTTTTTAAGATACTATGTTAAGTTTACAAATCAGGCACTATTAGTTTGTCCGTCATTTAATTTTATAAGAACAAAAAGTACCCAAATACTTCAGAAATGCCACAGTTTGCAGTTTGTTCCCTGTTTGTTTAATCTAATCCTCTAACTACTGATATTGATCTCAACAATTTTAAAGGTGTCTAATCACTTTTGTCATAGATAGTTCTTAAATGTTAACCTGGTCTCAAACATCCACACAACAAATTCAGTGGGATAAAGTATCGTGGACCACAAAGCTCAAAGCCACTCTTTTTCCTTGCTGTTGCAGCTCTGAGTTAGTGATTTGTCTCTGTGACACAGATACTAAGTTCTTCACATATAGCTTCCAGATGAAAGGCATTTTCTTCCGAATAAGCTGGCTGGTTGTAGAGCTCAGGATTCATCTCTTCTGAGCTGCTTTTGAGTTTCTTGCTGTCATAGATGCAAAATGCCAAAGAACCCAGTTCTTGGCAGAAGGAAATTCACTTGCAGAAAATAGACAGTTACAGATTGCATATAAAGTTCCATTTAGAACTGAAGGTGTTTATTTAAAATGTCCCAAAGCTACAGTTGACATTACTTCCTTTTGCTGGACCTAGCAAACACTTTCTGTCTTACATGTGATTGTATGTGTGCTACAGATCAGAGAGCTTTTCTTTCAAAATTGGTTCTCAGATGTGTATGAAGTTTTAACAACCATAAACAGTCTTTTCAAGTAGCAGCTTGTCACACGACATGTATGGATAGCAACCAAGATTTTTCTTTTTGTTTTTTTTTCTTCTAAATGAAAGCATTTCTTCCAATAGCCTCTTATAAACTACTTCAAAGAAGTCTTCTGAAGTCCTTCCTTTTTTCCCCCAGATGACCTACTATCCTGCTTCTTTCCTCCAGAAAATTACCTAAAATGTTTGAAATTTGAGGAGTTCAACCTAACAGCAATTTTGAGTTTTTTAAGCCAATAATGAATTTCAAGAGTCCTGGTTTTATTTTTAATGATTCTTTAGTTTATACCTCTCAACTACAGTGAAGATGTATTTATAAAGGGGTGAGGCCTGGAGCAAGTTTAGCAATTTTTGAAAAGTGCAAGACTGACAAAACCTAGTCTCAATCCAACACAGTTTGGGATATGCTTAGTGTCAAACTTATGAATTAGTGTGGGAAAGCTGAGATTCCTACCTCAAGCTTACCATGTTTAAGTTCTGTATCAAATGACTGCTGAGAGAGCAAAATCTACAGCTTACCTACACAGGTTGGCCTCATGAAGCAATGGGAGTTTCTCCCGTGTCCCTCATTTGCTGGATTGAAGAATACACCACCCACTGGTCTCTTTAACTCTTTGATATGCCAACAGCTACTGCCCATTTTACATAGCTCAAATTCCAACCACGTGGTGTAACTTTGGTGGGTATTTTTCAGAAAACTTTTTGCACAGTACAGGTAACTGAAACTACATTTTAGCTTAATTAAGAAATAATGATCCACTTGAAAAGTCACATTTCAAAACTATGGAATGCCAGAAATGAGGCTGTCCATCCAACTGTAATTTGGCACCATATATGTGCCTGTTCTTAAAGCATGACTATATTCTTTCCCTGTTCCCAGCTCCATTCATTGTAGTGGACTATGCTTAGAGAATCCAACATCTCTTCACTATATTTATCCTTGTTGCTTAACTAGTTTGGCTACACCATAGAAAGAATGCAGAATGATTTCTTTCCTCACAATCCTTTCTAGACGATACTAGAGCACAACAGTGACCAAATGAATCTTGAACTTCAATGATCACATGGCTGCTATGAGATGAAATGCATCATTATCTTCATTTGATGTCCATGGAAGCGGAACAAAATTCTCTCTGCAGGCCATGCAGTGAACTAATGGCAGAACTGGAATTCAGGGTCCAATGTAGTGCTCATTCTCTCTCAAACCACTTTCCTCCAGGAAGTGTCAAGCAGCCTCATCTCTCATTGACTTTGCAGTTTTGAATATTCATCATGCATGTTCACCATCACAGCACTAGTAATCTTAAAAAGCTCAACCAGAAAATAAAAGCCCAAACAGGTACCGTTGTTCTACCCTTGAAGCAACAAGAACAAATGCCACAATTAAACAAGATTTTCATTGATATGATGAAACAAAATAAAACTGAATGGTTTTGTTGCCTTAACGCTTACCCCTTTTCACTTCAAAACCCACATTTCTTCCTTGCAACTTCTTCAGCATACCCACTGGGAAGACACCACTCATGCTAGGGATGACACAGAGCTACACTTGGGATGACTGTCAGATCAGAAATGGTGTGACCACTGATCGACTGGCACACTGCTGCCCAACTGAATGCGGGATGGACAGATTTCATCTGCTTTTCTCTGGTGGGGTTTGGGCACATATCATAAATCCAGTTCCTTACTTCTTTGGAAATTATTAGGACTCAATTAAGGCTGGAAACCTCTTATGTATGACTGAAATGGATAAGCTTGTTCAACATGTGGTATGGAGGGGACTGATGGGCAAATGAAAATGCATCTTTCCTTAGCAAACAAGGAGCAATATTCACTTCCTACAAAAAATGCTCAACAAGAGTAGGTTTTTGAGCTCTGAGAAGGCTCTTTCAACCACTTTTAGATGATGGCTCTCAGATATTTGCAGGCATAGTAGCAGTAGTAAGTGTTTGCATAAGTAAATCAAAACTATTTTCTCTCATCTCTCATGTTGCTAAACTAGACCATAGAGTGCTAATGTTTCTCAGACACAAAAAAGTATCTAAACTGCTTTTTAAAAAATCCCTAGAGACTAGAAGCTCTATACTTTCATACAAGTGCCTGGGGCCAGGTTTCTTTAGATTTTCTGGCAAAATATGCATGTTGGTAAATATAATTTAGCTCAGTTATGCTTGTTAGAGAATAAAGGTAATATATCCTGTCATAATCACTGCATGATAAATGCATAGTGATTGTTCATTTTTTTGCTGAAAAGTCTTCCTTGCTGTGTTTGGAATGCATATTTTTCAAAAGAATTTCCTGGGCTTGTCTGGAATGTACATTAATAGGTAATTAACAAACCCTTCATCTTTTTGGAAACAGATAATTGGCCTTGATGTGGTATATGCCCCACAGAGTTTTCAGATGAGACTTTAAAACCAGATCATATGTGCTTTGATTTGCAGGCATTTTGGGTAACATGGTTGCATGCACGGAAACTGGCCTTTAGCAGAGATTGGCAGACACTGTAACAAGTCTGTGTGAAACACATATTGTGCAGTGATGTCTTCTTGACTTCCCAGTTCATCACTGTGTGTTTTCTGTCTCTATCATGCTGGGCTCACTTCCAACTGGTTTATGATAATTAAAACATGCCACTGAATTTTCAGAGAATTGAGTGCTTCTTGTGCCATTAGGTACTGCTCAAAGTTTGGATGAGAACTCAGCTTCTCTGCCTGCCCTAAACTATCACTGTGTTACACCAGTGCTTTCCATTTTGCGTCCTCACTCCTTGAGAACTCTGAACAGTTATGAGAACAATCACCTAGGGGTTTCTGGTATCTGGTACAGTATTCCAAGCAGACTCAAGATTAAATAATTAAATGGTTGTTTTCTAAGTTCATGCAGCCAATGTGTAAAGACTGAAAACAGAGATTGTATAATATGTGTGGCATATAATTAAACCTCTTTAATGATGCCCACAGAGCTCTCAGTGGAGGAGCACCTCACAGTGGTGGAAATATTTGCAGTTAAGAGGGGAAATTACTGTTACTGTAACCATCAAAACCTTGCAGCCTACTTGCATATAGAGAAGACACCAAGAAAGGCTCTTCTCCTACACTGTGAATTTCACAATCTAAACAAGGCCAGTGGGCAAGTTCAGCAAAATTATAAAGTTATGCTAACCTGCATTGTCTATTAATCTATTTTTTTGTTTGTTTTGTATTTCACAAATGAATAAGACCTCACTCCCCTCAGTGGATTGGGCTCATGGATATAATATTAACAAGGGACTTCTAAAGAGGAAATGTTCCCAAGGCATTTAAGGAGCATATTGTTTCGAAAGAGATCATGCAATAGGCTTGGAAGCATTTGAAAATATTTCCACACAGCATGACATGCTGCTAGGTTGTTATTCCATGACAGCTCTCCTTACTTGCAGTGAAACAAATCCATTCTACAGCTAATGAGCAGGATATGGCTGTCCTTTCTTTTTTACTCTCCTTTCTGCTAGGAAGGACTAGCAGGACTAGGAATGCCTTCTCTTGTTGAATTACTAGCATTGCTTGATATACTCTTACTTGCTTGACAATGAGTTTCTTGAACTGTAGGGTTGCTGTGAAATGTAATGAGCAGACTGTGCAGATAAGAAACTTCACACCAGAGGATCTAGTTTCATTATGCAATCATTCATTTCTACTCTGCAAGCTTTTGCTTGTACCCCATGTTTCTCAGCTTTGTCACCCTTAAATTAAAAACAAGCCTGCAGGGACCTACTTGTATTCAATAACAATCCCAGTAAGATAAGTCTCATAAAGTATGAGAAGTCTATAGTGTAAATTTTTCTCACATACCAGTTCTCCTCTGTAAACTAATCACATTTTCTTATTTCACTTGTTGGAACATGTAACTATTTGAATGAATCGATTACTCCCTCAGTTCTAAAAAGTGATACTCCTTGTTCTTAATTTAAAACTGCTTACCCTACAATTTTCACCAAACAGCATGAAACATAAAGATGGCATGTCTGCTTGCAGAAGCACAAATCATTACATGTATGGATGGCTCAAGGCCCCTGTTCTCACAAGATTTTTTTCCACTCTTTTTGAAGTTCACTGTAAGACCACGTTATAATAATTTTTCATTCAGTGTCATATTTTTTTCCCAGTAATCTGATATCTTCTTGCTATGACCTGATTTACAGAAGACTGAAACACCAATGATATATCTAATTATCGTGTTATTATAGCACGTTGTCATTTCCCTACTTTTGTTGAAAGTTTGTGTGTACATGTCCAGCTGTTGAATGGTAGTCAAGAGACAGGTGAGGAGAGCCATAATATTGTTCATTAATTTCTATGTTAGAGGTCTCAGGCAGTGATGATTTTTCAAATATCTAAAAACAGGTGAAAGCAAACTTGTGCCTAAGCATTAAGAAATGTAGGAAATTATAATCTATTTTATAAAGTTCTAATTTCTATGATTTTTTTTCCCCAAGAGCAAAAAGATGTTCAGCCAAAAAGTAATTGTAACAGTAACCACACTCCAGTTTTCTTCCATCTTTGCCATCTTTTCTTCTAAAAGAATTACGACAGCTTTTATCTTTTTATAGATGATTTGGGGATATTTTGAGTACAGAGTTCAGATTCTTTTTCCTGCGTATTGGCAATTTGCACAAAGGGATATCCCCACCCACATTCGAAAAATAGACAAGATTTCCGGATACGAAGAAGATTCTGCTTTTATGATGAACTGTAGCAAAACCAACTCATTGTCAAAAGCAAGACATTTATAACTTCCTATTGTACTTTTCAGACAAAAAAGGTTCCTTGTCCTTTGTTTTCTCACCATCATTTTTATGACTTTATTTGCACAGCAGTATAGGTTTTGAAGAAAGGGAAAGTACCAACATTTCTGTTTGATTAATGAAAACCTTTCCTAAACTATTACTCTGCTTCCCTGACATTCTTGCTATTGACTAAAATAGGACAAGGATAAGATCCTAAAATGGGACCTCAAGGTCAACCATTGCTGGGCTAAACTGCACTCAGGGTAGAAGTGTTTGAGCCGAGCATTTCAACAAATCATTTGACTTACTAATGGGATAAGTTCTAGTTTCACAGCAGTCAGGTCAAATACTTGACGATTTTTCTGAGAATGACTAATCAATTATGGTTGCTGTTTTTACAGGCTGACTTAACTGCTACTGTGAGCTTCCAAGGTTAAAGATGGATCTGAATCCTGAGGATGTATCCAGAATGAATGCTGCCCCTTTGGGCAGCAGGTCTAGCATAAGCTGCATAGGGTAACAGTGTCAGCTGGTGCTGCAAAGAGTTGTGTCACCTTACTGGATGACCCTATGCAAGCAGGCCCTCTTGACAAATGTAAGTGTACAGAAGAAAGGCAACTTTTGTCAGCTCTACTTACATTATCTGTGTGGTTGACGCAACCAGGCCCACAGGGAAGTTATTCATATATACTGTTTCCACTCAGGAGCTTTGCAGAAAAATCCTTGTTCATAATTAAAAAAAAAAAAATTTGGTATTGCTTCTTTCATCAAAATCTGGATGCTGGAAACAATAAGGACTGACATGTCTAATCATGTATTCACAAAGTAATTTTTGTATATGTCAAGTCATCTGTTCTGTTAAGTTTTCCACCTATATGTCAATACGGAGCAATACATTGTGATCATCATTATGTATAATATTACCCCAGTTCTCCCTAGCCTTTCTGAAATCTGCTTGTTCTGATCTTGCTTCCCACAATGTAAATTTGTTACAGCGGTAGAGTCTCTGTAGCGCAAGCACGAGATCCTTGCCACACCACTCCCAAGTGATAAGGGGTGTGCAAGACCAGCTCAGCTGCCTCTGCCCTGCACATCCAGAGGAAAACTCTGAGAAGCCAAGGCAGCAACCCCTGGGCAGCCTGTGGGAGTGAGGCAGGAGCTGGAGTCAGCGTGGCGAGGAACTCTAAGCCTGAGGAAGGCATTTCTTCGGTGGGGCTATGCCATGCAAAGATGAGAATCAGAGATCTAAATCAGGTCATTGCCTTTGGTTTTGTCTCTAACTTAACACTTTTGAATAAAATTGCATACTACTTAAAATGATAATAGTATTTCACCTTATTTTTAAATTTCTCCTGGACTCAGGTACAGTCAACAAATAAAGCATTTCACAACCAAGTCTGATTCTTTCACATATGAATTAGATTAGTTTACAAAAAGCTATACCAATGTAACAAAGATTTCAGAGCAGGTCCAAAAGAACACTTTGGAGAAGGCCGCAGCTGTGTGTTGTAGCCACTGGATGATAACAAGAGTATTGAAGGCTAGGCAGCACTCAGATATTTAGGTGATTACTATATATATATATATGCCTTATGGTTTTTTGTTTCTTTTTTTTTATGTTGCTGCTCTTATTTTTAAGAAGCTTACTGCTAAAGCTGCTATGGAAGACACTAAGAAACTGGATTTTTTATCACTGGAAAGAATCTTAAAATTATTAAATAATTAAATATTGCTCTGAGCACAGAGAAGGCAGTTTAATATGGAAATATTCACATCCCATTATAATTCTTTTCTCTCTTAACCTAAGGGAATCACAGTTTAATAAAGTGAGGACTCCATGCAGTTTAATGGAAACCAATATGACAAACCCTTAATTATGAAAATAAGGTCAATATAAAAGAGTTTTAACCTGGAATGACACCCTCATAAGAGTAAAATGAAAGCTTTACTCAGTTTTAAACATACTAGGAACCTCTCTGAAAATACTTTATCCTGCATGTAATTATTAGGCAAAAGAAAGAATGTTTGGTTTCATTTCAGCGATCTTAAATTTATTATTATATTAAGTCCAAGAACATTTGGATGGGCATTCCCTATAATCCCTGAGCACAGTGAGGGGATTCTTTCCATCCAAGACACAAAGAAAGAAACAGGATTATAAGGGATTGTTGTTCTCATTTGATAGAAGATAAACTGAACACCAGATGATGTTACTTGCACAAAGTCAGCAGCAGAGCAAATAGTGGTAAACTGGGTTTTCAATTCATTTCAGGTTGGATAAAATGAACAATGTTTTCCATAAAAAGAGTAATGCAAAAAAGATTACAAAAAATCCATTTTTTATATTCTGAATACTTAGAAAATTAAATAGAAGGAAATTTAGGTAAAAGACCTTTACATCATAAAGTCAAAGAGTTAATTATCAGAACATCAAGAAAAGTACTAACACAGATTTGGAAGTTTCTTGAAAAAGATTGTATAAAGTGCTCTGGGTTTGGGTTTGCTTACATTTTCCCTCCTAATTATTTCTACTTGTTTTTTTCTCTTGGAACAAATAACCAAATAGTTAAACCTGCATGTGTTTAAACATACTCCAATCAAGTACTTTTGAAGAAAAGGCATGCTTATTTGTGAAGAGGGGATAAACTTCAGAGCTAGGAGCTAAATGCAGCACCGATGCCATACTGACCCAAGTGAGTCCAAGGCTGTCTTACAACTCTGGTCTTTCAAAGCAAATTCTAAGGCTTATAATTGGATTACCTGGAACTTGATAATATTAATTTTTATATAGGAGTGACTGAGAAGGTATCTAAGAAAAGAGTTTTGATTGGAAACTAAGTAGTTGAAAATGTAAGAAATCAATGAAATATTTCCATTTTGATGAAAATGTAATGAAAAAGTAGTTGCACCTACTGTAGTTTTTCTGTTCATAATCAGAATAATATCACAGATGTATAATTGCCAGGGAGTAAGTAGAGGCAATATATGATAGAATGGAGAACCTCTTGATTCAGAACATGAAGGTTTCTTGTATTGCCTCTTATTGCAATGTGAGTCCTAGCCAAGGACTCATCTGGAAATTGACACATTTTGTACAAAAAATAAAATTACACAGCCAAGTGACTAGAGGTAAGAAATGTCTTGAACTTGTTCCATCCTGAGTTGTATAGCCCAGTACATTACACAGCTCAGAAGGAAGGAGATGGCATGCATTACATGATGGATTTCAGCATTATACTCCTATATGCTGAGTTTTTCATCCAAATACCTTGTGGAGTTTATTCAACATGAGAATATCTCTGTCAGTGCTTTCTGTGAGCAGCTCCTAACGTCCACTCAAGATAAATCCTTGAACATACTGCAGCATCCCTTTGTCTTTGGTGTTTACCTTTTGGAAAAGCAGTAGAAGCTAGTTACACTATAAAAACTAAAAAGATCACTGGCAGTGCTCCGAAAATTCCCAGCTACTTATGCAGAAGGCTATAAAAACCACAACAAAAATCCAGTCTTCCCTCTAGCCTTGCCTGCTGGGGGGCTCACATGAACAGGGTGAGGTGCTCCCCCAAGGAGGGGAAAGTGCATTCCAGCCTGGCCACTTGGAAATGATGCTGCTGTGTACCTGCCTTCAAGTCCAATCACGTTCACACCATCATACCTGGCACAGAAGCTGACTGCAATTTTGTGTTTGGGTTGAAAACTGCATCATGCCGATAAGAACCCTGACGAGTTAGAGGACACAGAAAAACCAAAGAATTTTTTCTGCAATAACTCCGAGGAGAACCATGGGTAGCATTTCATCCAAGCACAAGGGAAAGCAGGAGTATCTGAGAGCTGGTTTTCCTCAACAGCAGATGGGTGCAGTTTGGCCCATCCATAGCCCATCCACAGCTGTTGTGTGCTGCTGCTCTCTCATGTGTGCCATCTCCTATCCTGCCACATGCAATGGATAATATGTCATGCCAAGCTTTTTTCCTGCAGCTGCCTCCCTCTTTTATCTACGTCTCCTGAGTTCAGGACATTTGTATGAAGCTGGACAGAATTTGAAGGACTTCAACCTCTTGGCAAACTTTGGAATCCTGTCGTTTTAACAACAGCAACAACAACAACAAAATCAAAAGATTTATGGACTTTTAGGATAGAAGAGAGTATCTGATCAACTAGACTGGTGCCTATGTAGCATAGCATAGGTCACAGCACCCACTCAGTACTAAGGCCAGTAACTAATCCTGCCCGATTGAGAAAGTAATCTGGTTTGCTCTGGGCATCAATAGTTTCAGATATGTGGAGAAGCATTGAAGTATATACCTCCTCTAAGGAGAGAAGAAAGTTTTAAACCAGAGAGGACTGAAAATCTTGAAGCTTGAGTAAGCATAATCTGTAGCACTTCCATCTGTCTGTCTGTCTGTCTTTGGCTCCAGATGTCTGCCACTCTCTAGGTCATTCTGTCACCCTTGAGCTTGAAAATGTTGTGAAATCTAAAGATTATAGTTTTGAATTAAAATGATGCAAATGATGCAGCGCCTCAAAAGAGCATTAAGCAAATGACCATCTGCACAGCTTGAAGAATAATAACACTGAAAAGCTAATCTATGGATTGGTGTTGCTATCTGCTGTGGTTTCCAGCAAGCCCACATTGAATTCTTCACTGCAGCTGATGCCTATTGTCATGTGTATTCTCTAAAAAAGGCCAAGACTCAAGACTGAGCAGAATTAAATTTTGAGTTTGTGTATGGTACTGAAATACATAGCAAATTCAAGAGCATCATGTTTCTACTACCATTCAAGTACAGTCCTGTGTTCCATCTAACAGAAATTTTTAAAGTTCTTTAGTTTGTCAATCTCAAACCAATCAATTTCAAGGAATAAGAAATTCCATGAGCTGATCTGTTCAGATTTTTTCTTATGAAAGAGAAATGAAGGAGGATGCCATCTTGTTTTCTGGTGCATGCCTGTGAGGAGCGTCTCAAGCAATTCTTATGTGTTGGCCAAACACCAGTATGGAATAGAACCCATCCCCAAAGGCAACCCAAGTATGACTAGTTTGTGTTGGAATTTTAACTGTAGATGTTCAAGCTGTGCTGTACCAGTATGATTCAGGGGCAGATATTAGATCTGATTTATGCTGTTAGGATCCCTGTAGCCACTGGGGCTCCTGCATACAGCAGCACACTTTGAGCTGGACCTGCAGAAGCCTGCATCCCTCCCTGCTGCACAGAGAGCTCTTGCACGCAGAAGACGCTTGTCGGTCTGACACTTGGACCCAACAACTGTCCTCATCACATACACTGCATTTTGCAGACAGCCTGACTGCAACCACTGTACTCTGAATGCTGCTGACCTGCTCCACGTGGTGGTTATGGTGAATATGAAGTGAATTTGAAAGTTCATACGGTACCATGTATCGGTAAACCTTGTGTACCTGTGAAGAAGCAAGCCCTAACCCATGTCATCTTCTCAACCTTCCCGTCAGAGAAACTTGTCAATGAGGAGAGCTCTATAATGCTGAGCCATCTTCTCAGCTGCAACTGGCTTTATCCTCACCCCAATTTTGTGTTAACCTGAAAAGTCAGCTTTCAAACTCAGAAAGAAATTGTCCTTTGGGGTAGAATAGATGGAAGAACTATGATGAAGAACAATAGATTGTGTGCAAAATCTAATGGCCTTCTTTCTATCAAAAAAGAATCTTTTTTTGTGATTTACAACCCTGTGCTCTTTAAACCATGTTTTAAATTATTCCTATGTTTGGAACTGCCTTTCAAAGAATACTGATATCATCAATAAAAATGGTAGTCCAAATGTCGCTGTTAATTGTCTACTTTGATCCGTGACATTTGCATATTAATATTGCAGTCTGTTGAACAGGCATCAGAAGGACAAAAGCTTTTGACAGCTGATTTTGTGCAGCTTAGATTCAAATGAAACTGTGCTTTATTAACAATCCAGTGAGATCTGTGCCTTTTTCAATCCTCCTGGGAAATATTGTCTTTTATGTAGCAGAAGCTCATTTCTGACTTCTATTTTTTTTTCAATTCCTTTTTTTTTCTTTTTGAATCTAAACACTAAAATAGTGGAATGGCTGAATTAAAAATTGACTGCTTAAATTGTGGTTCAAATTACAGCACATAATTAAAGCACACTCACCTTTAGTGATTCTACCACTAAAAGATATAATGGTAATAATTTTTCTTTTACTGAATGAGTTTTTCAATTACTTAATTTAAATGACATCACTATTTTGAAAATTCACTTTTTAGACTGAAAATAGAATGTAAAATGTATTTCACTCTACTTATTATGCAGTCCCTAGACTGGTCATATGATATATGACTCACTACCTCACCATCAGGATCACGTGACAATTTAGAAATACAACCAATAGTAGCTGGGTGTTCCAGCAGTTCTAAGCTAATCTCCAAAAGCAATAACATCATCCTTCATTTCTGTAATAGCCTCATGTTCAGTCTAGACTGGTCATTTGTCTTGTTCCCAACAGGTGTTCTAGCTCATACCCTGTCAATAGTGTCACTATAAATCGCAATTTCGCAATTTTTACACAAAGATCATGGATATCTTACAGTTTCTTATGTCTCCTAGATTTTATCTGAATTTTACCTTCTGCAAAATCCATACAGCCTCCCTCAGCACCAGCAGTGCAGTCCTGTACATCCCAACCTGGACTGCTGTAAAATAACATACTGCTGCTGCAGATGGTGAGAAAGATATATCAGATGCTGCCTTTAAAAAAAATGTGGAGGAAGAAAAGCATGGCATAGAAGGAAGATACAGGCCTTGGTAAGAGGCTTTGCCTACAGAGAATAAAGTAAACTCAAAGCTTTCAAACTACAGCTTTCATCAGGCAGAGAGAGATGCAGATTAGTAGCCAAACCATTCTAAAAAGTGGTGATAGCTCCTCAGTACTGAGGGATATTCCATGTGGACAATTTTAAATGTGCTGAAAATTCTTTTTCCTCAAATTAAGTAAGATGCACAATTCTGAACATCTTTATCCAGAGAAACTAGCCTATGCACATTCAAATTCTGAATAAATGCATGAAGTTTCTCCATTAGACATTTTAATGGAGAAGCCAGCACCCTACTTGGCCTAGAGGCATGGAGAATTTTCTTACTTATTTATCCTTTCATTTAATTCTTGAAGGTATGAAGTGTCCTATGATATAAAAAAGTAGTAATGTATCACTCTGTGCGAGACATTTAACTAGTACAGACTTCCTCCCTGCCTCAGCCTGACTTACTGATGTGGAGCTTTTAATGAAATATTTATTCAGGAGGAAAAGATATTGCTTTGTCAGTTCCAGGTCCTACCCTCCTTCATTAAATCCTCTTCTCTTTCCTAGGTTCAGAAGACAGACATTTAATAAACAACAAGGAGGTGTTAAATTAATGGTCATGACCACCTGATCACTTGCCAAACTTCTGGATTAGTTTAGTGTTGCAGCCAAAGACTGGTTTTGATTAGTTACCACCTTTAGTCACACTTACTATTTAGCTTCTTGTTTACCAAGAGAAGAGTCATCCATGCCTTTAGACAGTATCCCTTTGCCAGATATTTATGGTATTCATTCCCTTTTTGGGAAAATAAGATTTTTTTCAGAGGTGTCATAGTAAAATGACACTAGTGGTAAAAGCAATAGTTGCCTTCAGAACAAGCTGAGCAGATAAATACTAATTAATAAATTAATAATCTCACAGCAACTTTCCAAAATTATTAAAAACTAATAGCTGAAAAAGGGGTTCACCGATGTTTGCAGTTTCCCTATTAGTCTGGGAAATACCATGTTACAGGGTACATGGTGCCCTAAATCTGGAAGGAAGCTGTGAGTCTTGCTGGAAGAGGTGCCTCCTGTGCTGTGGAAGTAAGGCAGGAGATGTGCCTTGAGCTTGGATTTTTATAGAATCTCACTCTGGCAGTTTCTGTGAGCCTCATGCCCAACATCAGCAACAGGTACTGAGGGATTGCTGTCTTCTCTAAAGGCTTCATGCTTGTGCCAGTTTGAGTCATTTAATATTAGATATATTAGGTCTTTAGACACAGATTGAATATGTTTGTGTCCATGTGTGTGTGTGTATGCACAGATGTATTTCTCTTACTGAAAACTTAATACTTTGGCAGTCAGCTCTCAAGTGCTTTGGAGTGCAGCCAAGATAATACTTTTTGACATCTTTTTGAAGTTCTTCTTTTTTGAACTGTGAAAATGCTTCATTTTTTTCATCTCAGACTATTTTTTTAAAGAGGATACTGCCAGCTTTGTCAGCCTTGCATTATGTATCACCAAGCATCCTTTGTGGATCACTCCAGATGAAAAGAGGTCTGGCATTCAACTGCCTGTGTACATTGGCATCCTATGGAGAAACTGTGCTCAAGGACCCCCTGTGGATGGCTGGGGTCTCTGTGTATCATTGTGAGATGATAAAAGACTGGCTGCTTGGTGATGGTATAAGACCACAGCATATGATCAATGACCTTTTTATGAAGACTACTGAATATGAATGATCTACCTGTGTCTCCCACTGACCCTATAGACACAATGCTCATTAGATACACAGTCAAAATGGATTCATAAAAGAGATTATTTTTCTACCTTTCAATAACACAAACCATACTCAAGTGCAGGAATAATGAGCTCTGTATTAAGGGAATCCAAAAAAGTGCCAGGTTCACCCTCTGTAGAATAAAAGTTTACAATTCAGAGAGAATCACAAAATAAGATAAGAAAGAAAGGAGCATCTAAGCAAAATATACAAGCTGTATCACAACACATATGGTTTCTTTCTGAATATCTCCAGTACCACTTGCTGTGTTCTTACAAATCACATAAAATGCTCTTTCATCTATCTATCTATCTATCTATCTATCTATCTATCTATCTATCTATCTATCTATCTATCTATCTATCTATCT
>JAWWMP010000116.1:48358176-48461231 GCA_035047865.1 Dendrocincla tyrannina
ATCTATCTATCTATCTATCTATCTATCTATCTATCTATCTATCTATCTATCTATCTATCTATCTATCTATCTATCCTATCTATCTATCTATCTATCTATCTATCTATTACTTTCCTATCGGTAGATATATACATTTCTTTTAAGTTCAGGTGAGTAAAAGAGGGAAGAGATGGAATACTTTTAAGCTGATTAAAAGTTTAATTAAAATATTTATAAGTCCTGACTTTTTTGTCCTTTATTTTTGATACATTGCTAACACTATAAGGAAATTGCTTAAGATAACCAGAGTTTACAGCATTTTCTCTTTTTTTCTCCTTGTTTTAATTCACTGAGGTGCTTCTCTGTCTTAACAAACACGGGATATCTTTTATCCCATTTCTGAACCATAGGTCTATTTGATTTTTCTTTCTTTTCACATCACAGATGGGAAGGTGTTTTCTTGCCATGGAGAAGCTCACTGAATTTTATTTTAGATGTGAGAAAAGAAGAAGTTGGCAATACCCATTATTTGTCATTTGTAAATGATTCATTAGGGACTATTATATCATGTTACCTCTATCTGCATTAGGTAAGTAGTGCCTTCTCACAAATAAGATGGATAGGAGATAAAATACTAGAACTTTTTAGTGTTCTCATAAGTCTGTCTTTTATTTCACAGAAACAGAGACACCAGAGACCTGACGGCTCCTCTGTGACTTCTTACAAGGCTCCCCCTGCCCCAGCAGCTTATGCTCCCTTCCACAGAAAGTGTCTCATGCAACACCAAGGCCCCAGTGCACATGCACATAGTTAAAACAAAAAGAAGTGGACATGCTGTCAGCTGGAACAGGACTGGATGTGCATGGCTGCCAGTGTCTGTATATCTAAGTACCTGTGGGAAAGAAGAAGCTTTCTCAGTCTCTGTTCCATTTTTTTACATCCCTCATTTTGTATCTTGCCCATTATGTCTGAGCACTGCCCGGCAAACGAAGATGTCAGATTTCTTAGATGAACTGTAGCATAAGCAAAAAAAAGAAAAAAAAAAAGAATAGTGACTGCCTCTCACTTGATTAATTGTAGTGGCAACAAAAGCAAAAAAACCCAACCATTTATATTGTCAAGTGATTCCCAGATGAACACTAAATGGCACACAGTCACAATAAACATCAGAAGATAGTGGATGCCTGTAGATTTCCAACCAGACAGACAGCTTGACAGTAGTTTGGGATTGCAAAAAATATGCTACTGAACAGGAATTAGAGCAGCAAAACTGTTTTCCTTTACTTCTGAATTTGGCTGATAGTCTACCACAACATGTGTTGCTGAGGAATGTTACCTGGCATTGCCTTAAAGTTTTACAGCATCTCCTGCTGTAAAATTTTGTTTGAAGCTGCTTGAAACGTTGTTATGTTATTTGGGCTTTGATATTCCAGCAGTTCAACCAATCTCAAATTTTAAAAGGTAAAATAAAAGATTTAATATTTTCAATTTTTTTAATAAAATTTAAAAAAAAATATATATGTATCCAACATCATCTTCAACAAGCACTGAAATTCAGTCCAAATTTACTATGTGGATTAGGCCTGTGATATATATGCCAAAGGGGTTTGAAGTAGTGGGCATGGAGACTGGGACCCTCTCCCTGGAGCAGGGAAGTTCTAGGAGATCAGTGAGGAGGCATGTTGTAAACTCACTGGCAAAACATCCCACTGTCCTGTAGCACTGGGCTCTTTTGGGCGTGACGATCCCTTATTGCCACTCAGGTACTGTGGGGACTGTGCAATGAATCAACACAGCCCAAACCGGGAGCAGCAGCCACGAGGCTGTCACTGCTCTGTTGCTGAATGCAAACCCAGCCTGTGTTTCAGCTTGAAAAAGTGGTAAATTCTACCCATATGAATAGTATTAACATGTACTGGCTGCAAACTTAAACCCTTAAAAAGCATAATCTTGTTGTGTTCCTTTTGTATAGACAAGTGAAGACAGCTTTAAAAGATGGGAGTAAGCACCACATTCCCATGGGCTATTTTTCCATACAATAACAGGATGTACTTGTTTTAGGGATGAATCAGGTTCATGTGGTAAATGAAAGTCGTGTAGTAAATGAAGAGTGGGACTGAAAAACAGCAGATGACTGTCTTTGATCAACTTAAAACAGGCTTTATTTCCAGCTTTGGACAGTCCTATGTGGTACCAAAGTAACAAAGCTGTGATCTCATGTATGACTTGTACATAATATGTTATAGAAATTGATGGAACTTGCCCAAAATAAGGACCCCAGTTAATGGTGTGATCCTTTTCTCTCTGCCTCAGTTTTATATACAGCTTTGTGGGACTAAGTCCTCATGTCTCACAGGAGAGTTAGAAAATTAATATGATTAATTTGTATGATGCCTAGTAAAGAGAGCTTTCTCACTGTCTCATCAGGGAAAAACAACAAAACATTAAGAAACTACTCACTATCTGAACACAAACCATCCCCCGCGCTGAAAGAGAGGGAGAGCTGTAGATGGCAGATGGTTGTGTGGTGACATAATTGAAGGCTTTGACCTAAGGAATGTCTAAAAAGAAATCCAAACTACAGATGAATAATCAGTCTTACTTTGGGTATTCCCTATAACAGAATGCTATATTTGGAGCTAAATGGTACCAAGTGACATAGAACAGGTTTTCATGTTCAAGATGAGTATCAGCAAATAATCATAAGGAAGAAAGAGAAGAATTATTTCTCTTTTTGCTTAGTGCAACAGATTCCCACTTGTGCTACACGATCCTTCCCTTAGAGCAATAGTTTGAAACGTTTTTTTCAGAAGGGCACCTAAATACACTAAAGTTAGATCAACAGCTCACATTTTATGTACATACTTATTATCTGTAACTATCATTAACTTCAGGAGATGAGAACTGAAACAGGCTTTTTTTTTTTCCCTTTTCTTTAAATGTCAAAATAAGAACTTAGTGCTTAGCTTTAGGAAAATATTTGCAAATGTTGGTGTTAGTATATGATGTGTCAGCCTCCTCACCTGCCAAATGGGGAGGACAGTGCTACATCCCACACAAACACGCTACATTACAGACAGGCTGAATCCACAGTCATTTTATGCTCTGAAAAGTTCTAGGAGAGGCATGCTCATAGTCTTGCAAAAGTGTTTGAAGAGCTGAAGTGTCTTGTACCAGAATAAAAAATGACATGAATCTCAGAGGAAGAAAGGACTTGGGGCTAAGCTGCTTAAATGTAAATACGGTATTCTACAAGATGCCTATGCCATCAGTTTAAAAAATCTCAGAAGTGCTTGTGACAGAGAATGCAGACATTTATGAGGCTTAAATCTTTCTTGACTAACTTTAGTGTTTCAGTAGGCATGAGAAGGTAAGTTCGTTTACTCCCTATTTTCCAATGAAAGTTCTGCTTACTGGCAATTAAAAGGTGGATTCATGTCTCTTAGTTAACCAGTAACTACTTTTTTTTGTGGTTCAATGTAATTCTCAGTGATGAAGACTGACCACAAAAGCATTAATGATTGCATATTGTCTTATAAATATCAAGCTTTCTGTCAGGCTTACTCTTTTCCCCCAAGGAACAAGTGTCACGCTGTTTCATTCTGTATTTCGATCTGTTGTTGAAAAACACCTATTACATATTTCTAGGGAAAGATACAGTAAAAAGTGTAACTTCTTTGTGGGTATATGCAAAATAAAGGAAGCAAATCAAATCTAGTCTTCTGTTAAGGACTCTTTCTCTTTGTCTGAACCTGGACAACTGTATATTAGTCACTCACAGCAGGTATGAGTTGCACATAAGAGAGGGAGCTTTTGGAAAAGTTAGCAAAACTGGTCTGACTGGATGATTAGCATCAGGCTTTAGCTTACTGTATCAGGTGTCCAGCCTTAGTCAGGCAACATGGAAAGTCTGCATCACTAAATATAGTCGCTTTTGTAGAGAAGGAAAGATGACTAAGTGCCTTAGGAAAAGTGCTCATAATTGGAGAATCTTCTCCCTTTTCTTCTTTAGGTCAGGTAGTACATAACATGTCCTCCAGCTGATGTGAGAGCTATGACACAATTTTTTACAATATAGTAAACTAAATATTAAAATTAATATTTCACTGCCTGAGTGAACCTTTCCTTGAAGAGAGTGACACAAGTTTCCCTACATCCCCTACAGATGCAGTGATACGGCATCATATCCAGATTTGAGAAAAAAAAGGTTTTTTGTCACTATAACCTGTAACTTTTATATTAGAAACAGAATCTTGACTCCTCTGTCCTGGTTATTTGGTATTAACTATCCTTGCGAAATTTTGTTGTTTGAGCACCACTTAAAAATTTTTAGAACGGGTTCAGATTTTCTTGGAAAAGCAGAAGATGGAGAGATCCTTGTCATGGCATTATTACAACAGAACTATGAGGCTTCTCATTTCTTAATACTCTGCTAAGAATTACTCTTAGCCTTTGGCTTTGCCTAAAGCATTAGTAGAAAAATCTTGAAATAACTTGTAACATCTCAACTATTAAGTTCAGTAGCTGATACATCTCTTTTAATAATTAGCTCTTCTTGCTGAGCATTGCATATGTTGCCTGCTGGGACTTCTTTTCTTCTATGTTTTGCTTCTGTTGTCTTTTCCAGAGTGATCCACTGTGACAGTGGGTACAAACTCAAAGAGAATTCTCAGCTGACAGGGGTGTTTGAGCTTAGCCTGCTCAGGAACAAGACGTAAAGGCCTAATGGACAGTGCACAACTTCTTTCATCCAGCCCAGTCAGAATTCCGGATTTCCATGATTTAGCAGGATTTCATAGACGTCAGAGTGAAACAACTCACAGAGGCCAGTCATGCAGCTTTTCTCCCTTTGTTTTGGTCACTGTGTGCTGTGTGTGCAATATGCACGCCACTGGGTATTGACGCTGTTGCTCTCCCTTCTCACCCAGGACAGTGACAGCAGACCTCCCTGTGGCTTCTGTGCCCTCAGGGACAAGCACTGGTTCGATTTCAGCTAACATTTTCCTTAGACATCGTGTGAAAATGCATCAAGAGAGACATCTGGAGCAAGCAAAAAAAAAGTAATTAAAAAAAAATAGTCAGAGTCCTGCAACCCTCTGCAAGCATCTTTCCCTGTGGAAGGAGAGAAACCACAGGGAAGAGCCAGAGCTGGAGCTCCAGAGGGTCTAGAGGTGTAGGGAGGCTGAGTGGGCTGTAGGCTGTCCCAGACATGGCAGCAAGTCCTCTGCTCACACAGACACCATAATCTGAGTCCTTTGGAGGCGCATGTCAAGTGGAAGCTGCCTGTCCTTGCTCTTTTCAAAGCTCTTTGTCCCAGACTGGTCCCATACACATCTTGACTGCATTGGCAAACAGACCTGTGAAATTCCCTGTGGTCTCAAAGAGCCTGAGAGGTCTCCATCTGACCTGTCTGACATACTCAGACAGTGTGAAAGTGTGTGCACCTTGTCTACTGTGCACTTGGGAAACCCTTCTGTGGATCATGCCCGGCCTCTGTAAACCAGAGTTCCCATTAGCACTGAAAAGCCTTTGCATAGGAAAGTGTCTTTCTCCCCCATTTCTTCATTCAGACTTGCTTCTTTGTGTCACAGGTGACAAGTTGTTTGTGACAGGAAGATGGGTCATGTACATAATGGAAAGTCTTAGCAACTGAGCTGGGGAATTAAGGTCAAAAGGTAAGTACTGCTTACTGCTGTGTTTTCTGCCAGCTGTGTATTGTTCATGCTGCTATGAACAGAGGTGCTGAGGCTCCTGGCAGCCAGCAAGGCTCTCAGAGCTCTAAATACAGAAGGAAAACACAAACAACACAGATGTCCCCAAGCAGTGTACTGTGCAAAGAAGCTTTTGCTACCTGGGTCCTGATCTTGCTGCAGCACTGCCAAGTGCCATGTCTGCCATGGACAAGATGTTTCTCGCATTGAAGTTGCTGACACCTATCTTGAAAAGCACTATTAAGGAATAAAAGGCATGCAATATTTTGGAAGTGGTGGGGGTAGTGCACAGCAGCTACTGAAGATGATGATACCTGTCTTTAAAAAAAAAGCAACCCAGCAATAAGAAGAAAAAGGCTCAGAGTGTTTTGCAAATGGCGGTATTACAAGCTGACAACACAGCGCTATGCTGGCGCTGAGACTCAAAGCCTGGATCTCACTGGGAAAATCAGTTCTCTTCAAACCTGCTGGCAATTCTGTCCTCCTGGGAGTTAACTGTGTTGTGGATTGTGGCTTTCTTTGATAATTTATGTGGCTGCAGCACATGAGACAGCCCCAGCTGATGTGGCTCTTGTGCCTTCTCCTTCTGTGGTCTTTTTTATTCCACAAGCTTTCACAGACATCCCAAATCTTCCTTTAACACCAGTGATGAAGTGACTGAAAATAAGAAGAAAAATAAGGGATCCTAGCCAAAACTATTGAACTGAATAGTGCCACTTCCACAGCTATGCAATATATGCTAGAGAAAGAGGCTGGGTAAGAATGAGCGAGAGTAAACTGGCGTTGAAATGAAGGTGAGAATAAAAGGGCTATGGAAATCTTCATTTATTTTTACACCTGGCTCTTCAGTCCAGACCTGGGTTGAAAGGAAAGACTGGCTGAGTTTTTAAAGGTATCTAAAGGATTTCTATGGCCAATTTTCACTTGTGTTCATTGTAAACTGGCACCCAGCTCCTTACACAGCTGTGAGAGACTCTTGGGTAGATGAACATCCTGAAGTCACTAAATGAATCAAGCTGAGGGCCAGGCTGCAATGCCCCGAGTTTATCCCCAACAGTGTGACTCTTGTCAGAGTGCCCTGTGTGAGCTCTGGACACACACATGTGTGTAAATCTTGATGTCAGGGACTAGAGGAGGGAAAAACTTTTTTATTCTGTGTCTTTTAAAGTTAACAGCCATATTGCCCAAGGGCAAACATCAGGTTGGAGGGCAGGACATGCAGCATAACCACCTCTCAAAAAGGAAAATAAACCTCAGAAGGAAAATTTCTTGGCACTGCTGGGGAACAGCAGCCTGGAAGGCACTTTCACCTGTGCCAAGGCTGGTGTAAAGGCATCACAACAAATAACAAGAACAATGAGCAACAGCAGCCTCAAACCCCAGAGATAAGACAAAGTTCCTCACAACTGCAAAATGGAGCTTGGGGTAGGAACTGAATGTTTAGAAAACTCAAAAGTTCATGACACTGGTACTCAACCAGCTTCTCGAGGAAAATTACATAATTGAGAAACTCAGCGCTGATTCATATACATTGAGGATCTTGGCACTTAAAGGCTTCAGTTTCTAAATTAGTATCACGCAGATGCATATGAAAATCCTGGCACAGTTAATAATTTTGCTAGGTATTCCAGGCATTTTTTTTTAAGCAGGAGAAAAAAAGCCCAACAACCCAAAACCAACTCCACTTCCCCCCCCCCCCCCCCCCAAAAAAAAACAACGAACAAAAAAATCCACACAATTACCAAGGTCCCTACCAAATAAAATTGCAATTTAATTGTTCTGTGTAAGTGTTCAAGCAAAACATGTATAATACCTCCCAGGAAAACACACTCGTCCTTGCCTCCTTCCCCAAATAAAAAGATGTTCATTTGTCAGTACATTTTTAAGTCCAAAAGGCACATAAAAAAATACTCCTATACCATAAGTTTCTGAAAACATTGCTCACATTCAGCTTCCATGAGAGCCATCACTCACAGTGGTGGTGTTTAAGCATTTTGCTTTGATAATTTTGAGCTTTCCATTTTAGCATTACATAACAAGAGTAGCTAAAGAATGAAGGGCCAGCTCTTCGGGTCTGTCAAATGCAAATCATGGGAGATGTCAGTACTTCATCAGAAGGGAAACTCTAGCTGAAGCCTTTAGGGATACACTGCTGGCTCCACAGCACAGTCCTGCCTGCCTTTCTTGCAAGAAAGATAAAAGCAAATTGTTCTCTTTTTTTAATACTCTTTCTCTGTGTCATTAAGGACAGTGAAGGCTACAGCGAGCCCTCAGTGCCACTCAGACTTCTGAGTGCCAGGAGCTCAGGGAGGAACAGGTGTGAAGTTTCCGCCAAGCACATGCTCGGGGGCTGTAACACACCACAGACATTGGGAAGCATGTGCTGCTAGACATTCTGGAAAGCAATGGCTCATCACCCCCTGGTTTATGGCCATAGGATTAGCAGGTCTGTTTAGCTGTAGTGGGGGAGACCTCACCACAGGCTGTTGGAGGGGAGCGATGGAAACAGCTCTTGTTAAACTATTGACTTACTTCTAGGGCCTGCACAGCACTGAAATCCACATCTCTAGGTGATGCTTGCAGGGAAAATATACTCTCAGTGCATTGCAAAGATACCCTGGGTTAGGAAAATAGGGAGTCAGAGGGAGCCGATCAGAGACTTGCCTGCCCTGAGCCAGATCTCCAGGCATGCCACCTTTCCCACAAGGAAGTCTTGCAGATCCGTTCCTGGTTCAGACTCAGTGCAGCACAGGGAGGGAGGAGTCCCACACACCATACCGTGGAGTGGGTGGGAGAATGGATCTCATGCCACCTACATATTGCATGGTGTGAAATAAATAAAGTGGGTGGATTGAATGTCATAGATACATACCACTCCTAAACTTTTATCTGTCTGCACTGTAATCTCTGCCAGCTGCATCTCCACCTACTTAGAGGCCTTTTGGTTATGGAAACCCACAACTCACAATGATATTTTATTTTTTTAGAGATATATTGCTTATGCCCACCTTTGAAACTGAGGAGACAATAAATGATCGTACTTGGTACAAAAGACTGACCTCTGTCTCAGGTGGGAGGCAGTGTGATTTACTGAGACCTGGTAGTTGAATTAGCAAAGGCAAAGGACACCTTGCTTGGTTTTTTTAGTTGAATACAGTTTATCTGTAGCACTGGAGATGTCAACCAGTCACTCCTGCTCTCTTTTTACTATCTCTGTGAGCTCGAAGGGTTTGCCAAAATGTGAATCCAGGTCTAGATATGGGGCCTGTGGTAGTACCACACACTTGGCTGCATGACATTCCTTATCTTCCTTTTTGCTAATATCTCTGTTGTGAATCTTACACAGATAAAAATAGGCCTTGATATTCACTACAGCATCTGCTTCTCCTTCCCAGTGTTTCGCTTCTCCTTCCCAGTGATTTGCAGGGACTTGCCAAGTGTCTAGTGACTCATTTATTTGGGAAAAAACCCACCACAACAATACAATTTGCAAACCCACACTTTTTCCACTCCCATGTAAGAAGCATTTTTAACAGCCGCTCAGACCTTGTGCAGAACAGCTATTAGCAACCTGCTTCTCTGTTTTTCCCCAAAGAGTGATGAATACAACTCCAGGGGCCCAGTTTCCATCGCCTTTTTCCTTTGGTAGCCTCTTACTCCATGCAAAGTGTATGTGACACACTAACCTGGGTCCAGAGACCCAACTTACTGAGTAGAGCTTGGGTGGACAGGCATGGACGAGGCTGGTGGAGCTGCCAACACTCTGTCCTTGGCAGGAGGCTGGAGACTAAAGCTGCAGTATGCTAAGCTGTTTTGCTGCCCCGTGGTCCTGGTCCAGTCATCCATTTGTCCAGTGTAAAGCTACTTTAGATGTTTTTTTTTCAGTAGTTTGTGCAATACTACACTGGGTGCTCTGGAGGGGAGTAAGTGCTGTGTTTCCCTGAGGATGTTTTTGTAGTTGAATACACTTGGTCAGCAGAACCTTTACTAAGACATAGAACAAATTTTGACACCAAAAAGACCAACCAACAAACAAAACCAAACCAAAACCAAAACCAAACCAAACCCAAAACAAAAAAACCAAAACCAAAACAAAACCCCCCAAAAACAAAGTAAAATCAACCAAACAAAAAACCTTTATGAACATGGAGACCAAACTTTTGGCACTTACCAGTGAAGGCAATGTGATTCTCTGTATTCCAGCTGTACAGTAGTTGTAGGTAGACTGAACCCTCAGACATGGGCTCTTGCAAGGCCAGATCCAAAACAAGGAGCAACTAGAAACAAGCCTATTCACAAGTGTGAAGAGAAAAAGAGCTAGATTCTCTATGCTTACTTCCACTTGTGTCTGAACACATCAGGAGCATGTCAGAAAAAGCATCTTGCTGAGGCACACAACTGTTGAGGAGTCACCAAGAGCCCACAATGTTTGTGAGTCTCAGAGCAGGAGTCGAGTTCCAGTACTTTGCTCTATAACGAAGCTGTAAAGGTAGGAGGCAAAAAGTGGCTGGGAGGGATCAGTGCCTATCACTTATAGCTGTCAAGAAAGCATATTTGAGTTTCCCTGATGGGAGAAGCCAACTTGTCAAAGACTATCTCCAGAGAGGCTGGTGTCTCCCCATGTTCTTGGGAAGCAAATTTTCCTGTCATTTCCCATTGAATTTTCTTCTAAAACTTGTCAGATTGAATATATACCTCCAGTGCTTCTGATTTTTACTGGGAAGCCAAAAAGCTGTTCTCTAAGTAAACCTCCACCCTCTCATGCACATGCCACAATCAATCAATACCTACCTCCATTTCAGTATCCCACCATCTCTTATTCATGATGCAAAAAAGCTCTGGAACAATTAGTTACTATACATAACTATTTTCTACTGAGGAAACAAAAAATTAAAAATCTTGGCATTCTATTTTTAAATAATGAATAGAAAATATTTATTTTACAGCATTTTCAAGATCATTTTGACAAAAAGGCATTTTCATCAAGCGTTTGTCAGACAAAAAGAAAGAACTTTTACAGAAAGCTTCATAGCTCATACAACTGCATACACAAGGTGAGTTCTTGCTCTTAGATATATTTACTTATGTGTATGTTTCCAGTTTTAACAATTACAAACTAAAAGCTAATATACTGAATTTCAAGAAAACTCCTACTTGTGATATAATTACATTGCAGTAATAAAATCAGTGCTTAATATGTTCAAAACAGACAGATATGAAAACAATATAGTACCTTGCCCCATTACCATATCCTTATCTATACAGATCTGTTATGTTTCTTTTTCTTATTTATTTCAATTCTTCAAAGACTGGCTTCCTAGTATCAGCTAGGTCTACCGACAACTTTTGGTGGATCAGCACAGTGGATCTTATACTACAATTATTAGAAGATAGAATTCATTATCAGTGTGGTGATCAGCAAGGAAATTCTGGTATTTTTTCACTGTTTTAATGGATAATCAGCATTAAAAAGATATACCCCTAAAAACCTCAAGAAGAAAAAAAAATCAATCAACTAACCCTCAGGCATATTTAGTTCATTATAGAGATACCAATATAGTGACAAAGATATAACCTTGTCTTTGGAAAAAGTCATTTCATGCTACCCACATCAGGATCACAATAGTAATTGGCCACTAGTCATATTGAAAGGAGCAATTGTGAAAAGAGGATGAGGATGAAGGAAAAAGACTATCTGGTTTTGGACACCAGCTAACCTTCCAATACCAATGCTACCTACATAACTAGGGCAAAACTATGAAATTTGGGTCTTCAGAGAAGAATTGATAACTGGCAGCAGGACTACTTAAAATTCAAGTGAAAAGCAAGAAAAAGAATAGAATTATGCTGAATTCAGAAAAAAAATCTGATAAAGTATTCACACGAAGCACGGTTAAAATCAGATTTCGCAACTACATTAACAGGAAGAGATTCCTTTAAAATATTTTTGGATATAAAAGTATAGAACTGTGGGAGAGGTCCTCAGCTGAATTCAGCAGCACAAGCAAAGATCATAGCATCTAAAATCCTGACCTGTATATGTATAATAAGAACATTTATAAATAGGGTAATAATCATTATAATTAAGTTTAAGCCACAGCAATTAGACCTGGACTTTGATCATGCCAGTCATTAGGGAGCTTTGGATTAGGCCCATCTCTAGGAAACACATGAAAGATAGAGGAGGAGGAGGAATAATAAATGGCTGAACTACAGCTGCCTAGAAGAGACCTTTAAGGTGCTATATCGTATATTAAATACAAGAAGTGAAATCATATGGAAAGAGCATGCAACTAAACATCATAACGAGTTTAAAGAACTGCCTATAACAAAACCTGAGAGTTTATGCACACATTAAGCACTGATGAAATTTCCTGTCTTGACATGATTTTATTTTAAATTATCTGAAGCAGTGAAGTAGTTGAATTATTTTTCCTGTCCCACCTGCAAGACTTCTAAAACAGACTTTTTGAGTTTTCTTTTTTCTTTTTTTTTTCTTTTTTTTTTTTTTTTGGTTAATCACACTTGCTGCAAACATGTAAAATAACAAGTTCTCAATGCACTGGTTTATTAATACCATATGTCTACTTCATAAAATATCTGCAAAACAAAGTACCCTGGCATAAGGGTAACAACTGTCTCAGCTTGTATATGAAAAAAAGAATGTGTTAGCACGGCATACAAACCTCCAAAGATCTATCGAATATTTGTAACAACGCGATATAAAAACATGATTTCAACATAAAAATATTCATAGTATATAAGACAATCTTCCAGTGGTAGTTATTGGACATTACGCTTCACACATACCATACACACGCATACAGATACCGAAACGTACGTTCACTCCACTCTCTTGTCTGGGGCCAGCTCTACAACCCACAGTATGGAATTGCCTGTCTTTCAGATTAGCAGTTGTTGCTCTAAGTATACAGCTATTTTGCAATGTATTTGATTCCAAAGTAACACAGAGGAATGATGCAATGACATGGCAAAATATGTTATTTTATGAAAAGATAGTCAGTAAATATTGTTCTGCTACAGGAAACATTGTGTAACAGTTTAGCCACATGGTTTGCAATCTTATACAAAAGGGCAGTTTTTCTAAGTCCTTATCGTATTACAAGTACTACAGTGAGGGCTTTCTTCAGAAACATCTTGAGTCTTGATCATATTTCTCACTCAGTTCACAATCAGTGTTAAAAAAGCCCAGATCCCCCAAAAAGCAGCCTAGTGTGAAGGACAAATCGTGCAGACAAAAGTCAGTAAGAGCCATGTGCTTCCAAATTATCTCAGCTCCTCTCCCCCAAACACATTCCACAGTTATGCTACCTGTAGAAATCAGGAAAAAAAATATTTATGCATATATATCTCATATACAAGTAGCTTTGTTCCCCCTCACCATACTCCACTCTTGCTGCTCCTGGGTGTGTTGCTTCCGTAGCAGACAGAGAGTAGTCATGAGGTGTGCTAATGACTTCTCCAAGTCACACTTCCCAGAGTCCTTTTCAAGCATTGCCAAGAGAGGGTGTGACTGTGTGATTATACTTTTTTCAGTGTCTTTATTAACTTTATTTTTTTTTTGCTATATAAGTTGTCTCTTGGGTTTGTGCTTTGTTATGGTTTACTAACATTTTCCCAAAGTACAATATTTTTATTTTTAACAGATAGAGAATCTTGAGCCCTCAGAATGGATTTTTATTTTCTTTTTGTTTCATTTTACTTATTTAAGTGCAGGATGAAATTTTTGCCCTATCATTTGTAACTCTGTTCTTTGCTTTCTCTCCCCACAGCCCTGGAAGACTTGTCTCCCCAAGTCCTCCCGATGGGCAGCTGCTGAAGTCCTTGCAGTCTTGTTTCTTGCAGCATCTACAGGGTGGACGAGCTTTGCTTATAATCCCTCAGGATGACAGAGGCATAGGTCACATCTGGCGGTGTGCAAAGCACCGACTCCGACACAGGGGAGCTGGGCACAGAGCTGCCCGAAACCACTGAATCCCGGAAAGGGGATGGAGGCGTCAGCGCCGGAGAGTCTTCCAGAGTCAGTTTGCTGGTCACTGGCTCCTCGTCCTCCTCCTCCTCTGTGTTTTTCTCATACACATATCCCTGAATGAGCTTCACCTTCTCACTCTCCGCTTCCTCAGCCGGGGGAGACAGGGCCTCCTCGCTGAAGGCAGCCACCTGGAAAGGCTGCAGGGGTGGCTGGTGGGGCGGCGGGGGCTGGTAGGGGGGCCGCACGCCATTCCCTGAGCCGGGAGCGGGGAGGACAGCATTGAAGTCGGGGATGCCGGTGGCAAATTTGTTGACCACTCCTTGCAGCTGGTCCATGAGACACTGTGGCTGCAGGGGCAGGGTCTTGGGGGACTGCTCAGGCAAGAAGAGTTGGGTCTCCTCTGCTGTGGTCTGCAGTGGGGGGGTCGTTGCCACCCGCCTGTGCACCACCATGGAGGGGCTGCTGGACTGGTTGAAGTGAACGGGCTCTCTGTTTTCTTCCTCCACCACATTGTACAGAGTCTTACTGCTGATGTCGGTAAAAGTCAGGCTTTGGCCATGGTAGTCTTTAGTGAGGGGTTTGATCACCGCTGTCTGATTGCACCCTGTCTCCTGGTTCTTCACATGCACTGAGAGTCTGTGCCATGTATGTTCCCCTTTGGGATCTTGTCTTCCACCTGGTTCAGACCATGACACAGACTTTCCATTAGAACTATGAATAAAATAAAGATGGGTTTATTTGTATTTACATTACGTACACAGAGGCAGTATAAAAAACAAACCTACAAAAATACTGATTGCTTTGCATCATTAATAAGCCTCCCCCTCCAGTTCTTCGGTCCTCCCAGAAAAAACTGCATAAGGAAAGAACAGTGTCTTTTAACAGCAGCAATTACTTTGATTTTCGTCCAAAAGTGATTACTTCCTGATGGTTATCCATCTTACAGCCAGCCTGGAAAGACTAGCCTGCGGGAAGGCTCTGGAGGGCTGGCTGTGATCTGAGGACTCGAGCTATGTCATTTTGAATCTAGGTTTCCTTCACCCCACCTTGTTGGGTGGGGGGGAATGAAAAAAAAAGGGGGGGGGGGAAGAGCTTTAATTAAGCCTGATTTAGAGCATATAGGAAACATTTTCAAGCTGTTGGAAGAAAAACAACCCACAGTCATAGCCTTTGGCATGCTGGATAGAGAGCAAAATGGTTGCTAACCCCTCCTTTCCTTTTCATTTTCTCTCCCCGTTTTGCATTTAGGAGGAGATTAGCTATCAGGGAAATGAAGGGCACCTGGGGCTTCCATCAGTTAGGAGGCAAATACACTTCTTCCCGGGTGACTGTTATTTACAAACCAGGATAAAGTGCTGGGACTGAAAACGGTTGGTTTGTGTGGGTGGAGGAACAAGCAGCGACATGGCCATGGTGAGTCAAACCCTCTGACTCCTTATATAGGCTGGGTCTCATCAAAGTACTGGGCAGCTTGGCAGAGTGAGGATCAGATCTGCACCTGAGGAACTGTAGGTTTTTTTTGCATTTCCTTGCGCCTTTTAAGGGGGCAGCGTACAAAGCAGGGTGACAGCTTGTTAGCAGCTGGTGGGACAGGGAGCTGAGCATTGCTTATGAGGATCAAGCAACTGTTTAGTTGCAGGTCAGGCAGTAGAGGTCATTGACAAATTATTATATACATCACCTGCATGGAAAACAGAGACAGAGAAAGTCTGAGATGATTTATTTGAAGCATCCTCATCTCAGGGTTTCACCCCTCAGGGGCCAGGAACAAAGTTTCAATTTCAGACTCTGTGATTGCACTGCAGGTGGGAGCAGCCTTACCTCGGGCTACTGCAAGCACCAGGGGAGATTGCTTTCCTTACAGTATTGTTCTAAGTTATTTTGCTTTTCCTTGCTCAGACTTTTGCAGTTTTCTTTATCAAGGAGTAAATAATTGCCAGTTGAATTTTATTAAAAAAAAAAAAAACTGTCATAGCTGGAAGAGACTGGTACAACACAGATAGTGTTGCAAATCTGTCAAAAAAAGAAAAGAAATGTACATGGCAATGTGTCACTTTTCTGCTGAGCAGAAAATATTCCTGGAGAAAAAAAGAAAAAAGCTTTTGAGATGGATCCAAACTGGGAAGTTCATCTTCAACTCCAAACACTGGACCTGTGACTCACCACCTCTGTGGGAGCTGGAGCACAAGAAAGAGCCAATGTAAAAAATTCGTAACTCCCCAAGGCACGTGGTGGGTAGGACCTGGAGCTGTTTGGATTTATAGCTTTAACCTAGAAAGTAAAACAGACAAGTTCCCAGCTGAAGAATGAAAACTCTGTATTAGAGTGATCAATGAAAAGATAAGAATGAAGGTTAAGAAGCATTCCTTGATCAAAATGAGCTGTGGTATGACTTTTTTTTTTTTTTAAGTGCTACAGAGATAAGTAAATGAATGTAACTGTTGGGTGTGAAAAATTCTTAAAGTAAAATTTTAACATGCCAAGATCTGCAGACTCTCCACACAGAAACACGTTTTGTTGGCATTAACTTCAAAACAAGTCTTTTCTTGTAGAGAAGAAAATAAGTCAAGTGCTCTTATATTGTATTTTGCTGCAAGGGCCTTTTCTGAAAAAATATGATGTTTATCTGCTGCCTTTTATGCTAAGTCCACTTTTGCATAATTTATTTCTTCATATCTTGTTCTGGTGCATCATCTCACTTTTGAATCCCTCCTCACGCCATCTGTTTAGTCTCTATCTCATTTTGTTCCCAAGATTTTGTATTTTACATCAAAGGCAAGCACTGCTATTTTAAGGAATACACTACTTCTGTCTTCAGATCTTGCTCCTATTTACTTCATTTCCCTCTCCCCCACTCTCAAATTCTGCTCTTCTGACTTCTTTCTGCTGTAGCACTCTCCATAATAGATTTAACTGAGCTCAAGTCAACAGCCATGGTTAAACTGTGCTGGGATTGCAATACCCAAACGTGGACAAACCCCTTAATCAGTGATGTTGCCAATGCACCTTGCATCCTCATGCCAGTCAGTTTGTGTACCTCTCTGGTCCTTTCACCAGCAAAGTTACAGCCTGAGATCCAGAGCATAAGAGAATTAGATCAACTTTGAGTCCTGTGTGCCTGAGACTTACGTCTTTTTTTGCCTTGACCATTTTATGCATAACAATCCCTAACTGATAACACATGATATGGTTAAATGGAGTAATATGTGCTCTGATGAGGTTAATTTCAGGAATGCACAAATTGGGAAATGGCTTCAGGTACAGTTAGGCAAAGTACTTGAGAAAGAGC
The DNA here is from genome assembly GCA_035047865.1 of Dendrocincla tyrannina. NCBI lineage: Eukaryota > Metazoa > Chordata > Aves > Passeriformes > Dendrocolaptidae > Dendrocincla > Dendrocincla tyrannina. The sequence continues at coordinate 48,375,149 of JAWWMP010000116.1, forward strand.
CCTCCCTGTTAAAAGAGCAAGGAACATTCCTTGACCTGTTAGAGTTCATCCCCTTTTTCATCTCTTTAGGACATCAGAGTGGTGGTCTGTTATCTTCTCCAAATGGCCATAAGCTGAGGGAGGATCTTAAGCTTGCTGAGATGACGGATACAGTCATTTAGGCCAGGCCTGGTGGTGTTCGACAAGATTTTGAGAACAGATTTATGATATAAGGCCATTTTTTAAAAAACAGCAATGGCAGTTAACCAGAGGAAGAGGTTATAGGAGAAATGATAAATAGTACCTTTCTTTCTTTCTTTGTCAGACTCATGCTTTGTCCCAACCTACCTCCTTGTAGTCACTATAGTAACTGAAATGCTACAGCTAACAGAAAGTACTGGGATAACCTCACAGTCCCTTCTATGAAGTTAAAATCTTAGTAAAGAACATAAGATGCAAACCGAGATGTGCCTACCAAATTGGCCACCAAAAATTAAGTCCAAAAAAACCTCTATCAGCAACCAAGATGAGGTCAGTGTCAGGTACTGGCCAGTGGACAAATGATGCTCCCACCTTCAGAGAGTGGGACACATCTACAGCGACCTGACAGCTGGCTCCAGAATGCAGCATGCACAGGGCTGATCCTGAGTGCTGACACAGAGATGGCCAGCCTTGGGAGGCAGTGGGGATGCAGAGCAAAAGGAAGTGCCCTTTTCAAAACTGTACATTGGACAAAACCTTTCTCATTCCACATAGCAGTTGCTGATGGATGTCATCCTAGGGAAGCCAGTGGAAGAATTTCTTTTTGCCCTGTCCACAGAAAGGCAGTTAGCCAACTACAAGCCTTCTCCAACCCTGCAGTCACATAAGAAGTGGTAATGAACCTGAGCAAAGCTCTGTCCTGCTGTGCCTCACCGTTCACAGGGCCCAAGCTAACAAGCTTAAAATTTAAGGCTAGTACCCACACTGCAGCACACTGCAGGTGCTTAGGTGGTATTGCCAAGGTCTCTTCCATTATCATCTCCATTTCATTAAGGCCACTGGGGCATGAAATTTGATTAAAGGAGTGGGCTGATTTTAATCCAGGGTAGTGATATTTCCCTGTACTGAACAGCCCCTTGTTTCAAAGCTGCCACAGCCAGCCCTACTGCTCATTAGCAGTGCAAGCCACACTGGTTAGTGTGTTCCTGCAAGCCTAAATTCTGGAGCATTGCTTCTAGGGACTCATCTCTTAAGTCTGGGTTAGTAAAACTTCTCTGCACTCTCCCAAGAGTGAAGGAGCCATTGTTGATCACGGTCCCTATCTGATGTATGCTCAGGATTTTTGCCTGATATTTTCACCTAAGTGGAAAAAAAGAATCACAGACCAATTCCAGCCTTAGTCCTTTTACACTATAATCTCTCTCTTGCTGATAAGAGGAACTTAGAACAGTTCTCACAGCATGATTCCAATGCTTTCTTTGGTGCTGTATAATTAGAGCAAAGTTTAACCTCCCACCTGTGTTTCTGGAAATTTAAATTACTGAACTAACATTTCTTTGTTGCTCCCCTCCCTTTTATTTTTTTGGGTTTTTTTGTTTGTTTGTTTGTTTGTTTTCAGGGCAAAATTGCCTTGGATATAGGACATAATATTCTATGTAAATTAGAGTGCTGCCTTAAATATATGATGAAAACTGCTGCACAAAATATAGGAAAGCATAACCCTGTCACACTACCTGGCCAGGGCAGAATCTGATGATACTTAGGAATGTTGTGAGTGAGCACAAGCCCAGAGCTGCCTTACTAACTCCCTTTCTTGCCAGTGGCTTATGTCAAGTAAATCTAACATACTCATCTCCTTCACTAGTTATTCCAATGAAAAAGTTAAATAGTACTTTATCACAGTTACACATAGGCTTTCTAATGTACCTTGACCCTATTGGTAACTTGGGGGAGGGGGCTTCCTTATTGTTTTTCTTTTGTGGGTTTTTGTTTGTTTGTTTTTGTTTGTTTGTTTTTGTGGGGTTTTTGTTTTTGTTTTTGTTTTTTTAAATGAAATGTTAATATTATACAATCTGTAATGTAAATGCAATAGTTGTGTCTAGCTGGCGTACCTTATGATGCAATACTGCTTACCATCCATAGGGGCTCCAGGTTGGGGTCAGAGCCTTGGGGCAGGATGTCAGCCCCCCTCAGCTCTACACCCTCGTCACCCAGATAGGAAAAGCTGGAGCCAGGAGTTGGATCACTCACTTTATACTTGTATTATGATGAAACTGGGTTGCTGCTAGGCTCATGCCTGGTCCCAGGGGCAGGGAAGTAATCCCAAATCCAACAGCTCAGATATAGCCAAATATCCCTAAATAGATTTATTCATTTTGAGACTTAACAATAATATTTATTTCCATAATCACTTTTATAAGCATCTGTGAATTCACGGCATTGGGGAATGGTGAGAGTTGGTAGTATAGTTAAAGTTCAATGTAGTTGAAGTCCCACAACTTCAGCATGTGTGACAGACCTTACTTATCCAGCTCAACAAAGGTGTGAGAACGTTGCATTGATAATGTCTATGAAGGTCTTACTACTGATTATAATTACTACTATAAATTTTTAGTTTCATCTAGAATATAGAAGCTATGTCACATTTCAGTTGTCTTAGAGAAAAACATTTGGTTCACCTGTTGTTCAGTAGGAATTTTGAAAAAATTACCAAGTAGCTGCTAATCTGTTGATTTGAGAAAACATCTTAATCTAATAGATAATACAAAGTTTGGGATAATAAACAAGTTGTCATGAACATCAAGAAAATTCATCTAGTGTTCATAAATGAAGACAAGAAATCTGAAAATCAAAGTGAAATTGAAAAGTACTCTTACTAGGGAATAGCTTTAGAATCTGTTTATTTTGTTGTTATTAATAAAAAACCCCCACCAAATATTCAGAATTAATTCATCCTACTGAATCACTTTTGCAATTTTTTAAGGATAATGAAGTTAATGCATGAGGAAAAATGGTGTAAATCATCACAGATCATCTGTTATCAATGAAGAAGCACATTTGTATTATCTTAAGATGTCTCATGCTGCACATTCAAATAAACTTATATGACAGTGCAGCCAATGGTAATGCCTGACCTGAAGCATTTATTCAGACAGGCTCAAAAAGGAGCACAATTAATAGAACCTGAAAACTGAAAATTACAATGTTTTGCGCAAAGAGACCTGGGAAGCTTAGGAACATGGGAAGAAAATGCTAGAATTAAATTCATTTAGAAAAAGTGTAGGTGGATGCAACTAAAGCAAAATAGTATGTAGGACTGGGAGACTATGAAGATCAACAAAAAAACATCAAAAGAAATGCTGTGGAGCTGCTGTTGAATAGGAAACACTAATTAATGAACTTTGAATATAATAAACCCACAAAAATTGCCCATGAATTCTGCGTTCCACGCTCAAAAGCACCACACTGTGGTACAGAGATCAGGAGGTCTTTTCTATGAGTGCATTTTAATAGTAATTAAGACAGTTGGAGGTTTTTCCTTGCTTTCTGTAATCCTCTGTGGTTCTGATGGAAACTTCATTGGAGCACCATGTTTTTTACCAGAAAGATATTGACAAGCTGAACACTGTATACTGAACAGCAACGGAAAACACTGGGGACAGAGAAAAGAGTGCATGAGATACAAGTAAAATAGCCACGTATATTCAAGTTGTTTTCAAACATCTCAAAGGCATTAGCACGAAGACTGGAAGGTATTTTCACGTGGCATATAGAGACCCCTAGATGAAACTATAAAAGAGAGAAACTACGCTGAACATCCAGAATATTTCCTAGTAAATAGCAGTATCAGAGCAGGAATAAATTCCTAATTGAGTGAAAAGCCTGTTGCCCTGGATATTTGCTGCCAAAAAGTGTGCAACCCTTGCAGAGGTAGCATTCTTTCTCCCACTATAACTTGTGAGATACTCTCTGGTATACTTGAGAATAATAAACTCCCAGCAGTTCAAACAGAGCTCAAAGAGGCATCAGACTTGCCTTAACATGCCAGTGTTTTGAGTGCAAACTTCACCCTGTTGCCACAGGAAGCTTAGTCATGAGGCCCCTCGTTTGTAATGTACAGCTCGCCATAATATGCTGCAGTAGATAGAGCAGCCTGTGCGTTTTTTGGGTGTAACTGAAAGTTTCCATGGTAACAAATGTGCAGCTTCAGAAGAAAAGAGCCCTGAAACTCGGAGCTGATGTTTCTGGTTTTGTTTTTGTTTTTTTTTTTTAATATGATAATAAAATTTTGTTATTCTATATTTTCACGCTTCTGTATTCTAATCATCTCCAGGAGTATCAGGAGAATGGAGATTAGTGAAAAACCCCTGATGCTAAGTATTGCGTGCATCAAAACACAAGACAGTTTCAAGACTCTACATCTAATTGCTTGTAAACGGGAGGTAAGGGAAACCATAAATTATTTCTATTGTGTTACAGTAGCAAAGAAGGGCTTTCCCAAGAAAACCTGGACTTGCAAACTACTCTAATTCTGGTGAATGAGGCATGAGACCAGCCAGTGGTGTTGAGCAGCTGGTGATATGATGGACACATGTCTACTGCCCAAACTGGGTTTTGTGGCCACAGGGAGCTTGGGCAGTCGGATGCTGATGGAGGACATGCCCTTCCTCAGGACATGGTGCAGTATTGCCAGGGCTCTGAATGCATCAGCCCTGGCTGGAGGGAGAAGGAAGCCCGAGGGGCAGGGATTGGAAACCAAAATAACTTCATGCTCAGCAGGTCTGAAAAGCTCCACTGCTTCTTAAAGCCTTTTTTATCTGGGCAGCTGCCACAAGCATTTGAAGTCCCATTGACTGGTTGGAGCCCCACCAGAGGTGTTTCTCAGGAGCTCATGTGGATGGGGATTTTTTTTCCAAACTGAAAAAAAATCCCAAGCGTTGTCATGCAAAAAGCAGGAGGTTAAGCCTTCCATGTGCTCAGGAGTTTCACAGCTTGTGCCCATGCTTTTTTGAACAGAATCTGTTGTTGCATTCGCCTTTGCCTCTTAACAGTATGTCTGTTTTGGACTCCTGTTTGAATTTCCAGACAGACAATTGGTGATCTGTGCCCTGGGAATCTGCAGCACTTGTTCCAGTTCAGAAAAGAAGGGCATATTGTTCTGACTAGAAGCTAGTAACAAGATGTTTGTACTGATCCTTACACTGCCTGTGTACAGTTTGCCTTTCAGGGTGCCAAATCTGGTTGCTGCACAAGCCCTGTAAAAGCCATCACTACTTCTCCAAATGTGTGATGCATTCTATGGATTTCTTCTGATCTGCAAATCACGGGGGTAGATGTGATTGAATTAACATCGTTGCTATCTGTGCACAAATTGCATACTGTCAGAGACATACACAGAGCCAGAATGCTTTGCACTGACTAGAGCAGAGGAACAGCATTGCTGGCTGTAGCAAGACAGCACTGCTCAAAGTGCTGTGTCAGTGGATCACAGGCAGCTTTTCACCTAGTCACTGCACAACCTTCCCTGGGGCAGGGAGCAGGACTGTTTCACATCTGCAGTTTATCAGAAGGAAGTGAGCAAAGATCTGGAAGAAATGAGGTGCAAACTTTCAGTTTCTGCAACAGCTAACATGTTTTCTCCACCGTGTTTGTGTTTATTCAGAGAAGGCAGTATTTGCACTTCTTGCTTCTGAAGAGCTGAACTTTGCTGTTGTTCACTGAATACAGAATACACAGAATTTTAACATCTTTCAGAAACTGTAACAGAAAAAAATTCTCTGCTATCATTACTGTTTGTTCCTAGGCCAAATCCTGCTGGTTTTATTTACATGTGCCTCTTCATGATTTCCCTGTTCTGCAAATCCCACCAGACAAGTGTTTTCTGTATTCCATCTGCTGGCTCTGCAGCCACAGTTCACTAACATGCACAGTTTAGCAAGAGCTGTGCACAGCAAAGGTGTCTCGCCATTAGTCAGCCACTAGGCTGTTCTTTAAAGCACACAGGATATTGTCATCTCTATGCAAAACTGTAAAAAAAGAAGAAAAATATTGGCTAAATGGAAAAAGGAGATAAAATTAATAAAAAAAAAAAGATGATGTATTTGCAAAGTTGTAGGCATTTAGAAATAAAACCAAAGGCTTTAAAAAAAAAAAAGTAAAACCTGCAAAAAATATTCAGTGCCCTCTTCATCACATCTGGACAGTCAGTTTAAAGCATTTTCTGAAACAAGGGGACATAAGCAAATTTCCCATCTTTAATGGCATGCACCACATTTGTCCCATCATTAGACATGATAAATCAATGAGAAAAAGAAAGCAAGGGGTAAAACCACTCTTTGTCATGCAGCTTCTCTTACACATTCACTGCAGTGTGGGATTTTTCAAAGCTGCACATGTGCCGACGGACACTGGCTGGTGGGCGAGAACTCTGGCTGCCTCTTCCTGAAGATTGAAAAGAAAAAGACACCCAGTGAGTGGTTATACACATGTGCACACATGGTGGCTATACCACTCAATAGGTGCCTGTCCCTGGCCTATGTCTGAGGGCTTTCCCATCTTTTCTCCTCTTGTCACCTCAACTTCCACATAGATTTCTCCTTGGCTCCAGCACAATACTGTTTAAAATAGTTTGTCATGGGGTTCATTCCTGTTTCCTCTGCTGAGCCTTGATGTGCCATACATACCATATGGCAAGGGTTGCTGTGCATCTAGCTGTCAGAGGGACTTCACCCCTGGTATTCTCGATATAGGATGAAATGATGAGAAAGGAGCATCTGCTTTTCACGTCTTATTTACAAAAGCATCACCAAAAGTTTTTGTTGGTGGAGTTTTTAATATATACTCAGCTGCTGCTTTTTCCTTTGTTTCTTATTCCCCTAATCTCTTTTCTAAATGTTTCATTTCTGTTACTTTTGGAGCTCTAGCTGAATAGTCATTAACTTTCATTATATGTGATTTCACTATTGTGCCTTTTTTTTTCTTTTCCCAAGGAAACATTTGGCTTTTTGAGGTAGACACAAAATGAATAGTCTCCAAAGCTCTCTATCTGCAATAGGAATTCAATATGAGATTGCAAATTGCAGTTTTGGCCATTAATGTAAGACAATTTCCTCTTCATATTCTCCTCTTCCTTACCCTATCAAGCGAATGCAAAGTCTCATTTTTCTTCCTTTATATCAATAAAAATAATATACACACACACGTGTGTGCTTTGACAAAAATCTCAGGTATTTTTGCACATGGAATGTATCAATGAATTTCTGCAAAAAAAAAATTGTCATTGTATTGCAAATAAAATGCAAATCAAAATTCAGCATTTCTAACCATCAAACAATCATAATGCATGCTAGCCAGACTTTTGTTTACCTTAAAACAACAGATTCATGGATGGTATGTGCATGTACTACATAACCAGTACAGCTGCTCATGAGCCAAACAAGCCATTCTTCTCACCATATACTAAAGCATGGAAGCACACACAGAATACATGCATACCCATTTTGGAACAGTAGATGTCTTGAGATGGCTTCTGAACTATTATGAATAAAACACAAATAAGACATTCTGCTGAGCAATTTTGCAAACCTTCTCTCTTTGAAATCTATAGAGTAAAATTCCTTACCAGGTGTAATAAAATCTCTGAGTTTTGAAAATTTAAAGGTGATCATGATTAGGAACTTAGCTACCATGCTCTTTCCTACACTCTATTAAAGTTACAGGGATTATTAAGCTTCTGATTAAACAGAATACTCAACATTTCTACAGACTTCCACTTTTCTTCATCAATTGAAAGAGTAAGAGCTTTCTACTTCTTTTGTGCTTTTTGTTCAGTCATGAGAGTTAATTTTACAAAACAAGTAGCAATATGCAGTTGATTTTCTGAGAGAAAAATCCATTTCTTAATGTATTTCACACTCATGCAGTGTTGTACACACAACAAAGGGCACACAGGCACAGAGAGCCCTACTCAGGGACCCTGGAAAAGGTGGAAGACTTTTGTTTCAGTGCACTGCTTGGGACTTGAGTCTTTCAGAGTCAACAGGCTTTGCTAGTCATCATCCATCAGCTGCTGCAACTGGCTGCCACGTATGGCTTGCTTAGTTGCAGCTGCCCTGTATTTCTTCTTATTCATATGTACCCCTGGAGAGAGTTCAAAGCATTTTGTTCTCCTAGCTTTGGGCATTTGTAGGTCTTGTTATGAAATCCTGCTAAACGAGAGGAAGAAAGAAGCCTGCTTCCTCAAGCAGTTCAAAATGCTTCAAAACATGTTCAAAATACAGCAAACTCTTCTCTTACTGTGACTGCAGTCGTGCTCCTCAGTCAAAGTCAAACACAGATATTACATGTAATAGAGTATGCAGCCCCCAAATGACTGGCCAGATTTGCATTCTGGAGGAGGTGGTTGTTCCTAAAATGCTGCCAAGCTCCATCAAAGCAGTGGTCTGCCTTTTAGTCGAGGTCAAGGGCTACCTGCACATGATGATACACAGCATATACACTATAGAAATCAGCTCTAATTCTCAAGGTTTGTGCTTCAGTAGAATTGGATTTGAATTTATACAGTGAAATTTAGATTTATAATTACAGGAAATGTAGTGCATGAGTGGATTGTATTTCAGTTAATTATTTTCCAATTATCAAATCATTGTTGGCTGTATAAATAATAATAAATACTTTTGAAACATTCAACTTGAAGTATCCTTGTAGGCTGACTTTATCTTAATAGTAGTGTATGCTAATACTGCAGAGCTGGGATTTGGAATTATCCCTCTTCTTTTATTTTTAATTATGACTATGTATCCCCTCTTCCTCCTCCCAGTCTTTCAGGAAGTGATGGCACTTCACATATATTTCTCTGGTTATCAAAAAATTAGGTAGCCTGGCTGTCTATACAGTATGAGGATTAATGAGTCATTTTAGGGGCAGTGTTCTCCAGGGTCATTCCTACTGAGTGACTATTTGTATCCTGAGCCTAGAGGCAGGATGGATCTTCTGTGCATTTGAACAACGAGCTGGCATACCATGATGAAAGTGTCTGAATTGCTTTATAACAAACCCCTGGGTGCAGTAACAGGGAGTCTGGGAGAGGAAGCAGGGTGGCAGTGCAGACAGTTCCTGAAAGAAGTGGATTAATTGCTTTACTTTATGTTCTTTGAAGCAGAAAAATGCTTCTAGCTAGTCATTCAGAACAGGGTAGGTAACAGGCCTGTTAAACCTGCAGTGAGGAATATAAAGTATCTGAGGGAAGAGTCACTTTTGCCACCATTTTTTCTCTTAAGTGTAAATGAATCATCCCACGAGGCAAACAGCTGTGTCAGGATTATAGGAGAGTGTAAATTGCTATCTGCAATGTTTTATATCTGAACAGCTGTGAAACTAGAAACATTCACCTTCTGCTCTGAAATTACTCTCTGCTCAATCAAACTCCCCAAACACAGACAAACTGAATGAATTTGTCTGGTGTCCAAGAAAACTGAAGTGCAGTACATTGTGTTACCTATTACTTGAAGCCACGGTCAGAGATCTTCTTTGGTAGATGTTTTTCAAGCTGTAAGAAAATCTTTCACATTCCCCCAGTCAAAAAAAGACAGAATAGCACAGCCCCAGATTTTATACAATCTCATATGAAACAACCGACCATCAATAACATCAGGAAGAAAACAAGGTGGGGAGAAAATTCAAGAGAAGTAAAGATGGCATCATGCTGATACTTGGAGTGATAGCCCTGGATCAACTTCTCATTTTTAAGAACTTAGGTATAACCCCTAGCTTTAATATAGGAAAGGAGAAGCTTAGTACCATGTGCCCTTGCACACTGCCACACACTCAAGAGTAGTTCCTGCTCCATCAGTCAGACTGATTGCCCTCTGAACTTTCAAGGGACAGCCAAGCAACACCACAAACTTTCTGGCCTGCTTTTCACCTCCTCAGTCCTCTAGCAGTCTGCAAAATGACTGGAGAGATAAGCATACTTAGTCTCTAGAACCAGATCAGTAAAGTGTTCAACTCATCTGAAATTCTCTTCCTTCTCCAATTGTAGCATCTTCCTAGGCAGATGCACGTTCTTTTTCAGATGTCTGTGTCCTTGAAAGGTCAGGTTTTATGTACGGTTGTCATGTCTGGATCAAAACGTGAAAAGAAGCAAGGCCATGTTCTTTTTCTGTAATATGAGGAGTTGAATTTTTGAACCCTTTTCTATGAGCCAGGATAGTTTTCTAAGCCAATAGATGAAGTTGGGAAGGTGGCCAGGTTTTCAGTGCAAATTCATTTTTAAAAAATAAGTCCTGAATTCCAGTCTAAATGATGGCTAGAAATAATTGCTCCATGTTTTAAATTAATTACACTAATCAATGGCACAGTGTCAGGTTTTGGAGAGAAAGGAATCATTAAGAGCTGTGGAGCAAGGAGCTGTACAAATAGGAGGGAGGTTATAGGGTCATTCACCCCTGTGCAGCAGAGTGAGGCATGCCAATAATTATCATCAGTGGAGGACTGAGGAGCAGAAGGGTTTCATCTCACACCCTCTCTTGTGTGAGCATCTGCCAAAGAGGACAGGAGGACTAAGATCACCAAGGTGAACACCGTCCCAGAAGGATGCCCAGAAAGACCTGGCACTGAGCTGCATGGTGAAGACAAGCAAAGGCCTTGAGTGTTTCAGGTCACTCCAGGGCAGCAGAAGCCAGCTGTTTGCCTGGGGCAATGCTCTGGCCCTGCCTGGCTTCTCCCTTCTGCTGCTCCACCCTCCCCTCTGTGTCAGCACAGTCTGTGGTTCAATCAACTGGCAGAAAATGACAACTAATCTGGGTCACAACAGAAAAAGACAGGGCAAAAACCCCCTATCAATTCCCAGTTTGAGTTCACAGCATGACTGTCCAGATTCTTGTCCCTGCATAGGTGAAGTGACGGCATGGGGTAAAGGAAGGTTTTGCGTGTCACTTCTGGCTTAGGGCTGCTTAAAGCATTTGTGGATTTACAGGCTATGATAGCCCAAAGTAGCCGCAAGGAAATCTTTTGGCTGTCCAGAATGGTGGCAGGAGAGATTTTTGAGATAACTTATATAACACAAAGGATTAAGAAATGTGTGTAGCCTTATGTTTCAGAGGTTTTGGGAAAACAAAGGAGGAAGAACTGCTCACTGACTGGGGAGCACAGAGATGCCCGGGGCCATACTTTGTTCTCTACAGGCGCCTGTGCTCCCCAGACACATGAGCTCCCACTGCACACACATGTGAGCCCCCGCTACACAATCACCCACTACACCCCGGTGAGCCCACGCTGCACACACACGAGCTCCTGGGGACCCTTGTGAAGCTATTTGGTTGTTCACAAGTGCTCACAGAATTAATCTGCCACCTGGGACATGAGAGCCCACTTCTCAACAGCGTTAACACCACCCGCACACCACATCTGCTCACTGGGCACTTTCTGCAGTTGTCTGTGCTGCTGTGGCTATGCTGTCAAGTGTAGCTCCTTGTCAGTCTGCTCCAGGTAGATAATCTCTCTGTGGGGATTTACACAGACTCTGGGATTTGCATTTTTTTTTTTTTGATCCTTTTTTTCTTGGGTATGTTGTTGCTGGCTGTCTGGTTAGTTAAATTGTTTGTGGGGCTCTGGGACGCAAAAAATGAATAATGTGGAGTAAGTCCCAATTTCCAAGCAATTTTTTCTCTGATAATGCCAAGCTTGTAACCTAGCCAAAACAGGCTAAACTGAACCATCTGAAGATTTTAGCTTGTGCCAGGAAAAGAAATGGTCAGAAAACAACATAAACAAAAATAAATTCCATTAGAGTAGAGGGGAAGACTAACAAGAACTTTAAGTAAGAAAGAGCAAATATTCTTGGCTTTAATACATTAAGGACGAGGAAGGATTAATAGTAAAGAGGAGGATATACTAACTAGAAAGTGGCTTGCAGATGGTCTTTTAAACTGAACCTGTGATTCCATGGGGCTGATCAGAGTGAAACTGCAAACACCAGAAAACATCTACCAGTGAGGAGTTGCTGGAATCAGATCAGGGGCTCTTGTTTAGCTAGAGTTTAAGATCAGCTTTGACATTTCCAGCTGTGGTGCTGCAACACAGCTGAGCTAATCTAACGATTTGCTGCTGAAAGAGTCAACTCTCCCTCCTATTCCCCAAGACAGAGGCATCAGGGACACCTTCTCTGGTGGTGACATTAATGTTTATTTGACCTTGAGATCTGGCTCAAGGGATCCAGCAGACAGTAAGTAGTTTCCTTGTCTTTTTTCATCTCTGTAAGGTGAATTTTACAGGGTGGAAGAAAGCTGCATCTTGCACACCACAAAAGAACCACAGAGCGGAGAAGGGGAAGCAGTTATTAAACTGAATAACTGAGATAAACTGAAGCAGTAAGTTAGAAATGGTAAATTGTCTATAATGCAGTAGCAAGAAACCTGGAACTTCTAGTTTTCAAGTGGGCTTTAAACTGACAAATTGTATGATTACATTATGCCTGCACAATTGTTTGCTGTTTACAGTGATAATGACTTTTAACCTGTGCTTGTCAGGTGTGGGAGTCTGAATGCCAGAGCATATACATGCTCTGAAGAATTAGCTGACTTGTTATTTCAAAATTAAATAGTCTTTAACAACTTTAATGTGGAGGCAGATATTCTATCAATACAATATACTTTTCAACCCACACTTAAAGTGGTTTCTTAGAGTCCTTTGGCATAGCAGAGAACATAACTTCTGATGCTGGCCCTGTTTATTAGTGACTCTTTGACAGTGCACATCTGTATGGAGTCTGTTCTGAAGATATCCACACCTTGGTCTGGAAATGCTAAACAAAGATCTGGCAATGATGAATTTGCCTATTCAGAGTCCTTGGGACACAGAGCTAAAAATGGGAAGAACACAGGAGAATGTGATCAGATCTCTGTTCTGGATATGAAAGGTTCTCAGTGAGTTTGGGACAGATGAAAAACAGTATCAGAAGACAGGTGAAAAAAGCATGCTACTTAAAAAAAAGAATCAAAGTCAAGTAGAAAGCAAAGACAGAGATCTTGAAATTCCTTGCTTTTCCCATTATAAACCCCTAAATCACCAAGGACAAAAGTGTAAGAAAGCAAGTTGCTGCATTACACACGTCTGTGGGATAGGCATTTAGCAAAAACTACATCCAGATTTTGGACAGAGTAGTGCACCATGTGTGCTTTGCTGTATCCATCATATCCATAAGCAGGTATTTGTAAATGAATGTGTCTGAGTTTGAAGGTGTTTTAAGAAAAATAGGCTTCTTCAGGTGCCTGGCTAGCGTGCCGTGTCCTGTCCCTGCTGCTGACAGTCAGGCTCAAAGGTGTGCTGGTTGTAGTCTCACAAGGGCTCATACAGTCAGGCAGTGGTTCATGCTACTGAGGCTTATGCAAACAGGAACTGTTTGACTTTTGTTTCCAAAGTTTAGTAAAATTCCCATTGTCAAAAGTACTCCCAGCTCTGGAAGCACAAATGGGAGAGGGGCAAGGGGAGTTAACCTGAGCTATTAGGTAAGCTGGTGAGAAATTTTTCCAAATCCTTTCTTAGGATATGTAGAAGGTGTAGGGAGAATTCCCGAATTGCACTGATGGTTTAAGTCAGGATAGTCAGGTTTTTGTGCCTTGGTGAAAGCAGGCATCATCCTAAAAAATGTCTTTTGAAACACACTACTGACAGAGAGCAATGTGCCTGCTGTTTCCTACAGTACATAAAATGTATGTGCTAGTGTTATTCACCAAGACCTTTGCAGATATTTTTCTAATGAAAGATAGAGCAATACACTTAACACTGTATAATCAGGATAAAACCCTGATTTAATTTCTTAGAGAGTGAAAAACCTTAATATTCCCTTAACAGATATGGACTATCTTCTCTCTCTGGTGGTAGAATTCACATATAAATTACAGAGTCTTGCTGAAAATCAGATGCTCTGTCAGCATGTGATCACAGGATCTGTGGTTTATCTTGCAGTGTTTTGTTTTGTGAAGCATCCCTGGGCAAAAAGGAGTGCTCATCACAAGCAGGGATAAGCTTGGTGGACAAGTCAGAGTGCAAAATGCCTTTCACATAAGTGAAAGAGGAAACATCCAAGAATGCTATCCTCTTTGTGGGCTCTTATGTGCCTCTTGTGTGTCCCTAAGTGTGGAAAAAGGTTAAATAAATTAGCAGCATTTCACATCAGTAACTTTGCACTGAATTGCTGGGATGAATAAAAAAATAATTGTAAGCCATCTTAATTTGAGGAAAATAACAAACATTAGTACTGTCTATAGATACATATAATACTCATGCTGTTCCATATTCTTGTCCATATATAAAGAATATCAGAGATCCACATGCTGCCCTTCAGTACCCTAATTTTTGTTCATGTCTAAATTAGCTCAAAGATTTATGAAATCACAAAGTGGCTCAGACGCCCCTGCAAAATAAACATTTGCTAATATCATGCATGTTTATCCTAGTAAGTATTTGTACATGAATTATCATGTGATCATGAAATGTCACAACTCTGCTTCTGCTGAAAGGAAGTGAACAACAGAGGCATGGGCTGAAACATTACATCTTTGAGGATAAGAAGGAGTTTCAATGCATTCTCGACTTAAAAATTGCTAAAGTAGCCTCTAGGAGACTTGCATTCTAGCTCTTTATTTCATTTCCATTTTAAAATGCTGAGTTAAATAAATAAATGGTTGTTGTATATTTTAAAGTTATACTTCAGACAATCCTCCCCAAAGACGGGATGGTTTTTTGGTTCTTTTTTGCCCCTAAGTATGTGCTTATGAGAATTGGAATCAGATTTCTATATGTAATACAGAGAAATATCCAGGGGTTTAGGTGCTTACCTGAATGCAACCTTCAACACCTATTTGTTTACCTGACACTCTTAAAAGGTGAAGCTTTCTTCCTTATTTTTCTCACAGAGACAATTCTAACCAAAACAACATGAGATTCTGGTGCCAAGTAGAAAAACAATACTTGCTTACACCTACATGTGAATGCAATTGTTTGTATCACTCGCCATTGAGTTGGTGTACTTTTGTAGCATCCTAATAAATAATGTATACAAATACTAAAACACAAGGAAGTGCAATAAGTGATCCAGTCAAGCAAGAAATTAAATTACAAGTGGTGTCCTTATTTCTGTGGTTTATGCGAAGAAAGGTACTAGCTTTGCCTAGGATTGTGTAGTACTGCCTTATCTTCCCCTCAGTCAAGAGGCAGAGATTATGGTACATAAGTGGAAAGCTCTGCTCTGATGTGATTGTCTATCTATGCGTCATTGTGCTTAAATATTGAGATTCATTATACAAAACTGCCTGGTGCTACAGCAGTGCCCCCAAGCAAAGCAACATTTTGTGATTCAGCATCTTGACATTGACAGCAACAAGAGGAGTTGTAAAGTGAAGTTTTCCGGCAGCCCTTTGGTAAGAACTAGGCTGCATTCATAGACTATTCCTTGGATTATCTCCTGTCAAATTCCCCTGGGAGAACAAAGCTGTGCCTATCCATGAAAAGAAAGTGGCAAAACTGCCCTGGACTTGGAACTTCTGTGAAAGGGAGGAAATTGCATAAAACCTTACACAACAACCCTCTCATTTAAAGGGACCATACCCATAAACCATGACCCTGACTGGAGAAAAAGAAGCAGAATATTGGATGGGAACTCAGGGTACAGGCAACGTATCCTGAAAACTTATTCAATATAACCTGGGTTTTGTCTGGGGGGGGGAGGGGGTTATCCCCACTGCTTTTACTGCAGAACCTCATAGCTTTTCTAAGTTATTTCTCTTAAATATAGTCTCAGGCAGCCTCTGTTTGACTATGGAAGCAAACCCAGAGGACTAAGCTTAAACTGCCAGACCCCTTAGCTGGTATAATTTGCAAGGAAAACTTCCAGTGCCTTATGTATGCCCCTTACTTCTCATTAGAAAGATAAAAGAGCTCTCTAACACCAGATTAGTTATTTTGCTCATAGATACACAGAGAGAGATTTTGGTGTGCAATTTAGTATACATATATGCCATGCCAGGTTTTTTAATAAATAAAATTTTTTGTAGTTATTTAAATGAGAAAGAATGTAAGTGTCAAAGTGGTACTTCAGTATTTTACCTATTCTGCATTTTTTTGGTGTATGGGCCAGAACTAGATTATATGTACAACATAAAAAAATGCAACTTCAAGGCTATGGAGGACAATATTAGATATAATTACATAGTTCAAATTTAATAGACAATGCTGCAGCAGGGCTAGAAGAGATTTCTATTCCATTGTTAAGTTTCAGAGTCTCCTCTTATTTTGTGCTTCTTCCCAGTTCTTTAATGTCAGTTCTAAGAGTCCCTCTGAAACCATGTAACTGTCTTATGGGAGTTTTAAATATTCACTTAAATCAATAACAAGGACTGAAAAGCTTGACTGAGTGCTTTGCATTTTCTTATGTGAAACACACATCACATACGCAAGAGAACTGGGTAAGGACTGTCATGTCAAAGTGCTGTGTGTCTACAAAATCATTCATGGCTGAAGACCAGTAAACAGCCCTGCAAAGCCAGCAAACATACCAAGTGCTGAGAGAAAGATGTTTGGCATCACCAACTTCAGCTATTCTTTGTGAGGGTACAAGATGCTGTCCCAAAAATGCACTGAAACCTCAGAGAAGGACTACACTGAATACAGAAGCTGGGCTAGCAGCAGGGAGGGCTGCAGTGGGAGATGAATCAGGACAGACCACGGTGTCACCTGCCTTCCCTGTGACAGCTGTGTTACCAGGGATCCATGCTAAAGATGACATATCTGCATCCGCACTTAGGAAGCAGATTCCTCTGAGATATGCCCTGAGTGTGATGCAAGGGTACACCAAATGCCCAGTGATTTTGGAGCCTCATACCCTGACGGGGAGTCCTGAGCCTCAAAGCCATGGAACAGCACAGCACTTTATGCCCCACGGTGCCACTGCTCTACAGAGTCAGCCGCAAAAACAGTGCACAAACATCAACATTTTATTGTTAGACCAAAGAAGAGATGAGATATAAACCAACAGATTATTTAAATAATCAACCTTATCTGTCATGTGCATTTTTTCCCACTTTTTTCTTTTTTTTTTTTTTTTCATTTCAATCTTTGTATTACTTCTCATTTGCAGGAGCTTACATCCTTTCCATACTATCTTTCCATCCTTTCCAAATGCTCTTCCATAATATGCCATTCCCCTCTGGGGTAAACTTCAGCAGGATGGCTGTGCAGATCCAGCAGGTTTAAGGGTCTTCTTGAAAGTACCTTGGAATGTGATATTTTCCAAGGTCTGTAACAGTAAAAACAAAGGGCTGCCTTATTGTCGGTGCAATACTACTGCAGGACTAAGTTTATGCACTGCATCAAGTTTCTAAATTGTAGAGGTGCTTCCTATGAGATTCAGCAATTATGTCTATACTGTTTTGTCAATGCTGTAAGAAGATAAAACTACACTAGATGGTAATCTGTATAACAAGCATTTGAAGATAATTCTTATATGCTGCAGGCTAGGTGTCACAGAAAATACTTGAATATATTGCAGATTTCTCACATTGGCCTCATATCCCAAAGCACAGGATTTAATATATTTTCTTTTACAGGAGAAAGGACAATAGTGACTATTTATTATGAGTCTTCCTTGTACTTTCCACTACATCTTCTAGTTTCAAATGTTTTGATGCATTTCAACAAGACAGAAGGAAATATTCCCTGTCTGGCTGTGCCAGGCTGAGATAGATTGGTTTGGCTCGATTTCACATACTTCAGCCTGCAGAGATCAGGACAAAAGCCATTGTTTTACTTACATCAAAAGTGTTTCCATGTCTTCTGTTCACACTTTTCTCCCGCTTCCATAATCCTTGCTTAAAGACAGAATATTGACTGCATGGAGTAATAACATAGGAGTGAGAAGGTGGAGTAGTCCTAAGCATCTATTCCTGTGACAGGGCACTCAGGTTGGACCAAGTGACAGGCTGTGAAAGATCTACATTTGAACAACTGCAGTTGAACGTGCTGAACATTTACTCTCTGTTTCTGGAAGCTCCAGCTCTTGACATACTGCACTGTACATTTGCCTCCTCCCACCACCATGAAAAACAGTGAAAATGAAATGTCCTGCCTTATGGGCATACTTATGCTAAGATTCCCCTCACCCAATCTCTGTGGGAGGCTTTGAAAATGTGAGAGCTGAAAAGCCCAAAAGCCTTTGTGGCCCGTGAGTTGCCAATGAGTCCCAGAAAAACACGGCTTGTCAGCACAGCTTGCTCAAGATGAAAAGGCAACTCACCAAGTCAGTTTAAATGGAAAGAGTAACTTAAGATTGCCTGGAGATTATTTCATAACTGGCATGGCAAAAAAACAAGTGGTTCCCTAACCCATGCTAAGGGAACAGATGTGTTACTAGAGGTTACTGAGAACCCTGATTCCCAGTTAAGAAACTATATGTAGGGATCCAGCACAGAGGGAGAAATGACAAAGGACAGGAGCAGGCTCCTGTAAAGGAAGCAAGGAGAAGGCACTAGGGGATATTGGGTTTTCTGTAACTTTTTGTTGGAATAAAATAAAATCATTTTGATAGATCCTTGACCCAGATGACTGCTTGGACAGTTCTGAGAGTGCACACCTCTGACAGCAATCTAGAGGCATGAACTGCCAAACCATGTTAAAAAGATAAACTACATGTTTGGAAATATTTAAAATCAGCTACTCATTTCTGAGGGCAGACAGCCCTCAGGAGGAAAAATAATTGAATGCAGATATATTAAAATTGCAGGAAGGAAGCAGGTGGCCTACACATTAATGTGGAGTCCTGGCCATTCAGTGAATCTTGCTAGTTGACCTTCCTATCAACCTAGATTTTGCTAGAGGACTTATATTTAGAACTAAATCCTTATTTACTTTGATTCAAAATGCACAAAAATGGTGTCCAGACCTGGGGTCTCAACCATAAATTTAAAATAATTTATACATGACAACCGAGGCAGCAGCTAATCATCACTGCCAAACCTGGAGCTAATTACCCAGGGATACAAAATGAACTCTTCCTCCTCCTGCAACACTGATCCTTCTCATGCTACTGCAGCCCACAAGAAGCGAGGGAGAAGAGGTGAGCCTTGCTCTGTGGGTCAAGCTCTATTTGCATTGTGTATGTATTACAGAAAAGCAACTCAACAGAGCCTGCAGGCTGCAAGGCTGTCCTAAGCGACCTGCACAGTGACTTGCGTCCATCTGAAGCAGTGACTGGGGAAGGTATTTCCTGAACCCTTATCAGAATTATCATCTTAAGTGTCATTGGATACCCTTTTTTTGCATGTAGTACAGAAAGGACTGCTTCCTCAAGGAAGTGATCATACAGATACTGTACAGGAGTGCTACTCTTCAAAATCATTGACCCTTGTGGACCAAATATTTGTGGGCAAGAACAAGGCTAATGACCACAACAAGATCTATCTCCAAAAGCTGCAATCTTACAGCTAGGGAAAAAAGGTAGATTCAAAAGGCTCTCCTAACAATGCTGCTATATCATCATCCTGTAACAACCAGGATCTTGTAATACCATCAAGCAGCAAACTAACAATAAATGTCCCCACAAAGCTTCAATAAAGGCAGCAGATATCACTCTTTCTTCATCTCTCCTGGTGGAGCTGCTCTATTTTTTATACATATTTAAATATTCATTTGACAAGAGGGAAAGACTGACAGTTGCTTGCTACTGAAGACAGTCGCAAGGGATCTCTCAGACCCAGATTCAAGCTCTCTCACAGAATAATACAAAGTATTTCTCGAGGGTTTGCATCAGAATGTTTTTCCTCTGTTCCAAAGCTCTGCTGGATGAAAATATACAGAAAGCAGGCTTCCTCTGGGACACTGCATAGTCTAGTTATAGAGCATTCACCTGGGAAGTGATGGAGATGCTCTTAACCCAGCTGAGTGCTTTAACTGTTGGGGTGAAGTTCCCTCATGCTTTCCCAATGCTTTCATCTCGCCATGGAAAAAAAAAAAAAAATGCCCCCCTGGCCCAGGGAGAATCCCTACCATCAAAGCCCAATTCTGTGAAACATTTTGAGAGGCCAGAACTTTCTGAAAACACATTCCACTGGGTAATTCCCAACCAGCTCTATTGAAAACAATGCTGGCTGTAATTGCTTGTAGTTTAATTCAATCAAAGTAAGAGAGAGTTCAAATCCTCAAGACTTCACATAGCATCTTCAGAGTGTCACAGAGCAGTAAAGGCAGTGTGCATTTTTATTTAAGTGAAGACCAGTGTTACTAAGTAATTTATTTTCACTGAAACTCTGTTGGCAGTGCTGGGACAGACATTTTTCAACATCTGAATGAGCAACAGGGGTAGCTAAAAGTTTTGAATTGACTAATAGATCCTGCTAATAGATTTCCCTGGTTAATTCTTTTGCTCTGCTTTAGAAAGGAGAAAGGAAGAGTGGCTTGGCTTACTCTAGTCCCCAAGCTATACTAGTTGAATAACATGACATTACATGTGATTGCTTTATCAAGGCTTATATAAGTCAGACTTGCCCTTGTAAATGTAAAATAGTTTCTGTTTTAAAACTAATTCAATTTAACCCTGTACCAGCACACCAATTTAATTTAGATAGATGCCACTTCTCTGTTTAGGAATTAGAATTCACTGGATTAAGCAGAGAAGAGGTTTGATACAGACAGGAAAAGAGACTAAAATTGAAAAGCAGAAAAAGAAAAATAAACTTGGAGACAGACAAGTGATAATAAGAAAATAGATGAAAAATTGTTGCAAGACAGCTGGAAGAGAAATCTTTTGAGTTTGGCAATGCTGGCCAGTAACAGACAGAAAAATGTGGCCATAGGGAGGGACAATTGAAGAATCTAGAACTAGAGCATACATACATACAGGGATCTCACTTATAGAAAAAGCCATATAGAAAAATCCCAGATTTTGATAGAGAATGAAAAAAAAAAAAACACCAAAAACCCAGAACCAAAACTACTGTAGAAAATCAGTCTGAAGGCCATTCCTATGGGCTTTAACCATGTACCAGTAATTTTAAGTCCTGTTTCAGGAAGAACGCAACCACACATTTGAGCTACCTATGTGCTTTAAAAGCTGCAGTAAATTCAACTTTTTTCTTTTTGGTTTCCTCAGTGACTCACACTTCTTTATCTGTGTCAGCACAATGTCCTCATAAGCTTTGCAATGGACTCAGCTAGGTGTTAAAAAAAACCCTCCAAAGCTCTGGAATTAGTTTTTGTTTTGCCTTGTGACTTTATTTCCAAAGCTGCATGTTTGTACAGTAAACTGCTTGCCATTCTTCATGGCCAAGTACAGAGAGGTACACTGTCCTTCTCCATCAGCAAGCCTAGCCTGCCTCTGCACCTGTGCTGGTTTAGGTAAGAATACAAGAGTAACTGCACAAGAGTTTTAGGTCAGAGGTTGGAATTTGGCTGTCTAAAAAATGTGAAGGAAACTCTGTAGAGCTTTTTTGCTTCATAACGCTCGTACAAGCTCAACAGAGAGGTCAAAAAAAATCTTACTAAAATTATGTAACAAACAAATTGCTAAAAAACTCATGTAAACCTTATTGTGTTTTACAGGTGACAGTGTTGAGGTGGAAGCTCAGCTTTTGAAGAGAATGAAATGTTTTCTCATACTAAGAACTGTATTCTAAGTATATTGCATTCAGATATTTTTAATTCCATTTTTTTGTGTGTGTGTGTCTCTGTGTGTTTAAAAGTAGAAGAACAAGAACAATAAGCACAACAAAGAATTAATTGTTAAGCTTCTCATGATCTAGAAGACTCAAAAGTTGTGGGTTTTTTTTTTTTTTGAGAGACATCTTTTTAAAGAAACCAACTCTGTTAGCTAAAGATGACACTGCAGAGAGATCACACTATTTTCTAGCAGACATCTTAGTCCCCATCCAGCTACCACAGAGGGAGAGGAAGGTAGATCAGGCTGCATCTTTCTATTTGGGTGGAATTCAGGCTCTTGAGCTACAAAGATTTTTGGCTACATCCCTGCAGGAAGGGCTCCCAGGGCTGCTTGTCACTCCCTGGTCCCCCTCTCTGGCTCAGGAGGTGGCAGTCTTACTGTGGCCTCTGTGGTACACTGAGCTATATTTGAATCAGTTATGTCTCCATTTCCTTATCTTCTGAGCCCCTGTCTAGCAAAAAAGAAAAAATAAAATTGAAGTAGCATAAAGGCAAAAAAACCCCCAAAACATGGGTTTTCTACAGTATTACCTCCATCACCAGGACAGATGAAAATGGTTCCTTTGCAAACTGAATCAAAACCAACCCGAGTGACTCAGAGAAACCTACAGATCCAAAAACCCCTGGAAATTAACTGAATTTAAATTCTATTTAGAAGTTCAGAAGTGTAGGCTTCATTGCTGCTTTCTTTTTTTTTTCTAATTAGGACAAAAGTAGTCTAAGCTCATGTCTGGCCCTATTGTGCTTCTTTAAAGATTAAAAAGCAATTAGATAATAAAGAATGCAAATTTTCAGGCAGCTCCTCACAGAGAGATGCTGTTTGAAGTAACAGTTCTCTCTTCCCCTCTGCTGCATCTGGATTGCTTTTAATTATTAGCAAGGAAAATAACAAGTTCAATAGATGTGGATGTGAGTTCATTTTCACCATTAGTTGATTTCTGCAACCTTCACACTAATGCTGGATTTGAGAACATGGAGAAATTTACACTACTGATGATTAAGAGCATAAGAGGTCCTAATTGTGAATGTTACATAGAAAACAATGGTAGTATGGAGGGTGCTTTTGAGTCAAAATCACGAGAACTGGCACAAAACACTGCCTTAAAAACTAATGTTCAATCCCCAGCTTTCACATACACAATTCCAGTGGCCTTAGACAAGAACATGTAATTTATAACCACTCAGACATATATTTCTTTTCCCCTTTTCCAAAAGTCTACAATAGAGCTTCAGTTTGAACATAATGCAGAACAACTGCACATTAGAGCATGAGATCCCCATCATAAGCACAGAGAGATGGAAGAAGCTGCAAATGGGGCTTGGTTACTCTACCATTGCCTGACCTGCCCCAGTGGTAGTGGGAGTGGTAAAGGGCTGCCTTTAGAGTAGGAGAGAAGGTAATAAGCAACATCTCAATATCCATCTGAGGCTTAGACCTAAAGGGTAATTTCTACTTTTCTGTCACATGTGAGATGAAAAACTTTTACATACCTTACTATTCAGCAGACTACAGTCAGCCAAGAGGGGATGGCAAAGAGAGGGACATATACAAATAGACGTGTACCTGAAGTCAATCCACTTACTTTGGATTTCCAGCCCCTGGCTTCTTTCTCCGGAATATGTTGAGGAAAGTGTTGGACTTGCAAGGTGCCTTGCCATCCCCGACATGCATACGCACCACATCTGAGGTGGTGAAGGCACTGCGGACGTTCCTCTCAGGCTTGGCTATAATGATGTACATCTTAGGAGTGAACATGCACCCCAGTGCCACTGTCACGCTCAGGCTCACTGCAAAACAGGTGGTGATGATCTTGTAGTTGCTCCCGAAATAGATAGGCACAAAGGCCAGCCAGATGATACAAGTGGTATACATGGTGAATGCAATGTACTTGGCCTCATTGAAGTTGGCAGGCACATTGCGAGTCTTGAAGGCATAGTATGTGCAGCTCATGATGAGGAGTCCATTGTAGCCCACAGGAGCCACGACACCTAGGTTGCTGGTGTTGCAGATAAGGTAAACTTCCTTAATGCTGGGGTAGGACAGGATGGGCATGGGGGGCTCCAGGATGATCAGTGTGATTACCAGTGTCAGCTGCACACTGATCAGAATGGAGGCAATGACCACTTGGGCCCATGCGCTCATGAAACGTGGCTTACGGGTGCAGATCTTCTTCTTGCTGCCTGCCAGGATGCGAGCAATGCGGTTGGTTTTGGTCACAAGGGCAGAATAGCACATGGCAGAAGAGAGGCCCACCAGAAGGCGCTGGAGGTAGCAGGATGTCGTGGTGGGTTTAGCTATAAGGGTGAAAGGGCAGACGTAACCCAGAAAGATGCCAGCAAGGATAATATAGCAGAGCTCCCGGCTGGAGGACTTGACAACAGGGGTGTCTCTGTAGAGCACAAAGATAAGGGTGACAAACATGGTGACCAGGATCCCCAGGCAGGAAAAGACCACAGCCACAATAGACTCTATATTGCTCCACTGGAGGTACTTTACAGGGATGGGTTCGCAGCCTGCAGTGTATAGAAGAGAAACACAGTGTTAGAAAGGTTGCTGCTTGAACAACTTTTTTTCTGTATCCCAATACAATGCAAACATTAGCTTATGCCTATATGTCGTGGATTATTAAAGCCATTTTACACAGGAGTGAGCTGCAGCATGAAGAAGTTTGGATGGAATACGTTCAAAAAACAGCCATCAGTTTTGGATGTCCCAGACATTTGCTCATGATGCTACAGCTAGAAATGTGATTTAGAAATATTTTCTTAATTTTCCTTGAGATACCTGCTTACAAGCCCACCATAACAAAGGCAAAGTTGGGAACAGAATCCAGATGAACTCAGCATCATCCCTTCATTTCAGCAGGAAAATCAGAATGGGTAGGTTTTTTACTTCCTCAGATTAACTTACTTTAATCTTTACCAAAATCCTTATATTTTGATGAACTGAGTTTTCAGGAGGGTGATTTTATACATAATATAAATTAATTAGACATCTATGAAAAGAAAAATGATAATAAATCCAATTTTGTAGTGGAACTATAACATGGATGCTGTACCTTCTTAGTATATTTCTGCTTTTCCTCTCTTAAGATTACCTTATTTTGTCAAACCTCATGCTCATTGTTTTTCCACTATATAATGTATTTTAATTCTTTTGGAAAAGTCAAATACACACACTATGCATGCCTTCAAAAATAACTGGAAAGGCTCCTCTCTATGACTAGCACAGGCATGCAAACATAGGTATCTGTTAAGATGGTACTTAACTGCTCCCTCCCACACGCAAGTTAAAAGAGTCTCTAGATACCTTCCCAACTGTGCTGAAGAATCCCAGCAGTAAGCATTACAGAGAAAATAAAATCCTTTGTGTTAATAAGATATTATGGTTGTGAAGCTGTTATTGGAAAGTTTCGTTCTGGCGTTTTCTAATTTCTCTTCTTGACTTAATAGTTCCAAAACGCTTTTAGCGTGTTTCTTTATCCCAAGGAAAGTATCTGTGTCCTCTTCTACTTCTTGTTTCTGTCCTCCTCCAGTGTTCCTTTGTACCCAGCTCACCTTTTGTGACTTTCCCCCAGCTCCCAAGTCTCTTTCCTCCCAGTCCCTTGCCATCCCTATTTCAGTTCATCTTCCAGTTCATCTTTTTCCTAGCCACCTCTTCACCCAGATGTCTCCATTACAAACTGCTGGTCCAGCTTTTTACAGCCTGGACTGGCTGCTCATCAACTCTGTCTGAGTTGCTGGACACAGCTGAGGAGAACAGGGAAAAGGTGTTGATTTCAGCAAGATTGTGAGAGATGCATTTTTCCCCTCAGTTTTGCTGCTAAATCTTAACAAGAGCCCGACATTGTGATAGGCAAAAGTCATGCTCAGACCATTCCTCCTCCATATGGACTGTATCTGCAGAAACCGTCTGTGAACTAAAAGCTGCTGAGACCCACAGTTTGGCTTAATTCATGTGCATCTTCCACAGGGTTACACAAAATTACCAGACATAAAGTCTTTCCTTCCAAAAAATAGAGAAGTAAGCAGAGGTATGGATCAGGGTGTAACAGTTTTACTGTAACCTCATTTTGAGAAACAGAAGGAGAAAAAATGGTTTTTGTTGAAATTATTAAAAAAAAAAAAATCAGCCCAAGGCAAAGTCCTGACACGGAAAATTTCTGCTCAAACTTTTAGTGTTTGCCAATGTCCTAGGAACTGAAAGAAGGTCTTATAATTCTGTACACTTTGTCTCTAAGAATATCAGGCTGACTTGACTACAGATATTGTTGTTACACATGTTTGTAACATCAGAAACAGTAGAAATTATAGCAGTTGGAACTGGAGGTCTTATTTTATACAGAAAGAAATTCTGTTCTGCTCAGTGTGGTCTGTTCAAGACTCAGATAGGTGCTACACATACTTCCAGCCAGCAATTTTTTTGTGAAATATGAAGGAAAAGCTCTTTATTAGAAATAGGAAGCTCCTGCCATTGGCCTCAGCAGTCCTGAGGGGAAGCTGGCTCCTATAATTTAAAATAAGACTAAGGATCAGAAGCTCCTGATCAATGATTAATACATGTGAAACTCTTCTTAAACAAGAACAAACAGTGGTTGTTGGAAGGGTTAAGTTTCAATACGAGCTTTAAGCTTAGCAACATCAAGACATACTCACATTATTACATATTAAACTATATTTTCAGAGTCTTAGCCCAGATCCAACATGGTAGTTAAGCCTATCTTTTGCTTTAAGCTTATCCTGCATAAGGTCTTAGATATTTGTTTCGTTAAATGAGTGTAATTCCTGTGCACCAGCAAGCCCAAGAACCGCATGTTCTACAAGCAATGCAGAAGGTTTCCTGCATTACTTACTATCAGCTAAGAGTTGTTGGTTGTCAGCACCTGTGAAGGTGGGTAATTTCCCAGCTGGGAGGAGGGTACCCAGGAAATTGTATAGGTATGACTTCCAATAACCAAACTAAAACAGAAAAAGCCCCCACAACAATTAACTCAAACTTAACAAACAAACAAACAAAAAAAGCCAAACAAACAAAACCAGAGAATTAGTGGCAAAAGCTTCACGGTTAAAATTCTCTACTGAAAAGCTGTCTGGCAGCTTTCATCTACTGTTTTCTCTGCAATTTAACCACCAATAATTTCCAAGATCAGAAGGTTGATTATTTTTTTACTATTATATTCATAATGCAAGGCCAATAAGAGAATCTATGATGTTTCCTGAGGTCATTAACACATCCCAGGTAACCGATGGCCCCAAAAGTTTCTGATTAATTTCATAAGTATATAAAATTGTTCTGTCTTGTTTTATTGCTTACTTAAGATGATTTATTTAAACTGGGTTTACTAGCTTGACATTCATCCTTCTTATATCATATTCTGAGACTATAAAAGATATATCTTCTCTTGGCATAAGAACTAAGGTACTGGCTTTACTGACTATTTGTCAGGTCAGGTTTTCATCATCTGTAGTGAGAAATCCTTTGTGCCTGCTGACTCAACTTCACTGAATTCATGTTTAGGGGAAGCAGCCTTGAACAATATTGTTTACATTTTAAAATAAAATTAAAATGTCGGGAAAGGATTGCTCAGCAAACAGAGACAGATTTCAAATGGAGGAAAGGAGCACCTTGAAAAGCGTATCTTAGGAAATTGGTTAGTATGTGCTTCACATTTCTTAAAAGGATTAAGGATTTTAGAGCTTCCATCTGTGATGGAAAATGGAACTAAAACTGTGTACATGTTTAGCATTTAAGATTTAAGGCAAAGCAAAAAACAATCTGAACCGTGAGATGTTAACGTCTGTGTCTGGATGACTGTCAGGGTATGAATACAACACGTAAAATCAAGCTATAAAAAGACATTTTATGGGAGTCCTGGCAAGAAAAGAGAAGTCTAAATTAAATTCTACCAATGGTGACTCCCACGAAGTTCAAAAGCCAGAGTTTAGCTAGCTCAGTTGCCCTTTACTAAGGATTAGGATGGCCTCAGCTTCTCTTCACAGCTTTGTACTTAGTACTACAGTTCAAATAAATGAATTTCAGGGGTTAAAAAAAAGATTTTTTTCCTCCATAAGGCAGACTGAAGAAGCTGTGCAGGAGCAGACTGCCATTTCAGTGTTCTCCAGGAAATCAGTCAATGGCTATGCTGTCATTTGGCTGACTCTACTGTGATTTTAGAACAGCAGCAGTCCAGTCTCCTTGCTGAGAAGAAATACAAATCAGCAGGTCATCTACTGATTTCATTAAAAGTTAATAGATTGCAACATGCCCCCGAGATTTTTTCCAGCACTGATGCTTTCTTCAACTCATTTCACCAGTGCTTGTCATTTTGACGTGACCCTTTTTGAGCTACTTTGAGCAGCTGGTAGCAATGAGCCATGTTCTTTCAAGTGCACATTGATCTCTCACTCTTTTCCTGTTCTGTCTTATTGATTAAAAAGAAGTCCCAGTTTTCTTCCCTGAAGAGTAGATACAAGCAATTCTGTAAACGTCCAAGACCAACAGAACCTGTTTGCCTATGGATAACTGCTTTAAATTAATGGACACTTGTGTCCTATGAGGTGGGAGTTAAATATGTGCTTTTCCAATAGTCAGGATATTTATGAAGAGTTCTGTGGCTTTTCTGGTTTCTAGTAACACAAGACATTTTTCCAAAATTGTTTGACCCTTATGGAAGTTTTCATGCACTCCTCTTCCAACAACCCACTTACATGAAGCTTGAAGGAACTAAGAGGTCACTGAGATTTCTATATCTTGATAAATCTGTGTGTAGCTGCACAGCAGAGCAGGGCTGGTGTAGGTGTGGGACTGGTGGGAGAATTGCAGTGAGAGGGTATAGACAATTACACACACATCTGGGACATGATCATAGCTTATTTTCCAAAGAAAACCAAGATAGACAATGGGGTCAAGTTTCCCATTTTATTGTGATGAATAATATATTTTTAGCTGCAGAAGTGGCCAGCTTTCCCTCTCAAAAGACATCCTCTGAAAGCTCATTTGGCTTCAGTGACTAGCTTAAAGTGTCTCTTGGAACAATTTAATTAAAGTTTGAGGACTTTGTCTATGTGTTAAATGTTGCAGCAACATCTAATTGCCAGACAGACAAAGATGTGATAAGTTGTGTGTTTGATCTTCAGCTAGGTGATCAGATTGTTCCTCTGACTAAGAATGATGTCCTGATGAATACTGGCATCCAAGATTTGCAGAGGTGACACAGGGCAGAGGTGCCAGTAGTCTTTTACAGTGACACAAAGCAAAGGTTAAGGTCAGGGTGGTGCTTCTCAATGTGTTATATCTATTTTCTTGCAGTAATGGTTGCTGCAAAACCCAGAGCAGGTGTGGGGGTTGACCTTGATAGGTACAAAATAAACAGAAAGGTGCCATAGCATGCAACTCATCCAAAGCATATACACAAGGGAGACCAATTCTTGCTCTTTCCAAGCCAGCTTTTCTCAGGATTTTGTTGAAATTCCTCTTGCTGGTGGGTACAGTGAGAATGTTCTTCACATGAACAGGAGTCTGGTAATCAGTTACTAACTGGCCTGAAATCCCAGATGAAGTATTACTAATTGCATGGGGAATGATCAGAAAGAGTATCAAGTCAATATGACAAGAATGCATTGAACTCTTGTGATAGTCACTACTAGAGTGCAGCAATGCTGTTGAGTTCATTAGCAGTCTTAACAGCTTTATTAATGCTTCTGCTAACTGAAGGGGAGGAACAGACTATGACATTTTTTCTTGGCAGGAATTTTGCTGTCTTTACTGTCGCTGCTGTTGCACTTAGCCAAAAGACATATCATTTTTCACTCACTCTAAACTGCACTAGAATGTGTGTCCAAGTACGTACCTTTAATATCTCTACATGCTGCCACCTTACTGTCCACCACAGAGCCCTGTAGGAGGGGAATGTGTTTGGAGGGACACGTCCCTACCTGTCAGGTCAGCATTCGGCCACCAGCCAAGCTCACAGGCTTTACATGTGAATTCATCCTGAACAAATTCATTCTCCTTGCAAGCAGTGCAAATCCAGCAGCAGCTCACTTCTCCTTTCCTGATCACCTGCAAAACAAAATACATCTTCAGTTATAATCCTCTATAAGATAACAAAGAAGCACCTCCAGCAAACAGATAACACATGCACTGTTTAAAATACAAGAGGATTCCTTTGTAATGGCACATTTCAAACAGCTAAAAAGCATGAGTGCTGATTTTGTATCTATCTCTGCATACTAAAATTTGTTTAGGAGTTCAAGGATAATCTCTGGGGACAATTCTATTTTGTTTTGGGGAGAACAGTTCTGAGTTAAAAGTACAAAACAATTCTCCCCTTGGTACAGAGGCATGATGAGGTTCATATTTTCAATCAGACTTGAAGTTTAATCTGTGAGGTGGTTGCGGTCAGGACAAGTAGTTCAGCGCGCACTTAATATCTATTGCATAATAAAAAACAGTAAACAAAGTCAAAGGTTAGAATAAAGGGTGATATACATATATATGTAGATCTACACATAAGCTCATTCACATACACATAAATTCCAATTTATGTGGAAGTCTCTTTGGGGCTCATTACACAAGTGTAAACAGAAATTCAAATAAGAGCAAATTAAAAACCACGCTGCTAAAAGGATGTATTGGGTCCTAGTAGAAAATAAAACTATTATGCAGTGACCCAGTGCATGCTTCAGAACAGCTCTTTTACGCAGAAATGTCCCTGAAAGCTTTCTTTCTTCACTGGGAGTGCTACTAACCCTAATGGTCCAATGCTGAAAAGATGTTTTCCTTGTCTTGATTTCTAGTTTCATTACCCTGAGGCTGAAAGATTAAGGATACCTCCAGCTCACAAGGCTCTAACAAAGACTCTGAATCCAGCCTTCCCTTCAGGATCTTCCTATCCAACTATATGCAGAGATAACTACAGTAGTGAAATGAAAAATGTTTGTTTTATTGAACGCTGGCTTTGTGGGTTTTTTGGTTAACATTTCCTCCTGCAGTCTGTGGAGAGAGTCCAATAGACTTCAGAGAGATGAAGCTGGCATTTTGTATGCATGGTGTTTACATATACACATATACACAAACTGCACAATCTCAAAAACAGGAAAAAGATGTTTTGAAGAGTGGTAAATACCAATAATGTTTCCTCTCCAAGACTGTTGGATTCTAACACTGTGCCTTTGCCAAATCATCAATCACTTACTGCTTAGAGTAGCAATATAGAAATAAAAAGCTGCAAATGTGCTTATTAAATGAAAATAGAAAGGAAGGTCTGCTCTAAGATTTTCCCGAACGAGTTTCTTGCCATTTTAAACTTACTGCATCCATATAATTTTTATAGTGGTGGAATATGTCTTTACGTGATCCAGACATGACAGGTGGCAAATTATTTGTAGCCTGATGCAAGTGCTACTGTTCGGTAAGCAGAGAGTGATTTCATTTGTGTTTCCATACCTCCTGTTGGGAACATGGGATACAAATAGGCATCTCTTCCCCCCCCCCCCAATCTTTTCCTTGCAGGTGTTATTGCTGGAACAAAATACTGGATTCCCATGGGTCATGATATTTTCAGGATCAGCCCCCAAGCGAGTCACAGCCACGGAATGTTGTAGGCAATGACTAAGTGAAAATCTTGTTCTTTCTCACACAAGGTGAAATTCAATTCCTGTCACACTAGAAGATTCTGCATCTCTACAAAGGGTAATATTAGAAAACATGGGCCTGTATATGGGACCATTAAAGAACGATGTGAATTTAGGAGTCTTTCTGTAACTTTGGCTTTCCTGGAGAAAAGGAAGTCCTATCCCTTGGCTTAAAAAGAAGCTTGCTTGGCTTTAAGGAAAAACACTGACTGGATATTCACACTTCTGTAGCAGAAAGCAAGTGTCTGAGGCACACCTTAATCTGGCCCTTCAAGCAAGGCTCACTGCACACGGATCGGACCATTCCGCTCTTATTCATCTGAATCCTGTAGTCGTCAATGTTGAGCACGCCCTCATGCCATGTCCCAATGAGAACGTAGTCATAGCGGTTGGGCTCTATGTACTGCAGGTTCATGATGTCATACCTGCAAGGGAAAAAAGAGAAAGTGAGTCACTGCAACACAAAGGGCAAATATTTACCTTGCCCTTCTCCCTCTGCCTCCAAATATTCATGTTATCACTTAACACCAAGGACCTGAGTTTCACAGAAACAGCAAATCCTGTAGGACTTGCAGCAGAATCATGGGAAATGACAGCTCTGATTGCCACACAATTTATTAATTGCTGGCTCTACTTGCATTAAACTGTTGGTAAAAAGTTGTGTATCCAGGAAGAGCTGCACATCAAAGACAACAAGCTCTGCTAAAGGTACACATGTAGAATATGCCCGAATGATGTGTTTTCAAACCATTTTTCAATATACTTTGTCATTTGTTTGGTGTCTACATACACGTGGGTTGTAGTATAGACCTTGCTCGGAGCTCTCAAGTAGAAATGCTCAAACTGACTGAACTGGTTTGCCATAAGTTCACTGCAAGTATTAGTTCAACTATTTATGTTACCCTTTTCAGTAAGAAGGTCAGGAAAACTTAGCGGCTCAGTCACAAAATTTACTTCCACACCCTAGGCAAGTAAGACAGCACTTCCCAAGGCCGAGGTAAGGGAAGCATAAGAAACTCCTACAATAAACATCCAGCCTCCATCATTGTCTTCAGTGTGTTAGACCTGATGTGTACACATCCCTTACTGCTAATTATTCTGTTCCTTCTTTTACCCATAGACTGTGACTTGTTTCTTAGTAGGAAATAACCAAGAATGGAAGAATGAATATTGGAGTGTGCACAAAGAGGAAGAATCACAAAAGAGGCTAAACCTACACCCTGGTCTCTCGAGAAGGGGGAGGGCTTTTTTTTAACAAAGGACAAGAGAAAGACAACTGAGAACCAGAAATCAGCACTGGAGCTGAAAATAATAAAACATGTTCTGTTTTCCAAGCCTGTGTTGCTTTTCTCTACTGGATTGTCTCAGTCTCTGGAGAAAAAAAATCTTTTGTTTATGGGACATCAATAAAACTGTGATGCTTGGTAGTGACTGAAGAGAGACATCTATTTCTTTCTTTTCCATTCTGAGGTTCAAACATGCAAAATTTCTACTCTCTATGCTTCACAAAGGAAAGACATGCTAGAATTACTCTCTAGTGCTCATGTTTTTCTTAACTGAGCCTTTGGGGTCTTTCTAGTTAAAGATTATTTAAAGAAGTGCATACTCATAGCTGTAATTAGACCTTGGTCTTGCAAATATGCATGCTCAGATAATACCAGTGCCACTGCAGAGCTCCATAGAATCACTTGTGAAAAGGCATTCCTGCCACTGAGTTCAATGGAACTCTGAGCAGGATGCAGCTCCACTGGTTGTCAATTGGCTACTAATAAAGGCATTGCTTAGAAAAGGAGTAATTTCCAAATCCATTTGGAACAATTGCTTCTCATATCCCAGTTCTTGCAATGGAAGTACATAAATAAAGGAATGCTGTTTCCAGTCTGGTGAAGAATTGGGATAGCAAGAAGCAGTGAGAGTCAGGCACTTCATAATGGAGACTAGGCAGACAGGAGTAAAACTCAGCAGGAACCTCTTCCTAGCAAGGCAAATCTACTTGGATCTTAGTGTGACCTTGTATTAGTCTGATATAAAATCAGTTACTCTGGGCTGGAAAATTAATTCAGGAAGGGAAATAAAAGAATACTAAAACCTCACATTCCCTTAATGGAATTTTTGAGCCTGCACATATTGTTTTCATTTTTACAAAAAATAAATTACAAGGCACAGAGTGGCATTAATGCATTTATGTTTCTTATGTTTTCTTGCAATACTATTCCCTTTCCTGTAGGTTATATGTCAAAGAATAAAGTATGCAGACTAAAAGCTCTGACAGTCTTGTGTATGACAAGTTGTACAATAATTGCAACCGTCATATACAGCTTGAATATTAAGTGGAAGAAGTGTGGTCTAACAAATAAACTTGGTATATAGAGACGTGCTTAAGTTCTTTATCCCTTCCTTCTTTTTC
Source organism: Dendrocincla tyrannina (assembly GCA_035047865.1). NCBI lineage: Eukaryota > Metazoa > Chordata > Aves > Passeriformes > Dendrocolaptidae > Dendrocincla > Dendrocincla tyrannina. The sequence goes on from JAWWMP010000116.1 coordinate 48,408,858, forward strand.
TTAATGAAGAATTTCTGCTTTGAGTAAGGACAAGTTCAGTATTGGAATATCTTCCTCTACCCCACTGCTCGCATATGTACAACTTAAATAATTTTCATCTGTGTCCATGTTAAGAATTATTATCCCAGAAGAAATGGATTTGACGAGAGTTTGAAGCTCTATGAGAGTGAGGACCATGGAGGCAGCTGTATTTCACACACCTACGGCAGCATTTACAGAAGCCATTAAAACATTCTACAGCTAAAAATTCTGTTAATATAAGAACAAGATCTCTGGTATATTGGGAAGTTACGTGACTGAATAGGTGCTATGATATGAACAAGCTACTTGTAAGGTGAGCCAGAATGCTAGTCAGCTGGTTACAGGCACACTCTTACTCTGGTTAATCTAAGATGGATGTAGTTACTTTTTTCCCATAGTCATAATACCAGACTGGCAGTGATGTTTGCTATCTGGAAAGGCAGACTGGAAAACAGCAATGCCAAGCAATGCTGGGATTTAAATGGGCAAAATAAACACTCATGAATCCAAACTCCAATGCAGCAATGCATATTTGGAGGGAAAAAAAATCCTTTACATACAAGTTTGAAGTCTTTGCATTAAGCATTTGATAATTTACTCAAAGCGTTAGAGTTGGCAGAGTTGTCATGACTGAAGTCAGAACAGCTGTTGAAAATTTTGAACCAGGTAGACTTACATGGTTATAAGTCCAAGCCCAGTTAAGTTAAAATTTTAATTTGGTGAAATATTTCTCTTAGTTTGCGAACATCAGCATTTCTCCACACATTTGTAGGGGCTGAAAAATTCTCCTGCCCATTGTCACAAAGTATTTCATGGTCAAAGGTCTATGCAAATTGTTTGTCCTAGGGAGATAAGGTTCTTCATACCTTCCACAAGGTAAAAGGAGACAATTACCTAGAAAAAACAGAGCTAAAAATGTATCTGGCCACTGCCCTTTGCATAGGCGCAGAGAAGGATGTGGTGTTGACTACTGCATCCTTCACATCTTCTCCAGCCATTTCTGGATGTTTGCATGATATGATTACTACAGAGAAAGGAAGCAGGAGCTAACCAATGAAAACAAAATATGCAGCATTTTTACCAGCATCTTCTTAATGACAGTAAAGCAAGCGAGTACAGTTGAGTTTCCAGAGTTACATCCATGTCATTTTTTCCCAGAGGCAGTGTAGTCAGCTAAATGACTGCATTTGTGTCCTTCTGATAAAAGTCTGCATCACATTTCTGCATTAAAAAAATCTTCAAAGAAAAGATTCTTCACAGAAGAAATACACCTTTGAAAAAGTGCTTTGTGTTTTCTAATCTCATTTTGATAAAAACTTGAAACCATGAATTGAGCCTGAGATAGAAAAAGAGTTCAATCTAAACAAATGGTTAAGGTTTCATGAAGATATAAGGGTTTCAAAACAGGAGATTAAGTGAGTGCCAGATGAACATAACTACATGCAACTCTATCTGCTCTACCCATGATGATAGCAATTTTGTGGGAGTCAATTGCTCAAAGAATCTCACAGATCTTGAGAATAAATTATGAGGAAGGTTGCTGCCTTCTAAGAAGGAATATTAATTTATTCCACCTTGTGAAGTTGATTTGTTCACATGATATGATGACAGGATATATAAATATTTTTTGCACATTTGCATGACATTCTTGCATTGGCATAGAAAAAACAAAAAACTAGGAAATTTCAGAGCAGGAAGTCTTTGCATGTAGTGTTTATCTTTCCATTTTGTTGACATACAAAAACTCTTTTGCATGTTGATACAGTGCTATGGTCTCTTCACTGTTCCCCAGAGAGCCTTTCCATGTGAAGCTTGGAAATGTTACAGCCAATCTGAAGCTAAATACAATTCTGTTAAACTATTATTGGCATCCAAAGATCTGACAGACTGTAGAGATCACATTTCATATACACATAGCCATTCTTGGATATGATATTTCCTGTGTCATAAATGCTACAGACTGATCCAAACATTACAGAATGAATAACGAAAAGGTTAATTGAATGTCCTTGCTCAAACTTGCTAGCTCCAACTGTGAAGATATAAATGAGAAAGAAAAACACACAAAAAAAACCCCCTACCTAAAATAACCCATTATATTCTAAATAGGCCAGGGAATCAAGAGAAATTAACCTTGCTGTAGACCAAAATGGAACAAATTCTATCTTTCTGGTATACTCAGAGAAATATCCTGATATAAACTCTCTTGTATTTTGAATTCAGGAACAGTTCAATCTAATTCTATGGTTGGTACTGATGAGAGCTGTGAAAATGTTCTTGGGTGACAAAATAATAAATAAGAATTGGGCTAAAATTGGAAAATTACATCTAAACATCAAACAAAATGACTAACAGACAGAAAATGCAGTATAAGCAAAACTGGAGTAATGCTTTTTATGGACACAAGTGGTGTGTAAAAAGTCTAAAGCTATACTAAGTGGTAATTTTTCTGTATTATCTAAATTATATGTGCAAAGACTTGATTTACTCATTTGTGTCGATAAGTATGTGTTTGAGTGTAAGGGAATTGCTTGCCTCCACTTTCCAAGTCTGACCTAGCTGATGTGTATATTTGACTCAAAAAAATCTGAAGTATACAATGCTCAACAAGAAGACCTGACTAACTAGCTTTTTATTACTGATTAAGTGTAACAAACTGTTCAAATGTATATTCTGTTTAAATATGACAATTGAAAAAAATGTAACAGTATAGAAAATGGTAAAGAGTAGTCCAGTTTTCCAAAAAAAGCCTAGTAAAAGAAATGAGTTACTTTAAGGCCACTCTGTCTTACGAATACTCTTTGAAGGCATGTGTCAGACTATAAACTCTTGTTTGTTCCAGAGCCCTCCCTTTGTGCAGTGTTGGCACTCAGATGCATTTATGCAATAAGCCCAAAGATGGAGTGAGAGAGTCTTTTATAATAACTCAGTAGGAAAACTAACTTCAATAAAGCAACCCCTGAGTATGTTTTAGTTAATAATGGTTTTTGTACTTCAGCAGATGAATTAAATGTAATTATATAAAATAAACAAACTAAAAAACTCCATCTGTTAAAGCAGTTTAACAGAATCTGAAGAACTAAATTAAAGGAAAAGGTCTCTGTGAGCTCACTCCCATAACAGAAACAAAGGTGACATCCAAGTCCACAAAGTTGCTGTCTTCCCCCCTGTTGGGGTACATACTGTGTCTGCTAGGAAGGGCTAGACAGTAGCAGCTACCACAGCTGGGACAACACTCCAAATAAGTGAAACATAGAAACTTCTGCCAAAAAAACCCAATTATTTGTCCTGCCCTACCCAGACCTATCTTTAAAGTCTGGAATTGAGCTGATCATATTCACAGTGAAACAAGTTAAGGAGACCAAACAGGAGCTCACCAAGAAGAGGTAAATAGTCTCTGGTGAGGTTTCAGCAGAGAGCAAGTCAAAAAAGGATGTGCTCTATAGCCCTGCCTTCAAAACTGTGGCAAGCAAATGCTTCACTAAATTGCAATCATTTGTATTAGACTTTATACATATTAAAACCCTGGCGCTGAGTTCCAGTCGCACCTCACACACCAGAAGTCTGTAAGATACAAGGTTTGTCCCCTCCTGAAACACTAGAAATTTTATGGGCTATCCTGTAGTTCCTGTCCCAGTATAAGATGCAGCTATCAATACATCATGTGTTACCAGAGTTATTCCTGGCCATTGAAAACCTGATCCAGATAACTCCATTTATGTCTAACTTTATGTTAGCATGTTTTATGTTTCAGCAAAACAGCCAAAGAATTCTCCATCATCAAACCCGGTAATGTTCCCACTTCCCAACCTCTGGTTTAATTAGTTGAGATGAAACCTCTTTACCTTCCAGGGGCATCTCCCTTTTCATCAAACCAAACTTCTTCTCCAGAAACACCGATGAATGAGGATTTGAGAAGGAACTCCAAGAGCTTGCTGCCATCAATTGGCTTCATAGCATCACAGAGTCCAACATGTCCAGGGCAAAGGGAATGATGCATATTTTGTAGCCCATGAGCCATAGCATATATAGCATTGATGACAAATCCCATTTTACTGTCCTGCACATAATTCTCTTCTAGGCTCTCATTGCCTGCAATAATAGGAAAAAATTATTGTTATAAACAAAGATGAAATAACATGAAAATACAAAAAAGCAATTATATGTAAAATGGGATTATTTCTCTTATAAAGCTTTAGAAGCATAAAGAAGGAACCAGAGTGTGATTTTAAATAAATAAATAAATAAATAAATAAATAAATAAATCACTTTCCTTGCCTCTGCCCCGGAAATCTTTAATTCATTGCATGTGAAATGTTTCATGAGAAAGCACCAGTTAAATTGAATTGACAGCTTTCACTTGTTATTTTTTTAATTTTTCCTTGTCATCCCACAATGTTATTTATGCTAAGAAAGGTTAAACAGCCCAGTATCAAGAGTGATATGTTTCAACTGGTACAATTTTTAAAAGTAATTTCCTTGTAAATTTGACTTTTTGTTACATGTGAAAACTTTTAATGTCATGTTTTTGAGGGTCAAGATAGCAATGTCCCTTTCAGTGTTAATAAGTAAACAGTGTAAATCAGCATCACTTCTTCAGTTATCAGAAATAATCACTTTAGCTAAAAGTAGTAGCAGTTTTGCCAAGTTGGGATTGCTACAGAAAGTCAAACAAGATTTTTATGTAACTGCATCCAGTGCAGACACTGGAGTCTCCGTCCACTGCTTAGAAACAATGTGGTGGTGAAGGTTTTCAGCACACGTATTTTATCTCTGATCTGCGGATGGGCCAGCACTGTCATGGGGTGCTGTTTGTGGCTGCACCTCACATTAGCCCCTGCTGGGTCCTGGGCCATTCCCTGCTTCCCCTCACAAGCTGCTGAATACTGCCAGCGCCGACCCCAGGTCACTGCAGACCTGTGCTGTGGGGTCCCGAGGCAGCTGGAAGTAAGAAACATCCTTGTTTTGTTTCTTTCCCCTTGAGTCATTCGATCACAATATGCTCCAAACTGCAAGATGCTTTTATCTGCAGCCTCCCACATTACTCGATGTTTAACAGGCATTGGCAATACAGTCTCTGTTACTTTCTCACAGTAACACCTTGTCTCCACCAGGGAAGTAGGATGTGTGAGAGACTAGGTGTTAAGTGACACTTCTTGAATCCAGGTTGAAGATATCTGCTGTTTTAATATGAAGAAAAGAGTTAAAAACCTACAAGTTCACTGAAACATTCAAGTTGAAAGAATAGTTCCTTACCCTAACGTAGATATTATAAGGCTGTCAAATAAAACCGTGAAAACCATCCTTACATTTATTCTCAGAAACAGCTCTGACTTGGTAGGTCTTCTCGGCTTGTTTGCCTTAGAACTCAGCAATGTCAGGTGGGAATTCATTAGAGCAGCAGAGATCCCCAAAGGCAGGGACATCTAGCTTGCTTTCCCTGGGTCTCATTGCAACTGGGCAAGAAAACCTTGTTTCAATAACTACTTTTCCAGATAAGCGGCACATAGCAAACAGTTGTGATGCTGAATTAAAAAAGCCTTGTGAAAATAGCCTAATCTGACTGAATGAGTTCATGTGCTCCTCACTGATATACACTCACTGCCAGCACCATCAAACAAGGAGCACCTGGAGAAATTCTTCCCAGAGGCAACATATCTGCCACTTTCTTTGTGGGAGAAGGTTCATAGCTCCCATTCAAATCATATGAAACCAATACCATTCAGATCAATGTTCAGAAACACAGAGAGAATAAAAGCCTTATGTGCAAGTTGACAGAGCATTTACCCAGGGAAGCAGAGAGCGTGCCAGCACATATGTACCCTCCTTTATGTACGGCATAGCCTAGACATCTGTTGCCTCTATACATTAATATTCAGTCTCAATATACTATCTCTGGGTGTGTTTTATCTGATGATTAGTCCCATAGGATTAGCACACTGTGAATTTATCACTGATTCTGCTTTCTTGTAGATAAAAAATGAAAGTGTTCTCCATCCCGAAGAGACTGAGAGGCAGAAAGCACCTGGCCTTAGTGCAGCACTCCTCTCTTTCTTGTGAAGCTTCCAGGCAGCGGGGTGTGGAAGAGATCACAAAATGACTGATAGTGCACTGCACTCACTATCTGCTGTTTTCTACCTGAAAGTTTATCTCAGATACTTCCGCGATATCTCAACTAGTTAAAAAAAAAAATATATATATATAAACATCAGTAAAGCTTGCAGGAGATAAGGATAGCATCCATATGCTTTTCCTAAGGCAAGAATTCAAGTGAGTGCTGGAGGTAGAAAGCTAAATGTAACAGAACTTGCCAATGTTTAAAAAGAGGCCATTTCTCTCAAGTACATATTAACTCAGCAAAAAACGCTTTTGTTTCTCATATTTCAATATAGTTTGCATACCTCCAAAGAGAATAAATATTTGATGGTGGGAGGATTCGCTTTGGACTGTTTAGCAATGAACACCTAGCTTACACTAAGACTCCAAGCATAGTACTACACTGCAGAGGTGACTGCCTTAATGTCACCTATAGAAGCAGTCGTATTGTAGTGGAAAGCAAAATGTGAAGCATTATATGGTAATGAATTATCTCCAGATCAATAATATAAACATCCCTATGTATAAAAAAGACACTTTCCAGTAAATTTTTTATTTAAACTTAACTTCCTAGAGTCAAAATCAACTTTCTTTTATTTTCATCTTTATAAGTTACTGATAAACTCATGCATTTGAACTTGTAAAAATTCACTTATGATGATCAGTAAGAATCACGTGGGTTTTTAAAACTAATGAAATCATGTAATTATGTTCTACCAGAAACAAAACAGGCATTTAATATTCAATTAAGTTCTCATAGGGCACCTTTTTAATACATGCTAGAACTTCACTATATCTGTTATGGAGCTTCTCTGTAAAGTTGTGTTGTTCCTCAGTAAGTCTTTGAAATGTAACAAAGGGCTAAGCAGGACTCTGAACTGTGAAACTTTTATTTTTTTCTTCCTCTCTTATCTTTTAGAAAAAAATGCCATTGATCTACAAAGACTAATTTGAACACTAAGGTTTATTAACATTAAAAATAAAAACCGTTTTGTTAGTTTCCTTCCTTTTTTTTCTTTTTTTTTTTTTTTTACTTTTTTTTAAATTAATTTTAGAGGTCTTAGCTTTCACTAAGCAAAGTTATAAGTCATGTGAGCACTGGATTAATTGAAGTCACTCAAATTAGGCTGTTACTTTTTTGAATGACCTTGAAGAATTCAGGTGTCCTAAATTTCATACTTACTTATCTTTGTATTGGGTGTAATGTAAATCTTCCTTTAATAACCTAATTTTAACACTTTCTCGATAGTCTGGGTCACTTTTTTCTGATGGCAGTTTTAATTTTAGTCTTTATTTCTGTCAGTTAATCTTGAAGGCGGAGGGTATATACACACATACACTACTAAATGAAAAAGAAAAAAAAAAAAAAAACAAAACATACAAACAAACAAACACCAACCAAAAAAAAACCCAAACCCTACACCTTGGCTACACACAACTGAAAAATGCTCCAAATACTGCTAAAAGTGATGTGCCTATGTACAGAGGGAAAGCAAGAGGAGAAGACAGGCCAAATTTTCATGAAACTCACTTTGAGTCTTTCCTTTTACCTTTGTGTGCCTCACAGCTAATTAATATTTGCTTCAGCTAAGTATTTAAAAAGACCTGAAGCAATCATGAATGTAGTCTAAAGCTTTTGCTGTGAAGTCAGTGTAGAGCTAACAGAGTTCTTGAGAGCATAGGGCATATTTTACAAATCCCACTTCACAAACTGAAATAAAGAAAAAGTAAGCTATCAGAATTATGGTAAGACATGAGTTAACTTTCATATATAAAGATAGGAGAAATTCTGTTAATATTCAATATGAAACTGCGAACAGAGGATTATTCCTTTGCAGTCCTCAGAAAGGTTAGGGAAGGAGAGAATTGTGATGGAAAGATATGTAAAAACATTTTGGTTGGGGAATCTGATGAATACCTAGCCAGTTGGCAAATTTTGAATAAAAACATGCATTTGATAAAGAACACAGTCTGTTCACAGATGACTCTTGATTAGATTAAAAAGCCAAAATCTGTTGAGTCAAATTGTTATAAATTAAAATATTTCATCTGGAATAGGCAAATAGTTTTATGGTTTGCTACTGTCCTGTGCTAAATATTTAAGGTCACATAAAAATCTATTTTGGTGTCTTGGTCTAGTTAGCAACTGTTATGAGAACTATCTTCTTTTCTAGTGGTCCTGACAGAGGTATGAAGTATTAAAAATTGTATATACTGCTTGCTTTATTTGTAGTGGTTCTTCCCAGGATTGGCATGCTTTATGGGTAGGCCATATGAGATTTCAGCTTTGTTGCAAGCTACAATATGGTGATGGTTACATTCAATATGAGTGCTAATATATGCAAAAAAATATTCTAGAAGGAGAATTGGGGCTAAATTTCACTGGGGAACTGAAATAAAAGACATTTTTCATACTTTGGTTGCATAGTTGGCTTGTATGTGTAACAACCTGGCACAAAACTATGCCAAAGAGGGCTCCCCCTGAAAAAAACAGGTAGCAGAGCAGGTGTGAACTAGTAAAACAGTACCCAAGCTCATAGCAATTGTCCATTTGCATTGGACAAATTATGGAGGTGGGTTTCTTATGCTGTCCTTCAGTCCCAACATACACCAGGTGTAAAACACTGAAAAAGGCTTCTTAGACAGGTCGTCAAAGCCTCAAGCCTGTCTGTGTTTGGAGCCATTTGGACATTGTAGAGCCTTTCCAACAGAACTGAATTAAAAAACCCCTCCAACTAAACAGAAGAAACTCCAAGGGTTCTGAGGATATGTTTCATCTGGCTCTGTACAAGTTTGTGTAGAGATGTGCTAGTGTCATAGTGTGTCCTTGGAACCCAATGGAAGTCAATATCCTACAGTGTCTCATGTTACAGAAGACCTGACAAATGTTGGCCATAACAAATTTGTGCCATAGGATCTTGCAAGGAGCAGGGCAGAAGGTCAACATGTTGAATGGACCAGTCATTTTAAATCTGAGACTCTAAAGGTAAGAACCAAATGTTATTCTGGAAACTAAATAACACATGAAAGGTGATTAACAAATTTAGTTTACAGTAAGATTTTAGGATATTTGTCTACTTAGAAAAATTAGAGAACTTTTATTTAGATGCTTAACTATTTAATTATTGTTTTGTCTTTGGATACATTGGAAAGAAAATGTAGTCAATTCTGTTTTGTTACCAATTTGTTGAGGTTTTTTGTTTGTTGTTTTGTTTGTTTGGGTTTTTTTCATTTTATTTAGAAACATAGAATTACTTAGGTTGGAAAAGTATTTTGAGATCATTGAGTCCAACCATTAACATGACACTGCCAAGGCCATCCCTAAACCATGTCCCCAAGTGCCACATGTACACATCTTTTGAATACCTCCAGCAATGGTGACTCAACCACTTCCCTGGGCAGTATGTTTCAATGCTTGATGAATCTTTCAGTGAAGAAATTTTCCCTAATAGGAAAGGAATGTAGGGTGCATTTGACCCCTCATCCAGAGCACTGATAAAGATGTAAAGCAGGATTTAAATCCTTGGCAACCCTGCTAGAAACCAGACGCCAGCTGAATTTAACTTCATCTACCACTGCTCTCTTGGCCTCGCCATCCAGCCAATTTTCTACCCAGCAAGAAGTACACTTATCCAAGCCATGAGCAGCCAGTTTCTCCAGGAGAAAGCTGTGGGAAAGGCTTTACTAAAGTCCATGTGGACAACATCCATCACCTTTCCCTCATCCACTACATGGGTCACCAGATCACAAAAGGAGACCAGGTCGGTCAAGGAGGATCTGCCTTTCACAAACCCATGCTGCCTGGGTCTGATCCCTTGGTTGTCATGCAGGTGCCACATGATGGCATTTGGGATGATCTATTCATTCCATAACCTTTCCTGGCACCAAGGTCAGGCTGGCAGATCCTCCTTCTGGCCCTTCTTGTGAGTAGGTTTTACATTTGCCAGCCTCCCGTTGACTGGTACCACCCTAGTTATACAAGACTGCTGAAAAATGATGAAAGTGGTTTGAACATCTGCCAGCTTCCTCAGTACTCTTATGTATATCCCATCCTGCCCCATAGACTTGTGGATGTCTATGCAGTGCAGTTGGTCACTGACCATTACCCCTTGGATTATGGAGGCTTCATTCTGCTCCCTGTCCCTGTCTCCAGCTCAGGGGGCTGGGTACCCCAAGAACAACTCATTCATACTATTAAAGACTGAGGCAAAGAAGGCATCAAGGACCTCAGCCTTTTCCTCATCTTTTGTCACTCTGTGTCCCCCTGCATCCAACAAAAGATGAAGATTGTCCTTAGACCTCCTTTTGTTCCTGATACATTACTACATACTTGTCTTTTCTGGCAGTAGTCAGATTCTGTCCTACTTGGGCTTTGGCCCTTCTAATTTTTGCCCTGCATAACCTCACAACATCCTTGTTGCCTGCCCTCTTCACCCAAAGGCCGTGAGTTTCAGCCAAAGATCTCTGTTCAGGCAGGTTAACCTTCTTCCCTGATGGCTTATTACATGGGAACATTTAATAATAACTAACCCTCTGAACAACGTTGCCAAACCAAGAGTCCATGACATAACTTTTGCAAAGGTTCATTTGTTTTAACTCATTTGCAGTTACTCGTTTGATATTTTACAAATATTTTCAGTCTATTCCCTCTTATATTCTATTTATAGTGGTTTTTACACTATCTAACATCAAAGGTAACAAAAAATTATGTAACAATTGCACTTTAAGGCATTGCAAAATGAATGATGCAGATTATAATGTCTCTAGATGTGATTGGTACAACAATGGTGTGTTCAAATCATGTGCACTAAATGGCTTTTTTTCTCCATATCACTTTCTTAGCAACAAATGTATTCTGTTCAATAATATTTTATGGTTGAATGAAATCCTCACATCTCAATGGTATAAAGAGAACTTTTGTTCATGCTACTGTGCACATTATGTCCAAATATAAGTCACAGGCAACAAGTCAGTTATTCTAGATGAAAACATCAAAAACCTCACCTCTTCCAGCCCACAATCAAATAACAAGTAACAAGAACTTCTGAAGTTTTATTTTTGTAAGTAACTGCTTGTTTTCTGGACAATTCAAGCCAACTGCCTATGAGGGAAAGGCCAGGAAATGCTGTTTGGTGACCAGAACAAGCAATTGTGGATCAGTGCCACAGGTTTCACTTGTCATGGGCTGTCTTGATGACTTTGCTGTCTATATGTAAGATGCTGTGACCAACAACAATTTGTGGAAAAATTATTATTTGTGTGTTTTTCCAAGCCAAAAGATGGTCATAAAAAAGGGAGGTTTTGTTACAATCTCAATTAAAAAAATATTTGTAATTTTCATGAGAGAGGATTAATGGGCTGAAAAATTTGTCAGAGACCATAATAAATGTTTTATTCAACTTACAACAGATGATCCCATCACAGTAAATTGTTTCTTTTATGATTTCTGCTTCCAGGAAACCTATTATTATATTGTTCTCAAACAAAAAAGGACCACATGTGTAATCGTTACCCCTTCACTTCCTACTTTGATGTCTGTATGTTTGCAGCAGGGAGGCAAGTCCAAGAGGCATCTAAATACAGGGAACGAGTGGAGAGACAGAACATATAGGGAGGACAGTAAGGCTATCAGAAGGATACAAGATGAAACAGGTAACTCAGTTCCCATTGTATGTGAACTATTTGTTTGACTGGATGAAGCCCCACTATTTGTCAGGTGAGGGTGAGGCAGGATGTATTATTTGAGAATAGAGAGCTTTCCTTCATTGCCTCCTGAGCATCATGTCCCTGCTATACAGAAAATAATGCATCTCTCTATAGAGAACTGCAAGTTGCTCTGCCCTTTGCAAAGAAGAGAGGAAGCAGGGGGCAGCTAAAAGGAAGGAATATCTTACAATATGCTGGTTCTACACCAAAATTCAAAACATGCTGATAAACATTTGACATCTTACAGTACTCATGAAGCAAAAAATGGAGTTCAGAGTTTTGCAGACTTCATTTTCAGGATGCCATTAAATCAGAAAGGTTTTCTTCTATTCTTCAAATGGTTTTTATTTCCCCAAGCAAAGAGATTCAATTCATGCAATTACATTTGATGTATTTTCCCCTGAAAAGCTAAGATATAATTACAGTTACCAGTGGAGATACCCTGCTATTTTGATTCTGAGCATGGGGAAATCTATGAGACAGCTAGATACTACTGCTTTGTTACATCTACTGAATGGTGCTTTTTAATTGGGATTACTGTACTTCTATTCTTGTATGTAACTGGAGAGAAAAGAAAGACATTCAAAAGCTGGGTGTTCAGCTAAAACTCCTCAAAATTTACACTAGAATTCCCTAAGACACTAATGGGATGGTGATTGCAGCAATATTTGTAGGTAGGGGTTATTTATTTTCTCTAGAAACTCTGGTCAAATCACTGATGAACTTTTTTCTCCTGGAATAAAGTTGATATTGTATTTAATAGAATTTGGCCCTTTTTTTGACTTTTTTTTCCAATCTTATCTTTCACAAATGTCAACTTAATGGCTAAAGGAAATCAAAATATGAATTCAAGGCACAGGTTCTCCCTCATTTCAGGTGTCTAACACCTAAACTTTGCAAGATTAGTCCCCTTTTTGGATATAGATCACCAGTGTCTTCAGTTTCCTTGTCTGTTTTTATGAGGATGCCACATTATTCCTCTGTGTTTGAAAGGAATTGTCTTCCTTTGTCTCTCCCTGTGTGTCAGAGGCAGTGGGAAAAGATTATAATTAAATTTACTTTCTTGATTCTCCATATCATGTTATGTAAGCACATTAGAGCTTTAAGAGCTTAGTGTCAAAGACTCTGAAATGAGTCTGGTATACACAAATACAACAGTGCCACAGTGAAGCTGAAATATTATGAAGAAAAATGACTGCACAAGTCACTGATTCACTCATTAACCAGATGCGGATGGATTCTCGGAGTCCCTAGGCGCAGGACAAGAGAAAGGGGACTGAGCAGTGCTACCAGCCTTACACCAAGTCTGAACTCACAGGTCCAACCCATCCACCATGAGACTTGGGAGCAAAATAAAAGGAAACTGATTTCTGCTCCTTCATTTCCCAGTCTGCTAACTTCATTAAGCAGATGCAAGAGTCTGAAGCTTGCTTTTCTCCCTGCCCTTTCTGCCTCTTCCCACAGACATTCAGACTCTCACACAATTATGACTCCAGGAAAAGTGGATTTAAGACGTAAACACCAAGTGACAATGCACATAATTCATGCTTACACTGTGGGAAACGATAAAGTTGTGTTCAAATATGTCTTTGTCCAAGAGAGCAGAGGAAGCTTTCCTCTTGTGTCTCCTTTCTAATGACACAAAGAAGCTAAGCAGGGGATGAGAAGACTGTAATTTTCTTAAGGCTGGCTGCAGCTTCAAGTGAACGTGAAGATTGGGCATGCCTGATGTGTGAACATGACAGAGCAGGGATGAGCAGGCAGAGCACGTCTGGGTGAGATATTACATATTCACAAACACTCCCTGCTGATGTATATTGCTGCAGTCCCTGTCTGCCTTCAGAAGAGGCTAGAGGGAGGCTGGAGACCTTGTAGCAGCTGCCAGTGTGGCTTTACCAGAATTGCATCCCTGGAGTGGGAGGCAGTTGGGGGCAAAATAGGCCTGTGGTGGAGAAAAAGTTTCTTTTCTCCTTCTCCATAAATCTGCACTGCTTAGTCTAGGCTAGCAGTAAAAGGAAGGACTTGAAGGAAAATATAATGCACCACCTAAGGGCTAAGCACAGCTGTCTGCATGCCAGCTACACCAGGAAAGTCCTGGAAAGCTGTCTCTTCCTGCACTAGGCTGCCCCTGGCAAGGTGTAGCTCTGTACCATCACAGGTTTGCAACATACACAGATTGTTCCCCATGCATTTATAATTCCTACCACTGAGAACTGAAAGAAGATGATCACAGAGTTGCAAAGTTGCAAGAATACATGTCCACAGAAGTATTTATAGCAGCAGGAAAAGGAGCAAGAAACAAGCAGAGAAATTCCACAACTTAATGTAGAGGGGACACGCTGTTAAATTCAGGTCTGGAGAGATCCACTTAGAGCAGATGGCTTGACAGAAGCTCATCAGCCTAATAAAGCTTCTGTAGGGGATGACAGTATGGCCTGAAGCTTCTGTGTTTCGTCCCACTGTGCTAAAATTCTTCATAAGAAATTGTACTTATAAAAAAATCTAGGGTTTATGGCCCTAAGAGGATGATATGCTGAGATTCTTTCTCCTCTAAACAAGCCTGCAAGCTGGCATTTGAAACCTCTTCTGTACATATGCACTGCTATTAGCTGTTAAATGCTTGGCAGGAAATTTTAGCATTGCTTCTCTTTGTTCCTAGCCTTCAGTGGAATAAGCATGATGAAATAGCTCTGCAGAAAAGACTAGTTTTTAATTAAATAGAAATGGAAGAATCTACAAAGTATAGCTCAGTACAAGGTGAAAAAAAAAACCCAGCTCACTTAAAAAAAAATAAATTAAAAAATCCATACCTGTGATATTTGCATGTGTACTTCAGTGAGATCAGCTTGAGAAATACAATTCACAGCATGTTCACTAGTGAAGCAACATAACAAAAAACTGCCAAAAATGTTAAGTTTTAAGGTTATTGATTACCTCATTTGGGCAATTATTTTAATTCCTATCCTTGGGAATTAATAGAATAGAAAACAATAGAAGAAAATAACAGCCCCTATTTGAAATAAATCAGGTTCTGTATCTCGTACTCCCAGGCAAAGTATCAGTACAATTGGTTTGAAATTTATGAGCAATCATTTTCATGGTTGCATTCATGCACTAAAGCAGAAGTATACTTAAAACTGCCACAATGCACGTAAAATTATGAATGTTCATTATTATGCATCTTCTAAATGACGATGTTTGGAATTAACTCCATCATGAATCAAGTAAGCTGGAAATGTAATTCACCTACTTGATGACCATAAAAAAAATAGTCAATATTTGCCACTTTCAGCTTATGGAAGTCCATCCCTGATTAAAATACTCTCATCACTTATTGGAAGACTCGTGGAACTGATCAGAAATCACATGGAAATACAGTGGTTTATTACAGTCAAATACCCAAACATAATATTCAAGACTTAAAACTAGAAATCAATAAAACTCTGATTGTGATTCTGAACTTGGCAATATATTGTCAGAAGAAATTTAGGCTTTAAATAAATCTAGTCTAATTCAGATAGTTAAGACATAACATTAAATGACATGTTCATTCCAAAAACAGATAACATAGAAGATTATCTGAAGTGATTCCAGCATCTTTCTTAGAGACAGAGATTAATTATTAGGAGATCTTGACAAATAATTATTATGACTAATTTGGTTTTCTTAAATGCTGGACTGTGTACAATCTGCCTGCAAAATGACCACAGCATGTTCTATTACTTATTTGAAATTATTATTTATCTTCTACAGTAATATATTATTTCTTAGCTTCTATTTTAATTAGAAATTAATATTTCATCTAAAAACCAGGAATAAAATATGCCAGATGATTTTTTCTTTGATTGAACGGTTTTTATTAGTCATCAGCAGATGCTGATTTCAAATCATAATATAGCATTTGAAATCCATCTTATTATTTCATTAACTGACTAAAATTTAATGCTGACAAAGGCATTCAAAAGGACAAGTTCAGGCTTTATATTTAAAGGACATAGGCAACAACACAGTTATTTTAGTGGAAGATTCACAAACAGGCTGAATGGAATGGAGGGCTTTTGCCCTGTCTCATCCTGGCCAGAGGCCGTACTCTGACATGGCATCATGATCCTCAAGTCCCAGTTTAATCTTTGACTGTGATTCTTTATTTTGTTTTAATCTTAATCATCTTCTCTTCTATTCTTCTGTCTCCTTTCTTGAGAATATGACACCAGGGGATTTAATTTGTTACTCTTACTATATGTTCTGTAGTTTTTTCTGTCAGTCACAGTTCAACAATAAACTATCTCTGAGCCTCTCTCTCACAGGCTCTGCAGGGTCCTGCAACTGCCCATGGTCTGAAAGCCTCAGGCACCATTTTAATGCAATTATTATTTAATGCGGTTATTATCACAGAGACCTTGGATGTGCCTGCTTCTCTTGCTTTCTTATACAGCCTCCCTCCAGTGCCATCCTGGATCCTGACCAAGTATGTGTAAGGACAAGATTCCACAGAGCCTATTTTCTACATGACCTGAACTCCTGTGGAGAAACAGTTAAAAAGAAAGAAAACCCAACCTCCATTCTTCTGCTCTCCCTCAGGTAGCTATGTAACCTTGCTGCCTTATTCGCACACTCAATAAAAGAAATATTTAGAACTACTATTCTGAACAGATCAGTTATTTGGAACAAGTCTAGCAGATAATAAGTTGCTGCTACTCTTATATGAGACACGAATGAACACACTTAATATCAAATTCATTTACAAATGTAAAGAAATATTTGCAGATTTTTATGTTATTTGGCTAGCTTTAATAAAGCTTTTCACTCTCAATAAACAAGAAAAAAATACCTTATAGGTATTCCATTGTAACACACAATGGTGGAAAATGGGAAGTAAAGGAAATAGGACTGATTAAATTTCAAGTTTCATGCTTTTCATATGAAGCCTGAGGCTTTATCTGAAAGAAAGGAACAGAGCTCAGTAATTCTTCTGCAGCTTTAGGACATTAACCACCTTGCAATACTTAAATTAGGAATCTGAATACATATTCAGGCACCTAATTAATTGACTTGATTAATACATGAACTTCTCTAGCTGCTGTTGACTTTCATGGGAATTATGGGAGATCAGTACCCTTAAAAATCAGGCCAATTTATCTAGGTCTCAGAGCACGCACTTGAGGAGCCTAATTTTGAGCATCTTCATCAGAAAATGTTGGTTCAGAATTGAAAATAATCAACCTTCATATTAACAATAGAATCCGATCCCACTGAATGTGGCAAAGGAGTTAATAGAAATCTATTCTCTGTGTATGTTAAATATTCAGTACCAGCATAACATCCTAACAGTCAGAGTCTTTAGATTAGAGTGGAAAAGCATGATGAAAGTAATAAAATACACATATGCAGTTGCGTTCAGAGAATCCCCTGGCTTCCCAGGACCAAATGCAGATGCTGCAACTGCCCTGCAGCTGAAGAGCAAAGTGGTCTCAACCTCACTAACCTGCTGGGCCATGTCATAATGGAAGAGTGCACTCAGCTTTTGGTGAAAGTAACCATAGTTTTCAAATATTTGTTAGGAGGATCCAAATATTCCCATGTAACCCTTGCAATATTCAGTGCATTAATCCCAAATATGCAGATCACAAAGATTCACTTTATTTTTCCCTTAACTGGACATCTGCCAGAGTTGTATTCAATTACAATATCACAGAAAAGATCCATCTTAAAGCTAAACTAGGATTAGGAATTTCTGAAAAATATTTGCATGAGGACAATGCCTCACTGATTAGCAGCAAACTAGAGCTAAGCAAATCAGAAGATAAAATAAGTGACCCTAACCTGTATTCACACATTAAATTCAACAGAAAAACAGAGGCAGGATTCTTTCCGATTTGAAAGGATTTTAAAAGCATTCATTTTGGCTCACCTCCTTTTTTGCTGGGTGTATCTAAATGTGACAATGCAAAAAATACTGAAGTACTTAAGATCTCACAAGAAAAATGGGCAGTGATGTGAATTTTCAGATAAAATAAACCTGCGAAAAGCAGCAGAGTAAATTGGCCTTTGCAGAAAGTAGACAGTGCACTGCATAGCATGATGTGTAGAGTGCTACTGCTTTGAAGAGAACAGCCCTGCTTTTCCATTCCTGCAGAGCTGAGCCTGAATCTAGAGCTAAATTAAAGGTTTGAACTTGGGGGTCCCTCAAAAGTGCTTTCTAATAAATAAATCTCAAAAATACCAGCTGAAGGAAACCTTTGGAAATCCTCTTGTCTAGTATTTTGCTGTGCTACAGTAGCCCTCTAACTCAGACAGCAACCCATCCTAGCTGCAGTAGCTGCTTCTATAATTTTTTTCCTAGCTCCCTCCACACCACTGCAGCAGACTTCTGTGCTCCCCAGACCTCCCAGTATGAGTGGTAAAACAGAATGTCTATTCTAGCAGCACTGTTCTTCCATCAGATTATTCTCCCTATGGGTGCCACTACAGCTTATTTTGAGTAGGAAATTCTGTGGTTTGCAAGGTTCAGGTCTTACCACTCAGGCTCATAATTTATTGTTCTTTACACCACTGCTTGCCCACAACCCATTAAGAGGAACTCATTTATTTTAAGATCTCTACTTGGCTATTTTTCAGAAAATATCCCTGTGTGCAGAGTATCTCTGGGTGGCAGCTAGACATGTGTAGGTCTGTGCCTACATGTGTTAGCCATTACTGCATCTCCTTTGCACCTGTATTTATGCGGTAACACTACAAGTAATGACAACCTGTAAAATTGCAACCTGAGTTTAAAACTTTCCACCTGCAGGCAAATGAGGAAAGGGAAGATACCACCAAACAAAAGACATGGGAGTCTGACAGAAGGCAGTTGGCCTTATTTTCAGATCAGTTACTTATGTTATTTCATCTGATTAATTTAGTGGTTTGGTTAAATGTGTATATCTATGCTAATTGTTCTGATGAGCAACCTGCACAAACAATCAATTTCTAGGAACAAGTAAATTAATTTTAATTGTGTGCTTTTGTCCCCACCACACTCCTGGCAAAAGTTTAAATCACCTGTGGCAATCTGAACAGTCAGGAGTGCCTCTATCTCCCCCTAGGCATAGGAGACAGGAGCCCCAAGGAGGCACAAGGGAGCTCGATTCATGTGTCCTGTTCCTTTGCAGTTTACCCGTGTTTTGGAGAAGGCTGAATGTCACAAGCCTACATGAGGATCATCTTAATCCCAGGAGTGCAAACTTTTACTGTTAGAACACACAATGGAAAATGTAGGTGTAAATACTAGATTTGGAACACTTTTGTCATATGCTGCTGTAGTGTGTATTTTTTCTGCAAACTGTCTTCTATGCTGTTTATGCTGTTTACAAAGGCATGTATATATTGCTTCTTTCCTTTCATGACTATCTCATATTTTGTTATGGGTGCCAAAAGAAGAAAGATATTTATTTTTATTGTATATTGATTGACAGTTTGGCTTTAAAGTATTTTTGGAAATATAAAATATTTGATAAATGTATCAAGTTTCTTCCAAACATGGAAATAAAAAGCTAGAAGCAATAGAACAAAAAACTGTCCAAAATGTCTTCTCCAACTAATTCATAGGATTTATCACAGATAAGCACATTATTAATCTTCCTCATCTTTAATCCTTGAAACCTGTCTGTAAGCTTGTCTGGGAAACAAAATGAGACAGCTCTCCTGTCTTATCTGCTGTAAAAAAAGCCTTGACTAAGAAGTATAGCAACTAGAGTTCTTTCAGACAGGATGTCCCTAGTAGGCTTCATTCTAGGTGTCCATGAAACTGAGATCGGTTTCAATCACTAGTATGGAATGAACCTGGGATCTCCTGTCTCATGCTGAGGACAAACAGGACGCAGATCCTTCTCTACTGCAGGGACCTAAGTGTGTAATGGGAATGCAAAGCAGAGGTTAGGGAGAGCAAGTCACAGGTTACATAAGGTAAATCTATCTTGAAGAAATCATGGCATGTCTATAGCTTGATTACTTTTTCAAAAGCTTAAAAATATGTCTCCACACAGGTGATTAACAAGCAGTGACTGACCTGACAGAGTATACATCAGACTATTGTCTTATAATTAGTTTTTCTGAACTATTGTAGTGGAATTAGTTCCTACTGTAGGTGCTTCTCCTGATGAAAAGTCTCATGGGACAGGTGCTCCAGGGGGAAGCCTAGCAGATGTTGAGATTAAAGACATGTTCTCAGAGAGGCACCTACAAGCATGTCTGACACAGCAGAATGAGTCCTAATAATGTCTGCTGGATCTAATTTGCTCAACTCCAAAAAACAACTCAGGTCAACTCGCACTGGAAATGCGCTTCAGAAATGAGAATTAAAATCCAGTCCATGTCCTGGAGTGATTTGTTTACTGATATGAGAAAATGAAAACACCAGGTTATCTCATATAGATTTTGAGGAATAAATTCTTGATTAAGAGAAGGTCTAAACTACATTATTAGTGGCCTGGATGTAATCTGAAAGATGCATTAGCGAAGTACAACTGTCTGAGGATGGGAACAGGCAGCCATCATTGTTTGTCTTCCTATCTGGTGCAATAAGTGCAATCAAAGAGAACTTCATAAACAAATACAGAAAAACATCATGACAGGCATAAGTAAAGGCCCTGTAGATCTTATAAAAAATGTAATTATGTTAGAAAAAAAATCCCAACAACTTCACCGAAAATTATAAGGGCTCTATGTCTGGATGAGTTAAAACCATGGGTGATAATGGTGGCAAAAACTTAGGGATGCTTTTTAGAAAAATCTTAACTAGAGACAAACAAATCAATCCAGTTTCAGAACAACTTGCTGAAATTATTTTATTTAATAGCTTGGGTATAATATTCCGCAGGCATAGAGTACTCTTTTACTTGAACTGGTATGTCAAACAACACTGGACCGCTCTTTTTGTTGCTATGTGGGTCTCTGATATCTGAATTACCTCTGCACCATGCTCCACATCTCTTTCAGATTATGGCTGTAACAAACAGAGTGAATGATCTAAGGTGTTTACAGTAATAAAAGAATCTATATTCCCTGTCATTATTGTCTCAAGAAGTATGACTCTGCATTATACTTATCAAAGCGTAAATACCTCCTGTGGAATGTTTAGTCTTCTTCACAAGTTTTTTCTACTATCCTTATGTTCAACCCATGATTTGACAAGTTGAGAGATTTATGGTGGACATTCAGGTCTACTCAGGTGTTATGAAAATCTATGTCCTCTTTCTAAGTGAGTCTGCTGATGCAGAAAGGAGATGGGAAAAGATACATCTTAGGACCAAATTTGACATAAGAATAGGGTGGTAGAAATGAAGGCAAGCAGCATCCTGGATTGTAGCAACAGCACAGCCAGGGACTGCAGCATGTGATTACCTCACCACTACCACCACCATCCTTTACTTGGCACTCATCAGGCTGCATCTAGAATAGTGCATATGGTTTGTGAATCGTTAATACAGAAAGGCATTGGTAACCTGGAGCACATGCAGCAGAGGGCCATCAAGATGATCTGGAGCTGCAGTCCTTGCCCTTTGAGGACAGACTGAATGACCTGGGCTTGTTCAGCCTGAAGAAGAGAGGGCTGCAGGGGCAACTTAAAACAGCCCTCATACCTATGATATACCTCATATCAAGAAGCAAGAGACAGGTTATTCATGGTGAAGTATGGTGCGAGGATAAGAAACAATGGGCATAACTTGAAACAAGGGAGGTTTAGACTGGAGATGAGTCTAAACTTTTTCAAATTCAAGTGTTGGAGCAGGTTGCCTAGAGACACTGTGCCACTCTAGAAGTTTTCAAAATCCCAGTGAATAAACCTCTGATCAACTGGGTCCAAACTCATAACTTAATCTGCCTGGAGAAGGGGGTCAGACTACAGTCTTCCTGAGCTACCTTCTGAACTGAGTAATCCTGTGATCCTGTGACTGTGGCTGCTCTCAGACTGATTGCAGTTGTCTTGGACTAAGACAGAAATTAGCATATAAAGCAATCCTTAGGGCATCACCAAGGTATAAGTAAGCAACCTAAAGGGAACTTGGACTGTGACCTCCTTTGTTATCACAAAAACTACATTTTTTGTTCTTGTCAGCTACATATTATTCACTGTCAAATAATCCTTCTTCTCAAAGTTCAATTGAATCAATTACTGAATCATGAATTGCCCACTTTGTTCCACTTTGTGCTATTGAAAAATGTCTGTGCTGATTGCCTGCCAATGTATTTTGTTGTCCTAGCAGATGAACTGCTGTGAGCATAATCTGATATTTGTATCAATTCCATTACCAATTTCATAACTGTCTCTTATGGTGCAGAGGAGGACTCATCCCACCTGGTTTACATAAACTACAACCATTGTATTATCTGCCAGGTGGAGAATAAGGCATTCTATAAAAGAGCAGTTAGACCTCCATACAAGTGTTTGCATTGCACTGAATTCTACACTATTTCTGTGTGAGTGTGATTTGCATTTAATTCTGCCCATGTGCGCTCATCAAGTCCAACAGAGATAGATTTGTCACTGCAGTTTTGTGGAGAAAAAACAGTTCCATTTGGTCTACTTCTATCAGATCACAGAGGAGAAAACATCCTACAGAACTGTTGGAAAGGTATCTGAACTCTATTGCCTCACATACACAGCCTATCATCTAACCTTGCTGTCAGTGTGCAAACTCCAAAATGTGGAAAAGGCCAAGTTGTGTGATGAACTGAAACAAATAGTGACTATTACTTAGGGCAGTGCCTGAGGTTGTGTGCTAAGGGAACTTAGGTCCGTACAGAGTTAGATACCTCAGATTCCGACACAGCTCTTTTTTTGTTAGTCTAAAAATTGTCTGCTCTGTTCTGACTTTTCATCTGAAAAGCATGAAGAATGGTGTGAAGCTCTGAATTTCACAATGAGTCAGGTATCCATGCAGAGTTGCAGGACAAGCTTTGTTTCCTACAGACTATAATTACCTCATTGAATACACTGAAAGTACTTTAGTGTCAGGGACATTTTAAGAATAATTTTATATTGGAAGTGGTTTTGGCCTGATGGATATCAAGAAAACTCTAGGAGAATTACCATAATTCTCCTAGAATACGTCATTTCTACTTTGGACTTTGACTGGCTGGGAGGTACCCACCAAGCCGCTCTCTCACTCCCTCTCTTCAACAGGACAAGGGAGAAAAAGTAAAATTAAAAACTTGTGGGTCAAGATAAAGGCAGTTTAAGAAAGAAAAGCAAAGACCATGTATGGAAGCAAAGGAGAATTTTATACCTCTGTCAGCAGATAATAATCAGTTACTTCCTGGGAAAGGCAGCCTCAGTATGTAGCTGCTGCTTTGGAAGAAAAATGCCTTCATAATGAATCCTCCCCCCACATTCCTTGCCCTTCTCTCATCTTTTATTGCTTACCATGATATCACATGGTATAGAAACTTCAGTCAGTTTGGGCCAACTATCCTGGCTATGCCCCTTCCCAGCCTCTCATCCACTCCCAACCTACCACCCTTGGAGGGTGGGCACATGGCAGGTAGAGGGAGCCTCAGTGCTGTGTGAACCTTTCTGCTCAGCTGTGCCCACAAAATGCTGTGTTAACAATACCTTTATAGTTACCAATACAAAGCACAGTACTGGGAGAGCTGCTATGGAGAAAGTTAACTCCATCCCAGACAGATCCAATAAATTTATGTATAAGAAAATTTCTATCCCTTAATCATTTTCTGTTGAGGAAGAATATGTCCTATAGCAGATAGAGGGAGTGGGAAAAGAGGGGACAGGAAAAGAGACATTCCCTTATGAGAGGCATTTAGCTACAACATTGTGAAGTACGAATCAAAAGTAGTTCCCACTCATTTGGCTTCCACCCCAGTGGTAAAAGTATGTTGTTTAATTTTTGCGTGAAGGCATGATCCAAAGGAACAGTCATTGCAAAACTCTTGATGGTTTTCTTCCCTTCCCAAGGATTTGTGCTACTACTGCATAGCCCTGGTACCCCCAGATAAGCTATTCTGAAAATGTTAGACATCCCACAGACCTCATAGAGTAGAATGTGCTTGGACTTGCTTCCTTCCAACAGTGCTTAAGCCAGATAGACATTTTTCTCCCAAAACACAGACGTACATTCAGAGCTCAGTGTAACATGAGAATTTCTGAAGGACAACATCATTCTTCTCAGGAACTGAATGAGGAAATTCAAGCAGTAATTCCTGTCATCAGAGAAGGGAGATTTCGAGGAACTAGCTTTCCTTTGCGTTTTAGAGAGCCTACAATCCCAGCTAGTGCTGACTCAACAGTAACAGGGTGTGAAAAACTGGAAATGCAGCAGCTGCAATTGCTTGAGGAGAAGTCCTTGCCTATCCATGAATGATAAAAATTGAACCTCATATGCCAGTGGCAATTCTGAATAAATTACTCAGTAAAGTGATCAGATTGTATGCGAGCAAATTATAATGGGCAAGCAGTAACTGAAGATTCTCCAATACAAACTTTGTAATTAAACTTCTTTTCAAAATGGAGAGGTTCAAGTATTCTGAGTCGTTTTTTTTTAATAGGGTAGTAAGAAAAACAATACTGTCTTTTCTGGTTTTGTTTCCGGCTGCTCCTAGGCAACCCCCTGCTTGGTAACTGCAATTGCACTATGCTTCCCTAGATACCACAAGAATTTTTGTCCTTGGTTTTCTTTTTCATTAGATAGTTTCCAGAGATGCTAACTTTCCAGACATGGAAGATGAACTTGAGCGGTACTGCCTTTAAATCAATTCCTATCTGTGCCAAAATATGGGTGTGCTTTGTTCTCAGTAAGAACTAGCAGTGCACTTCTGCAATACAGAACAGATTGGGATGCAGAGATAGTCACAATACGTGCTAATAATGTGTGTGGACTCCTGGGACCACAGAGGATTCAGCTTTTTCCATGATGAAGGACCCAACGTGTCTTTTCACAGGAATATTGATGGAATTACTTGAGGTCGAAGTAAAAGCTCTTAGATATGCTGAAGTTAAGGTGCTTGATACCAGCACTGGATAGTGATAATTTTTCTAGGATAATGTAGTACTAGCAGCAGTACCTAAATCTGTATTACCACGAAAAATCAGAACTTCATCTATCAGCACTTTAATATGTTTCAAATATTAGTGTTTATTATATATTGAGCACTATGGATTCTCTCCTTCAAATTTGTGTATGGAGATACTTTGTGAAGAAAGGAAAAGGCATTCCAGACTGCTTTTTTTGACAGAGAGTTTGTATAAAGGCCTGCCTCTGTGAGGCTCAAATCTGTGAGAGGTAAAGAAGGCAGTTTCTTGGCACTGTCTTGCTAGTCCTCTTTGGAGAGAAAGGCTCCACCAAAAAGCTTTGAACCTGCTACTATTTGAAGTGACATTCTTAACCTTGCAGAAATGTCAAAAAAAAAAAAAAAAGATGTATGCATAGAAAACTCTGATGGTGTCAGACAGTCAGAGTCAGATCTGTGTAGTTAAAGAAAAATAGATACTATATTGTATTGCACCCAGATTTGCTGGGGAACATGCAAATCTCTTAATTCTGTAGGTATGTCATTATTGGAAAGAGATAACTTGCAATGCTGCCCTTTGCTGATATGAGATATTTATGAACTTTAGTGTTGTGTGTGATAAGCCTGAGAGTTAGCAGGGGTACACCACCAAATTTAAGAGTTGATTGCTTTCCAGCAAAGCCTAAGAAGTATCACACATCTTGAGACTTCATACAGAAACTTACAGTTTTTAGAGGAGAGAAAGGTGTCTGAAGGCCTGAATTGACACTTTTAACCATCAGAGTCTACCAGTGTAGAAAAATGATTTTGTGTTTCATTAGTATTATCAGAATGTAGTGGTTCCTGTCTCTGACACCTGACACCTTGAGAAGCCAGGAACACAGAGGAGACATGGAGTGATATCTCTTCAGACCCTCTCCAATGTCCAGCAGCTTCAATCCTGACAGTCACCGGTTTTCTCCCATGAATTTTTGGCTTAAGTACAATATTAGAATCTAGAGCAATCACTATCTGAAAACTCACCTACGCATTCTGTGCAGAAGTACCCCACCTGGGCTGTTTTGAACTCACCTGCTACTTGATTTTTATGCAGCAAAAGAAGAATGACTATGCTGGTTAGGACTCAAGTTTTTAGTTTCATAACCAAACAGAGGCTGGATAACAAACTACCCCTGTTTACAACAGCTGCTGAGAAGTCTCAAAACTAGGCCTTTTTATAGAGTATCACCCTGAAATGTATTTGTGTAAATGGAATGAACAGAGCAGTGCAATTTTAAGCTTTTTTCCTTACAAAAGAGGGCTGTGCATTTACATTGTGCATCAATGACTCAACTCTCCTTAGCAATTGTTGCCCATCTTGGCCTATATTAACTCCTTTGTCTGAGCTGAAGCAACCTCAAAGCCAATAAAATATATATACTATAAATCAACCTTTTATTAAAGTCAGTCACAGTATTTGGTGATGTGTCCCAGCTGTGAATAAGAGAACTGGGGGAAAATGAAATGTACTTTGGAAAGGCACTTGTTAGGAAGTATTACTGATGGAAAATGGAAGCACTGGAAATTATGAGAATGCAGCTCGGGGAGCACATGAAGATCAACTGAGATTTCTGCTAGTGGAGCTGTAAAAACAGCACCGAAATCCAGAGGAAGCCAGGGTTCACTAGTTTTTTTTCTAATGAAATTACTTCCTTACTGCCAAGTATACTTTTTTGACTAGAAAGGAAGTATTTACAAACTACAAACAAAATATTTGCAAAAATTATTCAGCATGTGTTTTACAGAAGTGTAACCGCCTCTCACTCAATTTACTAATAAATTTGATCTTACTGAAGCATTTTATATTATTTTCGCAGATTCTGAATGGAAAAGAAAACCTGTCTATGCACAAATACACTTCCCTTTCTATAAGATAAGAGTTACCTCCATCAGTAGGACAGTGTGTTTTTTATAGTGGAAACAAACTCTAAATGTTTTAATTGGTTAAGAAAAGAAAGGGTGAAGCAGATGACTGGCCAAATTTAACACTCACTAATATTCCTTAAATTTTCTTCTGCCATATTCACAGAAAATTCACATTTTCTGTGAATTTCCTGATTATTCAGTTGATCAGAAAAGCTGACTTTGAGCGGGGAAAGTATAAATTTCTTCCTATTTTTGATAGAATTTAACGATTGCTTATTTTTTGCAAGCTGTATTGCAAACTTGAACGCTTCTGTCAGCTCTAGCACAGCCCTAAAACATAAAAAGAGAACAAGTCACTCCATAACAGAGAAGAACTAAATTGAGTGGAAGCTGTACAACCAATATCAGACATACTTGCACCAGAGTTGAGATTAATATCTGTACAATTTGAGACTGGCACTTTTAAACATTTTTTTTTTTTACATTAAACAACAAAACAACACCACAAAACCCCCCAAACAAATACCATAAAAAATCCAAAACAAAACAAACACACACAAAACTTCACAAGAGAAACTCCCAAAACTCCAGAACCAGAGAAAAATTTTTGCCAGAGCACAGATTCAACAACAGAAAAATAATTGACATCTTACCAGTGCAGTTCTTCTGGAAGTTGGGATTCTCTAGTGGGTGCCCGGGGATGCGGCACTGAAATCTGTGCTGCCAGAACTCAGGAAACCAAGGATTGCGGGTGTTGGTGTCCAGACGCAGCTTCAGATAGTAGTCATCAAATGCCAAGACCTCAGGAGACTGCAGTTTGATAGTAATGCCTCCATTTGCTTCAGGTTCATAACCTTCAATGACTTCATCTCTGTCTGCCCAACCATCACTGAAAAGAGGCAAAAAACCTTTATTACGCAAAGACAGGAAGCTTGTTTTGAAGAAGAAACCAGACCAAGGCAGGCCAGCACCCTTGGAAGCAAGTGATTAAGGGGGAATCTAAAGATGTAAAATTCAGGCAGAGAAAGCAGAGTAATAGAGACTTGTAATGAGCAGTCTGACTGATTTCATGCAGAGTCCTCATTAACTCATCTGGAATAATGAGGATTTATCCTTGTCCTTCTGGAAAGGTTATTGGGCATGAAGCTTTTGCTGTGATGTCTGAAGAGATTCTGCCTGATTTCCACTGTCCTGTAAGGGGTGGAAACAGAAAATTAATGTTGATAGAGAGGAAACAGAGCCAGGATCCTGGATGTTTTGCAGAATAGACCACAGCGTGTGGGGATTTTACAGCAAGAAGAGCAATTCAAATCAAACATAAAGTGAGAAATGCATTGTGGAGGAAGAGAAAGGAATAAGAATACTTGACCAAACTAAGAAGAAAACCACATGCTATTCTCACACTGCATGGAATTTGCGATACCACGCTTTCTTTTCCTCCTTTTTTTTTTAATTAACAAATACTGGCTTTCTATTTCATTTGTTTGTTCATATATGAGACACTTTTAAAAACCTGAAGATAAAACTCTTTTTTGACAACTCTGTTTTTACAGGTTTGAACAAAGTCCATTGGGCTTAGCATCTGAGTTTGTGTCTGGTTCCTTTAGTCCTTTTTCTTCTTCTGCAGAAGTCCATTGATTTAGTGTCATTGTCAAGTTCTTATTATGGTCCCCTAAGAACAGGGCTATTACAGTCTAATTTAAGTGCAAATATAAGTCAGCCATTGCTTAATTTTAAAATGCTGGGCATGTCATGAGAGAAATAGATTATTCTGGCACCTTAGATCTTGTTCCATTCACTCACAATCAAATCAGTGGCACTGCTTCTGTGAAAAGCAGACAGATGAAGCACTTCCAGCAGCAAAGAGCTCAAGATGAAAAATGCAATTGACCACAAGAGAACTCTGATTCACCCCAAAGAGGATTGCATCCTGAATTTCAGACAGACTGAAAGAAGGTCTTTGTTAAAATTCTTACACACAGCCTTGAGGTGAGTGTTGTGGTGCAGACCATTACCAGCTGAGGGCATTTATGAGACACTCAGCATAGATGTGCCTGAGACTCCACAGTGGAAAATAGACAAGGTTTGAAGTGGCAAGTTCTGTCACAGTCCTAGTCAAGCAGGTGTAAAGGAACTATGCACTGGGTATGTGTTAGTCCTTGGTGCCTAGCCACCAGACTAAACAGCTGCATGGTTTAGCTGGCATTCACGTTAACTACTGCATCTATGCTCTAGGCACCCGGGGAAAGAAATTACACTTTTCTATGAAAATACAGGAAAACCCATGTACTGAATGTTTTCCACATGGAAACAGACCCAAGCCTCTATTACGTGCAGTTATTTTAGGCGTGGGACATCTGGCAGTTGCACTGAGTGATCAGCAGATTCCTTTCATCCTGGTCTCAGGGACTCACAAAGCTGTATTGTAAGATGGCACTACATGGCACCTTGGAGACAGGATTTCTTGCTTCCCCATTTGACAGGGCCTTGCAGTAGAACTGCCCAAAATTTCTGACCCTTCAAACCAATAACCACTATCTTCATGTAGCATGAGATACATGTTTCATTTCACATGTGATATGAGAGCAAAGAGCAGGGGGAGTTGCAGGGTGTAGGTCACAGGAGGGAGACACCAATGGCAGAAAAGTGACAGAGTACCCAAAAGTGACTCTGTCAGGCTGAACCTGGCTACTTCTGGCTGGGTCACTTCCCACAGCGAGCAATGCAGGTTACCTAGCTTCTTGTTACCAGTATAGCCCAAATGATAACCACCTGGCACGGCCTGAGCCTGACAGCTACATTTGAATTGCCACAGGGGTGCACAGGGTTCAAAAATCCCATTTTGTCCATCCCTGCTTCCTGCCCCTCTAGACTGCCTTGAATTTTGAAGAGGGAAAAGAGCCACAGTCCAACCTCTCTGCATCCCCCCACTCCTCACTTGTCCATATTCTGAATGCAAATAGTAAAATGTACTGTGCACCCTGACTGCTCCATGACAGACCATGGCCTAGATAACACTGATATGGATAACCCTGCAAAGGTAAACCCATGAAAATTAACTTTCTGGATTTCACATAATTCAAGCTGAAAATTGGCACCAGAGGGGAGAAAAAGACACAATATTTATTTTTTCTTATGTGGAGGAAAAATAAGCAAAAGATCACTCTAACAGCATGAGTAATTGAGTCCTAATTGCATGATTACTTCATTATTTGTCACAATGTTTTTGCCTTTCAAACTGTAGACTCAAGCAGAAACATAAGCAAGTCAAAAACATTAAGTAAACCAAGCCATTTTTTACAAGACCTCCTTGAAAGAAGGTAGTTTCTCTACTATTTGGATTTCTACCAGCCAAACAATAGTTATTTATTCCCCTCCACACCCCCCCCCACACACACACACATACAATATGTTTGGCTTGGAAAATTTCCACATACACTCTGAAGGCAAAGCAGAGCAAATCTGCAAAGACAAGAGAAAGTGTATTTTGAGTTCTCTGAGGGCAATTTATTGAAAAGTTCCCCTGAACTGGAACACAGATAGTCACCGAATGTTTCTTTGTCTTTTTCTGGCCCCAAACGTTTTTTTATTCTCTCTTCAACTTCCTCCAGTCTGTCTGATAAGTTTTGTCTTCAGCTAAATATGAAAAAAAAGCACTGGAATCAGAGAAAAAAAAAGTTCATAAGTGTTGAAGCTCATATGGGAGCTCTACTTTCACTAAAGTGAAGGAAGCAAAGATAAGTCCTCTGGTCTCTTAGGGGATCTCTGCCATCCTGGTAGCTGCAGGCTGACTGAGCTGAAAGATGTGCTAAGGGGGGTGTGCAGCCCTACCAGCAGCTGTGGGGGGATTATTAGATACATAAGACTCTGCAATAATATCCTTCTGTATTCCTTTTTGCTGTTATATATATATATGTATATAAGATTGTCTAGAAACTGCTCATCCTTAGTGCCTCATGAATATATGGATAGTGCTTCAGAAGACAACGTTAAAAAACCTGACATTTCTAATGCTGGGCAACAGCATGATACTGAAATCCAGATGACAATGTGCATGTCAGTGACAGAATCACAAGACCAGATGCTGACTCAACATAAATTTGAAATTTCAGTTAAAAAAGGAAGCACATACTCTTCTTCTGTTGTCAGAATCAAGCACTTTCCACCTACTATTCTTCTTTCATCCTGCTAAAGAGCAAGTAACACCCCACAGAGCTCTTGTTCCTAGCCCACCTTTCTGTGTGCCTTTATTACAGATTTCAGGAGGTGGCCCAATATCCATTACCCAAACTGCATTCCCTGATAAGCGTCCATGTGTGTGACAATCTGGCCTTGAATCATGCTGGGTATCTTGTGCAACAGTTGATCTGAAGCTCCATGAGGGGGTTTATAGTGTGATGACAAAAAGAGTGAGGGAGGGAAAAGCATGTGGGTGTCAAACTAGCAACAACTCTTTTTGCTCTTAGGAGAGAAAGAACTGCTTTTGTTATGGTTTTGTGGTGTTTATCACAGTCAAAATGGTCACTGATACTCTGCAAGCTGCTTTTAGTCCAAGTCCCAGTGTGGTGGCTGACATTCATGAAGCCAAAGCCAAATTTCAGCATTCAGTGACAAACAAAAATCAGGCAGGAAGGGGAAAAGCCCAGAGTTACCCAATCTAGAATCAGAAGTCCTATTTCCAATTATCACAGACTGTTTGAAGAAACAAAGCTATTTTTTTCTCAATCAGTTTACTATTCTGCTAATATGTGACAATAGACATCACTGAATTGTGGAGTAAGCCTTTTATTCTCCCTATATTTTCTAAACTGTAGTCACATATATTCCTGTGACTGAAACACTGGGGGAAATGTAATGGATTTCCAATTTCCTCTCATCTTCCAAACATGAACACTGTCAGCTGCTTTTCACAAGGGCTGATGAGACAACCAGCAATCAGGCTTTCTATTTTCATCTCCTCAGGGCTTAACTCTTAAGCTGTGCAGCAGCAGCTCTGCTGTCCTTCCCAGCACAGCACTCAGAGAGTTACTACTCCAGATGCTTTTTCCAAACAGGCAAACCCACAAAAGTAGACATGCTATTGTTTATGAGGACTGCTTGCCTGTGATTACTGTGGGAGGTAGCATCCTTTCGCACGTAAAGAAAATGAAACACATTTGTTAGTCATGGACACAGACTGCCAGTTTGACCCCTGCACCCTTATAAGGTTTGATCTGAATGAGCAAAGCTGTAGAGGGCATTTGATTTAGACTCCTCTGACTGGAGAGCTGCAACTCCCTTTGTATTAACCGAGGTAGTACTTTCTTAAGAAGTTTTCATTCATGATAAGATTTTTTTTTCTCCTGGGTTGGGCAAGTCATGAAATAAAAGAAATGAAGAGCAAAAAGCCCTTTTTAAATGAAAAATGAATTATTTCTGCAATAATCTTTCTGCCTACAGCAGATATATTCTTGTCATTATAAAACGAAATAAATCCATCATGTCAACATGACTTCCATCTCTTTTTTAATTATTTTTCTGTTCCCGTGGAGGTGAATATTTATATCCACTTTAAAAACGATACTGCACATAACTGTATCTATGTAAATTGGAAATACTAGTTTCAAATTTTCAACCTTCACAGTGATTCCCTGCTTTTATCCCATTCAGGCAGAGTAGCAGGGTACTAGGTGACCATAATTGTCACACAAAAGGATCATAGTCTACATTCTTGCCTTCTCTCACTTCCACAAAACCAACACCCCTGTTAGAATACCTCCCTTGTCACATCAATATACATTCCCGCAGAGCCCACTGCTGAATGCTCTTTTACCATTGCTCTCAAGGCTGCCAGCTGGCCTGCTGTTATGTCAGATTTCTAATAGATTTAAATATGAGGACAGCACCACTCAGAGAATTCAACGTTTAATAAAGTGCCATGACATTTTTTATATATGTCAGTATCAATATTTTAAAAGACAATTATTATATGCTGGATTATATATAAATATGTTAAAAAAAATGGCTGGAGATTTTTACTTGGAGTCTTCTTTTTGCAAAATCGTCTTTCTTTGTGGTAGTCAGACACCGCTTTTTTAGAGGCTCAGACACTGCTTATATAGACACATTTCAAAACTCTACAAAACACTAAATAGTGATAGGTAGCATTTAAATAATTTGCTATTTGGTTCTGGTAAATGTCAGTGCTCTGGATTTTGAGAGCTTGTCAGAGTTGGAAGCCTGTAAATTTCTCTTTTTGTAGAAGTCTTTTCTGACAGCACACCACTGGAAAATCCAGCATGGATTCTACTGTTTGCATGTAGGAGTTGTATGACTATGACAACCTCCTGCCTGCTTTTCTGGCAGAATGGACAGAAACTCAGAGCTTAGCATAAGGCCAAACTAAAAAGTACCAGTGTGGCAGGTGAAATAATTTCATGGGTAAAAAATAAAAAAAAAACCCCACCACACTGTTGTCACCTGCCATGATCACAGGTGACACAATCAGACCTGGAGTTATTCACACTGTAGTTGACTGCTTGTCTGCCCTCTTCTGGGAGTAGACTTTTAAAAAAATTCTTTATTTCACCAGCCTGATGTACTGGAAAGAAAAAAACACAATTAACTTATTGTGAAGGAGGATGGACCTATTCTCTGGTAATAAGGAACACTACCAAAGATACTCAGCATCTGTGTAATACATGCCTCAAACAGAAGATGCCATGTAAAGAAAATTGAGAATGTCTAATATTCACAAGCCAGCAACTAGCAAAGTGACTTTCCTCCTTAGGCTTATTCACTGTCAGTCAATCCAGCAGTCATCAATGCGTCAGCTAAAAGGTGCTGACCATTATTGCTAATGAGTATTATTTCAAACATGAGAAACAAAAGGCCATTTTTGCACTTACTCCTTCAGCTAATTCACCAGTACTACCTACTTGCATTGAAAGGTGGGAGAGCTTTCCCCAGTTGTCAACCATGAATTTTTAAAAAACATGGTGTTACTTTTATATATGTGGCAAGTCCTACAATATTAGGAGAATACTCCCATGGCTATAGATAAGCCTGTATCTCACTGCTGGCAAGACCTGGCTGAAA
This sequence comes from Dendrocincla tyrannina, assembly GCA_035047865.1. Classification (NCBI taxonomy): domain Eukaryota; kingdom Metazoa; phylum Chordata; class Aves; order Passeriformes; family Dendrocolaptidae; genus Dendrocincla; species Dendrocincla tyrannina. The sequence goes on from JAWWMP010000116.1 coordinate 48,442,668, forward strand.
GTCTGTATACTGTTATGCTAAAACCTGAGACCTGCTGAGAACTGATTCACTTTCTTAAAACCAGAAGAATCAAGTTCATTAAGTTCCTCAGCTGAAAGGAAAATAAAAGGGTGATAACACAGAATGGCTTACATTGGAAGGGACCATAAAGGTCATCTAGTTTCAAACCTCCTGAAAGGACAAGGACAGCTTCCACTAGACCAAGTCACTCAGAGCCCTATCCAGCCTGGCCTGGGACACTTCCAGGGTTGCAGCATCCCCAGGATCTCTGAGAAATCTGTTCCAGTGTCTCACCACCCAAATTACTGTCTCACTCACAGTAAATAATTTCTTCCTAATATCTTATCTAAACCTACCCCTTCAGTTTAAGGACACTCCTCCTTGCCCTATTACTACATGCCCTTGTAAATGTTCCTCGGCATTCTTTTGAAGGTCCCCTTTAGGTACTGAAAGGTGCTATAGACCCTGAAGTCTTCACTTCTCCAGGTTTAACAACGCCAGCTCTCTCAGCCTGTCTTCATAGGAGAGGTGCTCTATCCCTCTAATCTCCTTGGTGGCCCTCTTCTGGACTTGCTCCAACAGGTCAAAGTCCTTCTTATGTTGAGGTACCCAGAGTTGGACACAGTACTCCAGGTGTGCTCTCACAAAAGCATAGATATGGAAAATCATCTCCTTCAATACAGGCCTCAGTGTAAGCCAATAGATTTGCTCCTGTAGGCATAGATGGAGGTAGGCAGAAGTCATCACTCCCAAGCTCCTTTTCTTTTGCAGCAAGCATCACAAGGTACTCTGGGATTTCTAACTGTTTCCTTTTCCCACAAACTGTGTTGGGCTCAAATGTACCTTGAATTCCAGCCTCTTGATTTCTCCAGTTTTCTAACCTCCATAGATCAGTCCTGACTAAAATCAGCTGAAAGCATCATGGGAATATCAATTCTGCACATTAGAAGCATGGGGAGAAAACCACTGAAGCTCTTTGTGGGAGGGCAAAGTAAAGGGAAAGAGCAAACTGCTGCCTTGACAATCTCTCACACACTCAACACAAAGTACAAAAAGAGCATTTAGTGCCAGACTGTGAAGTTACTGATTTTAGACTCACAGCTCACACAGCACTATTATGCCAATGTGGGTTGTAAACCCGCATTGGACTACAGATTGGAGAGCATGTCAAACCTGGTCAGGGTTTGGGGTGGATGTCTCTAGAGAGGACCAGTGTAACTGAGAAAGAATTACTGTGATTTATCAGCTAACCTTGTTCTCTTTGAGACAGCTATATGCACCCATTATGCTTTCAACTCTAATGTCCTTCAGGAGGCGTTGCTTTATGAGAGAAATTGAAAGACAAAGTGTAAAAATAATTCCAATGGCCACTTCCTGCAAGAGATTTGTCACATTTCTTAGTAAAATTTCTGTTCTTCTCAGGTTCTGCTTCATGACATTGCATACACAATTTTTCACTTCCCATACATGACTATTGAAAGCTCACAGTCATTTCTTTTATTTTACAGAAACAAAAAATATTGGTAAGAGCTTGCAACATTTATTTACTGAATCAGTGATTTTTTTTTTGAATGCATGACAATCTGTAAAGAACCTAAGGTTGATAAATGAGAGCTCATTTTTTCAAATTATTATGATTCACTTCTGCGTGAATGTTCAAAGTTTTTGTACTGTTCATTTAAAAAATGTAGATTATAACCTTGTGGACCATGATGGATTATATTTTGCAAATACATATTTACAAAGGTTTTAATTATCATATGTTGTGCATATATTTGCATACAATTTACATAATGTAATTTAGCTGCTTATCATGCAGGCAATATCATGGGGAGTCTTTACTGTGAAGATTCTTGATATATTTGGCAGGGGCAGTTTTTTGTAAATGTAGTTGATGTTTTTATGCAGGAAAGGTTTTACCATTCTCAAGGGTGAACAATGATGCATATCTTGGAAAGTCAGCAACCATACATTTATTCTCCAAGGCAATAGCTGATTTTTCAAAAGGTATACACATGCTTTCACCCCAGACTGACAAGTGGATTGAATCCTTACTCTGCATATTTGAAATTCATAACACAAAGCATGATGAAAGTGCAGTATCTTGGGATATGTGAAATTAAAGTACATGTGTAAAGAAGAGAATCCAATTTTAGACAAACACACACGAATGGGAAACTTTAGTCTTAGCATTATGCCTTGTCTAAGGTGCTCCTTGGCTTCAACATGTGCAGCCAAATCCAAGGTTTTTAACATCTTATATTAATATATTATATATTAACACCCAAACCTGAAAACAGTTTTAGTTTTTCTTCTCTGTACCAGTTCCTGGAGATTTTTTCCCCCTTGCTGTGGCTTTGCTTTGAATTACATGCAAGAAGACTCCACTGAAGAATGAATATGGATAGTAAGAGGTTATTGTTGCTGTTAAGAGCCTGACAGTAATCTCTTTTCAGAAAGGATAATCAGGAAGAACTATTCCTGTTAAGACTTCCATCTTGTCCTAATGTTGGAGAATGAGGTCTTTTCTGTGGAACCATGCAAAGTCATGAAGGGGAATAGAATCCTTCCTTCTTCTGCTTCAGCCAGCTACAGCCTACTTAAGTGTCGGTGCCAGACCCGGAGGACTGGAAAGAGAGATAACATATGGAGGGGAAACACATTCGAAATCCTTGGAAAGGCACATGCATACATATAGGAAAGAGAACAGGTAAATACACATCCCTCTCTGCTCCATGCCACTGCAGTAGATCTTGCTAGATGCTTGATTATGAATTGTTGCACTTCCTAAAAGATTAATTCATAGATGTCTTCCCTATCCACAAGCAGAAAAAATGGAAGCATACTTCCTTTCTTCCCTCCTTGCTTTGTTTGTTGAGGTCCTGCTGAGGAACAGGAAAATAGAAGACCATCTTAGAATTTCATTTCCATTTCCACACAAACTGTGCTGGACTCAAAATACCATGAACTGCAGCCTTTAGAGTTCTCCAAGATGTTTGCTTACTTTCATAAGATAATCCAGAATTTCCATTCAGGTTTGTATTCTTAGGTGATTCCCTCAAACCATCCCTTTCTGTAACCGTCTCATATTACAATGATTAAGAGAAATAAATACACAGTGTTTTAGGCCTTTCTTCAACATAAATTTCAAATATGAAGATGTAAAGAGGACATCCTATGTCTTCCATTAAGTTGCTATTACTGGTTTGCATATAAACTATTTTCATACCTGCACAAGGTTTCTACAATTCTATTTGCCCTCATGCCTTGAGAATTCAACTTTTATGCTCATATTTACATAGGAACTACTTATTCCTTTGATAGCCCTTCAATGAAGCCCTGTCTGCAGAGGAACTGGTAGCTGCCGATAAGAGCCCACTATCCATGACATACCAAAGTATACTAATATGTGCTTTGAAAAATCAGTTTGAATAAAATGAAGAACAAAAGGTGTAATATGATTAAGCCCATTATAAAATCACAAAACTCATGGAAGATACTAATCAAAGTTAACATATATTAGAAGAATATTTCCCTAAAGAACTGTTTCTACCAAAAATATTTAAAATTTGTCCATATCTGCCATTCTCTCTTTTGCAATTTCTGTGGATAATTGACCATTCAGATTGCTATGAATGTTTATGAATAATATAATTTCCACTCAAATATTCACAAATTGTTCTTTTGTAAAAAGATATTGATATGGGAAATATCATATTCATACTATGCTAGTGAGTCTCCTAAGCACCCAAACCTTTCCAGTGAGAACATGGAACAATACTTTAAGGCTTTCATAGAAAAAAATATAATCATTAGACTTCAGTAACCTACTAGCACAGCATATTGTGGCTGCAATAATGTGCGAACAGCTCATGAACCGCTACCAAACCAAGAAAACACTGAATAATTTGAATAATGAATTCACCTGAAAATGAAACAATTTTTTAATGAACAGCTATTGAACATTAAACAATGCCTTGATTTTCTTTTTTAAATAATCCACTTTGTTCGGGCAATTCTATTATACTTGACCTAAAGCAATGGTTGCAGAGTATTTAAAGATGTATTAATATATTAATATTGATCTACTCTTTGGCAAATATTGATGACTTAAAGTCATAAATGTTTGTTCATGTAGCTATACACATATGAAATAAGAAATTTAAGCATAATCATCTCCTGTCTAAATCAAATTTAGTTCAACAACACCTGGCTAACCTCTATGCCTTAAGAGTTCCTGCAGTAGCTAGCAGAGCTACAGTAGGACAGTAGTAACCTTTTAGGCATTTAAGTGTCTTATTAAATTAAGTGTCCTTATTAAAACCAAATATGTCCAGAATATATAACTGGAAATTTTCAGATATCTTGCTCAGGGGAACCACTGAAAGGCATCATCTTGTTTAAATGTACTTGTTAAAGACTAGATCATTCAGGTTGTTCAAGTGTTTTTCCTTCCAGGTATCATGCTGACATCACTGACAAAGCTAGGATGACAGATCCTCACTGATGTAAGAAAAAGGTCCACACAGGTCCCTGCTAGCACATAGAATAATATTACATCCCACAGTAACCCCTTTTTGTAGCATGTGGCGCATGAAATAACCACAGAGAGATGCACACTTTAATACTGAGTTTGCATGCAGCAATACCTGCCTACCCTCCTGAGTACCTAGGAATTAGAAAAAAATCACCTACTGAATCTTTTTTATTATTAAAAATTGATTAATATTGAGGATTTATCCAAGTGATTGAGAGAAAAATGTAAACAAAGATTTTCTAAAAGTCATAGGTTTCATTGTAAGTTATGCTAATCAGAAGATTTTATGAAAAGATTATAAAATACACTAATTGGTTATAAACATTAATAAAAATTGTGAACAGATGTACATTTAGAAAGAGTAGAGTGAATTGCTAAAATCTAGCTCACACTAGATTTATTGCTGTAATTGCTTGAAACGTGCTTAAAATTGAGGGAGTAAAATAGTTCCAGATACTTTTTTAATATGGTTAAACCAATCTAAAACTAAGTAAATATATGCTGAATAAACTACTAACATTTCATTAGACTAAATAAGAATACAAAAGTGCATCAAAGTCACAACTGAGAAGGCCTCCATTCTTCAAAGTGTCTAATTTCCCAAAACACCAAATTAATGCACAATATAATCAGATTAATTTCAAAACAGATGAAACAAATATTTATTCTTTGTTTATTCTGTACTGGACATTGAGAAGGCTTCTGTTTTTCATCTAAATCCCAAGCTGTATTTGAATTGGAAGATTTCTTCCAGGCAATATGTATGGATATCTTTTCTGATATCAGACGTTTTCCTGATGGAAATTCATCTTAGTGACCATCTTTCCCAAGAAATAATGGAGACATTGCTTCTGATGTAGACACTGTGCTTGTACCCTTTATGTATGCAGTCATGGAATAATTTGGGTTAGAAGAGATCCCTGGAGATCTCATAGCTCAGGAAGCTATATGGTCCATGCAATTTCCCTTGAAGTAATTCAGCTCATTCCTGTCATTTTCTTAAGGTCATTAGAGAAAGTACGAGTCATGTAACTAGGGAAACAACAAATCTTCTGCTATAAATTAAGTCTTACACTTTTATTTAGGAAGGCAAAACTTCTTTTATATTTCATTAATCTATTGACCCCAGAAACAATCAAAGTGTTCTTAGGCTCAGATTCTATTAATTAGTGATGATGATACAACTTAGTAATGGAAAACTGAAGCAAGCTTTTTAAAAATAGAACCTGGTTTTGTCCAGCTTTTGCACAAAGGCAAAAAGAAAAGAGGGAAAGAATGTGTAAGTTGCCTTTCCTCCTACATGACACAGTGACAGAGAACTCCATTTCCTTCTCCCTTCATGAATCCAGCCAGAGAAGAAGAATGTGTATGGACTAACAGAAAATACATACTTGTGAATTGCCTCATGCAGTATTGGGATACACAAACAAAATCTGAAAGGCATTATGCAGAAACTTTCCTTAAGTGAAAATACTGCATTTATGGGCAAAGGTAGAAGAGGAAAAGCCAAACAGCATCAACTAAAGCCAGCTACTCCCTGAGGACTGGGGAGCTGGGATCTGAGAGGGACCACAGAGCAGGGCAGGACAGGGCCCTGCCAGCCAGGGCTAGGTCCAGCTGTGCCCAGGCCAGGAGGGCCAGGGAGACCCAGGTGTCCTGGCCAGGTACAGGCAAGCGTTGAGGAAACAGGGCTGAGAGTCCATCGAAGAGCTGACTGATGCCACAGCAGAAGTATCCCTTCTGCTTTCAGATTTCTGAATGATTTTTTTAGATCTCTATTTAAATAAAGGCAGGAAAGATTGTTTTCTTAGTGTTTCTGTCCCACAAATACAATTGCTATAGTTACTGCAAACATGCAACACATGCAGGCAGAAGGGAGAATGACCCTCCTGACAACAAGCTGGACCAATTGCCACTTCCTGATGACAAGAAAGAAAAGAAAATTCAAAAGCATGGCGAAGGCGACAAGTCCCCAGTGTTGTTACTTCCTTTTACTCTATGGTTGAATGATATGAGAAATGTTAATAATCCATCTCAGAGAAATTACTCAAAGAAATCTACTCTACCTCTACCAACAAACTCTGAAAGAAAATTTTTAAACCCATGTTTATACATTAAACCCAGAGAAAAACAGTTATTTCTGAGGAAGCATTCAAATTAAGAAATCCTTTCCTATATTCATACATTTGAGATACCAGCAAAGCAGACAGAATTCAAGGTAAGGCACATGCAGACACGTTTTTTAAAACAAAACAAAAAACCCACCAAATCTAACAACAACAAAACACCAAAACAGAACAATGGGGAAAAAATTAAAGGAAAATAGCCTTTTCAATAAAAAATTCTGTTGTAGGACAAATGTAAGAACAGCAATCTGAAATTTTGATTGTTTTGATACAAGGACTGTTGCTCACAAAAAGTAAGAAAGCATGAAGGAAGAAATATTGATGGAGCAGACAGAGTCAGATAAAGAGCTCTATAGATTTTCTGTATTATATCCTGTCAGCTGAAAGTAAAGGAAGATTGCACAGTTGGTACTACCTCAGGAGAAACCTGGGATGTGATTAAAAGTCAAACATGCAGAGAGCTTTCAGCTGTTTGCTACTGTCTTACAAAGGACAAATGTTTGAGTTTTCCCAGGTGCCTTTTATCTTCTACTGATGGCCACCTGTGCTTAGTCATCTACCTTCCTCTCTACTCCATTTCTAGTGCATTAAAGCTCCTTATTTTCCACCCCACTGAGAACTAAAGCATGGGGAGGCTTAATGTGCCCAGGCAAACAGAGTGGACACATGGGACAGTCCTCTAGAAGGTTGAGTCTTGGAGAACCAGCAGTTCTACATGGAGCAAATGTCTTATCCCTCATGATTTCCATGGGATTACTTCTGAATCCTCTAACTGTGATCTGGTAACACTCAAATATCTGAGGGATGCAAAATGGAATAAATGAGATTGCTGCCAGGACTAGTAAACACTGGTCAGTCAGAGAGATGGAGGAATATGAGGATAGTATCAAGGTCACTGTCATCATGGTCCTTTTCAGAAAGTCCCTGGTGGGCAGAGCACACAACAGTTGGGAAAGAATGCAGATGTGAAAGTGTTTTGACAGTCATTAAGAAGTGTGCATAAAGACACATATATAAAGCCATTGGCAATACAATAATTTTCTGACTGACATTATAACTAACAGAGAAGGGAGAGAAAGAAGGAAAAGGAGTAAATTCCTACAGAACTGTCAATGTTATTTAAAATATAAATAGTTCATAAGCTATCCAATACATATTATTCCTATTTCCAGTTATAAGAAAGGAAAGATATTTAATGTAATGCCCCATTTGACATTTTATGAAACAATGCTAATGGAAAGAACAGAAGAAAAACATTTTTGATGCAGTATCTTTATCAAATATCACATGCATTCACTTAAAATGGAGTAAAAAATGTAGGCCTTCGCCAAATTAAACATTTCTTAAAAAAAAATAATAATTATTTAGAAAGGGTCATATATTTTAAAAATTTGTTCAGAAAACTTCCCTCTGCAGTTGTTATTGGGGGAAGAAGGAGGAGGCTGGAGAGCTGTGAGGATATGAAACCTATGTAACATATACGTAGCAACAACAGACACAAGTCAAAAGGGAATTTGCATGCATGAGACTGAGCTCTATTTGCCAATCAGTTTTCACCTTTTGACACCTGCCCTCTAAGTCCTCTGTGTTGTGATACAGGGTCACACACTCTGTCCTGGACAGTGACCCCCACTATGGCCAAACAATCCCTTGTCACTCCACCGTTTTTCTCTTCTGCTTATCTGTTATATCCCCAGTTATTCTTCCTTTCTACACTACATGACCCTCAGTCTCTCACACTGTCTAGCTAATGGGACTTCATTTCATAGAAGCCTCTAGATAATAATAGATTTAAATGACAGAGAAACATAAAACTTCTTAGTCACTATGTTTTGCATGCACAGCCAGTGATTGCACTCCAAAAACTGTATTTTAATCCCTATTGAAATACAGTAGAAGGATGCTGCATCAGGTAAAAAGAATTAACCACAATAGACTATCATTCTTTTAACAGGAACGACATCGTTTTGGCAGAGGAAGAACAGAACTAACCCTGAAAGACTGACCCATTACAAAGAAAGAAATCACTACAATGTTATTTCCTTTGTTGCATTAGGATCAGGTTTAACTGATGTGCTACAAGGCATATGAACAATAAAATATAAATGCATGCTTGTGTCCTAAAGAGTAATCTGTATAATGAAATTAGAACTTGATCCAGTATTGGTCAAGAAGCTTGAACTGTCTAAAATATAAGTGGTAGAACATCATAACACTTTTACTGTGAACTCAGTCATGACTCGGAAACTATATTTTTGCACAGAGAATAGAAGGAAAACAGAAACTATGTTTTGATGATAGAAGTAAGATATCACTTTCAAAAAAGACATCCTTCTGTCATATTCTAATCCTATAACATATTGTCTTCTTATATATATAATGTAAGCATGCCATATAATTTTCAGGAAAACAGGAAGGTAAGAAAGGGGTTTTTTGGTGAAAAAAGAAAAAAAAAGAAAGAAAAAGTAGTGCAAATAGCAGACAATGAAAGTAACTCAGTTTTTAACTAGCTTGGCGGGGAAGTCTCTACCTTGGGTCTCAAAATGCATGGGCATCAATGAATTCCGGTTAAGGATTTTGTTGTGTAATATCCAAAGACAGCAGATGAGTGCCTTTCTAATGTGCCTGTCTACACTGTCCAGAAATGGCAAGGATTATTTTTCAGGGCAGGTTTGACACAGAAGTGTGTGATGGGAATTGGTTTAATAAGAAAACCTTTCAAAATGGTATATTCAGGAAATCTTTAGAGAAGTGCTTACCAGTATTCATTTGATAGCCTTCTCTGTAAAAATATTTTTGTCTTTTAAAGAAAATGAAAATAAGTCATGAAACTCAATAGGGACAGACTTGATTTCCTCTTTTTTTTTTTCTTTTCTTTTTTCATCAAATCCCAAGGTCTAATTAACCAGGCCTGGAGATTTTGTTGTGTTGAAACAGAAGCTCATTTAAAGCCAATGAGCCTGTTCAACAATAATGGAAATAGATACTGCTTCTCCATTCTTCTCGCTGACACCACCTTTACCACATACCATCTCATCACCATAAGTCAACTAGCATTACCACACTGGTCATTGGCTGCTCTGCAAAGAACTTTCTATTTTCTTGTTTATAGAAAGTGAAAACAAAATCAGGAAAAATTGCTTCTTTACACTGCCTTAGAAACCAAGGTGAGGAGAACAGTCTATTGTACAACAGTAATTTCTTCTGCATCCCAGCTAATGCATGGTACTCAAAACCATGATGCTTCATCCTCAGATGGGTTGCAATGTGGAAGTATTTATTGTTGGCTGTTCACATCTTATTCAAGTAGATAGTTGTGGTGACTTTTACATTATCATTACATCAAATATCTGATATAAAAGTGTAGGATGTGTACAGATTAAGATATATTACAACACACAACATTTTCAGAGACTTTTCAGATTCTTCACAGTTTGCGTATTTCATTCTTTGAAGGTTTCTTTGAAATCAAGAGTTAAACAATTGTTTTATATTAAATGAATATGAAGATTCTTGTGCTGATGCATGCCTTCCAGAACTAGAATTGAACAGTAATACAAAATAATTCATAAATCACAAAAACAGCTGCTCTACTTCCCCCTACCAAGGACATAGAAACATGCTTAAGCTAAGTACAGACACAACAATAGGGCTAGGAAAAAACAGTGTTTCATTCTCCAGTTTGCTGAAGTTAATTTTCCATAAAATCTATTCACAAAAAGCAGAAAATACTAATGCAACATATGACTGCTGCACAGTACTGCATAATATATATTATGACAATATAAAGCCATTCAAAATCCTAACTTGGCTTCTTTATAGTACAAAGCCCCTTGAGTTCTTGGACTGATCTGATAGACTCATAACAGTGTTGTAGCCCAGAAAGACAGGACAGCAGCTACTCCTTGGTGTCTTACTAAAGCCTTAATTATTCAACTTTTAAATGGCAACCCCTGTGGGGCATGAACCTTAAACAGGCATTGCTGTTCTGGCATTACAGAAAGAAAGCAGCTTCCAACATCCCAAGAATGTCTAGGACAAAGAGTAAAAAACAAAACAAAACGAAACGAAACAGTAAAGAGCAAAATTATTTATTTACCCAAGTTGAAAAGAAAAACAATATTCTATTTTTCTTGGTTTGAAAAGAAGTCTTTAGAACCAAAAGTGTATCTGAGATCCTCTATCTAAAATAAGATGGAGGAAAGTAAAAGCAGATGGAAATACTATCAGTGATTGGTTTTACACTTCACAACACCAGGACCTGCTCACTGTTGTGTGATGGAATGTTTATGCTGAAAAATTGTTTCTAATTTCTAACTTCACATTTACATAGAAATAGACTCAGAATTTTCATCCCTCCACTTTACATGGACTTGTCAGAATCTTATAGTCCCCTTAACAATCTCCCTCTGAATACTTTTAGATTGTAATTTCTTTACATGCAAAAACATAAATTTGAATCTTTCTTTTTGCTGCCTCTTTACACCACGGACATTACTTCTCTCTGTTCATTTCTAAATTTAATTTCTTTCTCTTATATTAGCAGTTATATTTGGAATGTCCTTCAATACTTTTTATATGCCTGTGTGCCTTATCTTCATTTGTCTTCAGAAAGATTTAAACAGCAGCTAGTTTAGCCATTTTAAACTTATTATTTTCTATCTTAATTCATGAGTTTACTTCCTTCCAGCTATTTATTTTTTCTCATAGTAATTGTACAAGCCTTTTCAATTTTTCTTAACAAACCAGCTATCTCCTTCTACATATGTTGTAATTTATGTATGTTGTAATACATTGTTCTGTAGTGGCTTACTGTCATATCTTTCCACTTGGCAAAAAACAGAAATGCTCAAATAGCCAGGCTGAACAAATCATATTCTTCATTATGCACAGCACCTTATTGATATGCATTGCTTATATACATATTTTTCTTGTAATTTATACTGGAAGTTCCTAGGAGAAAAAAAGGACCTCCCTTTGGGATTTCAGTACTTAATTTGAAATAATGCAAATCAGAAGCCGTGCTTCTAATGCATATTTGATTTAATCTTCAGGCACATGTATATTACTTAGTACTTGAGGAGCATACAGCTTTACTCAATTAAAACATTGAAAATTGGTCACCTGTTTACTGTAGTAATTTCTTTCCTAACTGACCCTATGTTCCCCCACCATACAGAGATCTCACTACTTAGCTCTGCTCTGTTTCTGATAGTTTGCCCAGTACCTGTCTTGGACTTGGCAGGAAAAGTCACCAAGCCTCACTGAGTGCCAGCACACACACACTGTCCTGCCTCCTCTGTGGATTTGCTCTTGCATGGGAGATGGAAAGAGGAACTAAAGGACATTCCTTCTGGAAGCGCATCTGCAAAGCACAATATGCCACAGCCAAAGCTGCAGATCTTAGCCCTGCTCAGTTCTTATCTCTGTCGACTCAAAACATACTTTAACCTCTCACCGTGCATGCAAAAAGATCTGGGTTCATGGGGAAAAAGCTAGGAGAAGATGAAACACATTTGAACTTTGCTATCTGAGCACTTAGGCATACATGGTTGAAAAAATACTGCATAGGGGAACTGAGAGATCACTATCTTCAATTTCTGGATTCTGTGAATCCAGCTCTTTGATGGTGTTAATGGCCTTGAAAAATGATTCTGAATATTTCTGCTTCAGAACTTTAGTCACAGAGATGAAAAAAATCCCATCAGGATAGTACTGTGCTCAGAAAGAAGCCCAGACCCCCTCACTCACAATCCATTTGTCTTTCCTGAGAGAGACAGAAAGCAAGCTGTGGGGTTTTGTGGGGTTGTCACTCTACCTGGCTGTTTTGCAGCACTTAGTGACACTCAGAGATTAAGAGAAACAGAGAGAAGGTCAGTAGGCAGTGGCAAGGGAGTCAGTCATGGGCATAGTGATTACCCAAAAAAAGTCCTTTCCTGTTTACCTTATCTCTAGCTAAGAATTTGTGCCCTTGTGCATACCTGGGTGTGAACAACAGTCCCTTTAGAAATAAGAAAAAACCTGAGTGCATCTGGTGCTTCTGGTTTCTTTTGTGAGGCTCGCAAGGCATGCCAAGGCAACCAGCAGCCATATGTGGTAGCCACTGAAACGTTGTTAGGACATGCAAGCACAGGGCACTTGTTACATTGGCATCCTATGGCTGACCAGTGGCATCTCCAGCTCTTGATGAGGTTGGCTGCTACACAGATGTGTGTGTAGTAGGAGGCCAAATCAGTGAAAGTCCAATATATAATAGGTCTGGTCTACAGTGTTTTGTCAGTGTGTTTTTTGAAACATATGTTTTACTTGCTATGGCTTTTGTCTGGGTTGTTCTTGAATGTGTGATTCCAAGGCTTCCCTGTTGCATATTGAGTACTGTTGCTTTCCAAATTTGCACTTGCTCCCAAAGGTCTGGCTAAGTAACCTTGAAGATGCTTGTAGGGACTTCATAATCAGGCAGCATTTGGGGCACTCCAAACAACTGAATTAGAAATCAAAATACACAGTGGAAAATCCAGTAGAACTGAGAGCTTATATTGGGAACCTAAAGTAAGAGATTTCAACTGAAATGAAAAAATTAAAAACTTTTAATTGAAATAAGTAGGAGCAAATATTTTGGCCCAAACTCAAAACATTCTGCTGCCAGCAGGAGATGCAGAGGCTGTATGATGTGAAAGAGCCCAGAATGGGTAATATAGGACCAGCTGTCCTTAATCATATGTGTATGCTGGTCATAGATCCTGTTCATTTACAAATCTCTAAGCCAGAGACAGAGACAGAAAGTCTAAGAGAATCTCAACCATTTAGTTAGTAAGAGAGATTAGAAATGGTCTCTGAATATGTACCACTAACATTGAAAGAAAATCTGCCATATTGCTTGTGTTTAGATCTAAGAGAACTAAATAGATTGGGGAAAAAAGCCAGAAGGGACACAATTATCTTTTACTAATTTAAATGTATATCTGCCTTGCCTTTACTAATCTCCCCAGATAAGAGAAATTCAAGGCAAGCCATTTTCAATGCACCAGGCAGGAGGTAGTAGTCTAAGAGGCTTCCTTTGCCTTAAATATACTCCTGAGAATTTTCACTAAGTGCTACATATTTCTTGAAGGAACTGAATCTATTGAAATGTATACAGATGATATTCTGGCTTTTGAGAAAGCAGCAGAACATCACAAAATACTAAGTGCATTTTGACAGTACTATGAAATAGGACCCAAATTATACAACAAATGTAAAGCTTCAGGCTCCAGAAAACGTTTGAAAGCAGGGCTAAAGAAGGCAGTGAATTCCAAGCTATTCCAGACTTCAAAGATGAAAAGACAAATGAGTGTGCATAGATGGTAAAATTCGTGCCAAGCTTGACAGTCTTTATTAGTAGCTGTCAAGCACTTAGAAGGAAGAGCACACAGTGGTATTCAAGCTTGGACAAAGACTTTCAAAGCTTACAGGGTTAATAAACTTTCTTTTCTCAAGTATTTTGATACCAGCACCAAGACCTATGCATTTTCAGATGCTTTGAAAAATTGCTGAAGGATGGAATGTTTACCAAACAGGCTGAATACAGGGCATTTGTTCCTGTGCATTACCTGAGAGGAAGATGGCAAGTGAAAGAAGTTTTACATGTTCACTTATGAAAAATTGGAAATAGCAAGAACTCATTACATAACATTAGTGCTCACAGCAAAGGTGGTGCTTGTTACATATAACTGTGAAATAAGGCAGGAGTTTATCAATTATAATTACAATATTTGAAAATACAGCATAGACTAGGAAACACACTGATAGAGACACTCACAAGATGAATCTCAAAAAGAAAAATGTATTATTGCACATGGAATTAGCAACAAAAAGTCTGTCTCAGAAAATATATTGTTGGATTATTATTTGTATTACTATAAGGCTACATGGAGAAATTTGTTTCATTTTTTTTCATGGGAAGAATTAAATGAAGAATTAAATCTGCATTTGCCAGATATGTTCTAGAAATTCTGGTCTACCACCCGATAGGCAGAACTGGATTATGGATTTCAACATGTAACCTGTCAAGTTCCAGACATCCTTAACTGAACGGTCTGGTGGAAAATGCCATTAAGACATGTAAAAGGTTATTCACAGGGAACTCTAAAAGAGATGTATGCTTACTGCTGATGAATATGTGAGCATCAAAAGGACTTTGACTTGTGAAACTGTGCTTTGTTCATCCTATACAAACTTGGAAACATACTTTTATAGGAAGCTTGAAGCCGTTGCAATATTTTTCTGATTTAAAAAAAAAAATAATAGGGAGAGGAGAGCAGAAGAGAGGAGAGGACAGGACAGGACAGGACCTGACAGGACAGGACAGGACAGGATAGGACAGAAATGACTTTTCCCTGAAAGCAGTATTGGATTGCAGAATGGTGGAAAAAGGGTCGAAGTCTGAAGTGCTCTTAAAAGACCAACAAGAGCATGTAGACCACTGTTAAAATAGTTTAACGGTTTTTTTATCACTCCTGTAAAAGAAAATTTAGAGGGAGATCAACTCCTGTTCCTTAAAGAAAAAAAAAAATAAGAAACATGAGGAATTTATATACTGGCCCTTTGAGAATTAAATAACAAAGTGTATAGCCTGAGAGCATTAAATTGAAACCGTGAGTTCTGAGGAAGGAAGCATGTTAGAGTTAGAAGAGAGCAAATCTGAGTCCCTCTCTTTTTATGCTCTTTTTATAGTGAAATTTAACAGGAAAGAGTAACTGTCATAATGAAGAGGTGGCAAAGACAAGTTCCATCAATTATCTGCTGCCTTTTAGTTGCCAACTGCCAGCTGAGCCTAATTTGACCCAGTAGGTTTTTTTCTTCTCTGGTCCTGCACAAAGAGAGTGTAAACACTCACATATGACTTGTCTTTGGGCTGAAGCAGATGAGCTCTGTTCAGGCAACACTGACAATGGAAGAGATGGTTTAAGAACCTGTTTCTTGCTACTTCCCAGTGATGCCACTGCTTGCCTGCCAAGTAGTGTATTTATCTTTTGCCCTATCGATGTGGCACATCCAAACAGCAACAGGGAAGATGCTTGCCACCACGGGCCAAATATGTGATGTAAGCATATAATTTTGCATACAGTTATAGCTGCAGTGACACTTGAACCTTGGTTGTGTAGATGTCTTATCCACAACAGGTAGAATAATTACCACCATATCAGCAATCTCCCCGACACCTGTGTACAACAAAGCTTCACTGGGTACATCAATCAAACTTCATGGATGTGACATAATTGACAGGGGTTAGGTAGCTGTGGAAGTGTGAATCTGGTTGGAGTCAAACAACTCTGCAGCAATTATGCTTCAGTTCTCATTCAAAAATGCTGGGAGGTGAAAGACTCCCATGATCTGTGCAACCATTTTAGCTCCATATCCAACATGTAAGCTCATTTCTCACCTTGCTGGGACTAGGATCAATGAGAAGCAGCTGAAACTAATAAAGTTATAGAACCATGTAGTAGAAGAAATTGTATCAGGGCTTATATCTATGTACAAAATTGGATTTTTTTTTTTAACTTTAGATTTTCCAAAGCTCCTTGACATGAAGGTGAAACCATACACCAGGATGGTATTATTTCCTAACATTCAGCTGCACTCAGCATTAACCTGCTCTCTAGTCTGTTTCTGCTCAGGGCAGTCCAGAGACAAGAGGAAGCACAGTGAAGGAATATGGTATTCAGAGACACAAAACAGACACATGGTCAGATTATTATGGCTACTGCTACTCTGCTCTTTGGGCCAATCATGAAACACCTTTCTTTCCCATAAGCATGAAATTTCCTTTGTGGAGAATATATGCTTGGGTTACCTAAGGGATACAGCGCTGATGCAAATAGGTGTAGAAGAGTAGAGATACAATGATATTATCTTGAGAAAAGTCTATCCCCATCCTGAAGAGCTACAGCAGTTCTTGAAATAGGAAAGAATAAAAATGAGAATGATAAAACTAGCAAGACCTCAGAATATGGAAGAGTAAGTTATCTTACCAAGAGAAGAATCCAGGTCAGTGTTACTTGTGCCGTCATGAAAAATGGCAAGTAGACACACAGAAAGGGGGAGAGTGGAAGAAAGGTTTACTGGGCAGTGTCAGGATGATTAAAATGTCAAAAAACCACCCAGTCTTCATAAAAGATTAGTGATAAAATTACCATCCCATACAGGTTGAAAATAGCAGAATACCCTTACAGGAATAAGTGTCCCATTTTTCTGAATGTGACCTGTAGGATGAATTACTAAAATCTTAGCATAGGTAACTGAATATCAAAAAGACAGCATGTAGCTATAAGTGAGCATGTACTGGACTAAAAAGCTTAAAATATACAACTGACAAGACTCACAGGATAAGCCGTAGTACATTAAAAAGCTTTAGATGTGAAAGGACACATCTAAATGTGTGATGTGAAAGTAACAGGTAAAATGTCTATAAAGTGGTGTTATATTTAGATGTAGATGACATATACAGCAAATTAAGAGAAAGCAAATCTTTTCCAGCATTTTTATTCTCTAATGAAATAAAATTCAAAGATAGTTTGTGACACTTAAAAAGATCAGGTAAATGTTGTAGCAGCATGTGAAAGGAAGCAACAACAAAACAAAAAAAATCAACCCAAAACTGCAACAAAAAAACCCCAAACAAACAAACAAATACGAAAAGAAAAAAAACAACAACAAAAAACCACAAACAACAACAACAACAACCACCAAACAAAAAACACCTCCGAACAAAACAAGTCTCGTGGTGGATTAAAACCAAACTCATTTAATTTCCTGAATTCATGGTTCGAGCCATTCTATAGCTGTACTTCCAGATCTTTCATAAATGTACACATTTCTCCTAATCCCAGGTTTTTATATTCCTCTACAGTGAGCCAAGCTAACCAACCCCATTCTCTCCTTCAGTTGGATCTTCCAAAGCTTGTTTGTACATGAAAGAACTTGCCTAATTCACTTCTGCTGCTTTTCAGGGGACAATGCTGACTTCACTATCTCAGAGGTGTCCATGATCCTATCAGATGAAAACCAAAAATTTTTCCCTGGAGGCTGGAAAATACTAACCAAACTCCTAATTATTGTGTTCAAGAAGCAAAGCCTTGTGTTTTTAATCTAAGAAGAACACAAATTATAAATAATCAATGACTAAAATCTGGAATTAAGGAATCTAAGACATAGTTATATTATGGGGGTTTTTTAGCAGCAATTCTAGGGGATGGAAGATAAACCCTCTGAAAAGAGAAAAAACTATGATGTGTAAGAAACTACTGTGCCCTGCCCAGACCTAGAAGCATTACATTAGGTTATGAAGTACTGCATATTTACTTAAATCTAGTGACTGAAATGTGAAATGGAATAGAAGGCATGCTTGAGAAGAAAAACTTCCTGACAGAAACATTTAAACAGTCTGGAGTAAGTACTCAATGTGTGTGTGTTACCAGCTATATATGTATAGCTAAAAGAATTTAAAACACATAGAGCACCCACACAGGTTTTGCTAAGATATGGGGCACCATATGATTATTCATTTACTCATCTTTAAATGAAACTAAATTCCCAGAAAGCAAATGTGTGAGATCTTGCTAGAGAAAGCTTTAGTGTTCCTTCTATTCCCTTCCTTCATTTATTCCTGGATACAATCTCACACTGGACCCGTTTTCAAAAAGCTGTAGTAATCACTTTGCTGAATGATGCAGGGACTCACTATGAGTTTCAAGACTGACACACCAAGGACCAAGCAAGAAATAGCTGATACACATGGAAGTTCACTAAAATCTCTGTTAGCTACATGAAAAAAAAAACAAACAAACAAACAAACAAAAAAAAACAAAAACAAAAACAAAACAAAAAAAAAAAAAACAACAAAAAAAAAAAAAAAACCCACCC
>JAWWMP010000116.1:48461331-48475826 GCA_035047865.1 Dendrocincla tyrannina
CAAACAAACAAACAAACAAGTTAGTTGGTTTAGGTTTCTTTTGGTTTAGTATCAAAATACTGCCAGGAAAGGTTTGAGAGTTCTGTTATACAGTATTTCCACTGGATTTAAGCCTACTGAGATAATGCAAATATTATACATTTTCAAAGTCTTATTGGAGGAAAAGGAACTTCTCAGAATCTATTCCTAGCTTTGACTGTAAATATACCAAAGTGACTGCTCTATTCTGACATATTCAGGTTATAAGCAGGATTGCAGAGACACGCAGATAAACAGTTAAATTTACTAACCACTTCCAACTTAAGAAGGACAAAGATACGCAACAATTAGTTAAGCTGAACTACTTTACCAACTGCTACTCAAAAATCAATTGCAAATGCATCTTCTGGATTGCTTTTCTATAGAAAAACAACTCTCTATATCTGAGATGTTGACAAAATACAGCTGAGAGTTATTTCTGAAAAAAAGAAACAAAAAACCCAACATAGAGAAAACATCCACAGGTCTAAGGTGAGAAAAACCAGTCAGCTACTAGGAGTAAAACCATAGAATGCCTCTTTCTATTATTTCTAACCTTTTAAGGTCGATCTGAGCTTCATACCAAACCAAGGCAAAGATTTTAAAATGGTGTTAGTGTGTTAAGACAGTCAAGCATTGCTGAGGTTTTTCAGATATTACCATTTTCTATAAACAGGGGTTTATAAACAACATCATCCCAAAGACCAGATAAAGACAAAATTTCCTGGATCATGCCTTTTAAAAAAATTTGCAGTGTTAGCCAACTCACAGTCACTTTTAACCACCAGGAATCTCACTTTGCAATTCTTAATATCACAGAGAATAGTCAAACAGAACTGGTAAATCCAAGGTTACCAAATATAATTGGAGTAATAACACATGAACAGTGAATCATGCATAGAGATACTAGAGGAAAAGCCACACATATGTTTAAGAATTAGTCATGTTATTTCTGTTTTAATGTTAGAAGACTATGGGACACCCATTGCTTAACACAAAGAAAGCTTGCCATCCAAGTCCATCATAATAAAACTACAATATGACAGGACTAGAGAAACTGTGATATTAATGTTATTTTTAATGCTGCATAGCTGAACCTGATAGCATCATCAAGAAGCAAAGGAGAGGGACATACCAAAATACAGTGTTCTTGGCAAAATGCAAAATAGAACAGGGATCTCAGAACTTGAGATTCATCCAACCTATTTCAAGTACGTGAAACATGAAGAATGCAAATAAACCATAATAATAATGAATTATAAAAATAATGGTCTACAGCCATACCAGAAAGATACCACCTGCAAGCAGTGGAAACCAAGTTTTTCCATCATATTAAGTATTAATGGAAAGAAAAATCCAAAGATAAACAATATTGTCCCTTCCAGATGATAACAGTGTATTTCCAATTTACAGAAAAAAAAAAATAATCCAACATCCTTTATGCTTTGATGTTCATTTTTGTCTTTGGTGGTCATTTCAGTAATGGTTTATGAAAAACAGACTTCCCTGTTCAGTATGCTTACGTGGGTATGTGTGCCTGGGGATTTCATGCAATGTCGTGTGTATAGATATGCAGTAGCCAGTATGTATGAAGATAGCTAGTGAGTGAAATATAAAAGTATAAGAACATTTGCTGAATTTATCAAGCTGTAATCATGGCAAAGTTCTTGTGATTACACATTTCAAATGGCTTCCAAATGGCACCTCCCAAAGTTCACCAGATCACAAGTGTATCAGTATGAGGAATTAAGCTTTACTTAACCCTTTGCTTTTTATTCAGACTCTCATTTCTGACACTTCTCTCCTAAAAGCCAAGTTCATTTTCTCTCTGAACCAGAGAGAAACCACTGGTAATCTTCCCAGTCAACAAGATCTCATTTTGAGAAGCCTTAAGTGAAAAATATGGCAAATTGTATAGCTAAATATATTGAATAAAACATCATGTCTAGACTTAACATAAAGCAAGCCTACTAAATTGGTCGCCACTGAAGAATACAGTTTGAATTATCTCACACTTTTAAGGCCCACTGGTAACAACTTCTAATAAATTTTTTTGACTAGGTAGCATATCTCAAACTTTACCAAAACTTGGGCTGATATTGCTGTTTATTGATAAAACTGCCTGTGTTTTACTGGGGTAAGATTTTGTTTACAGTAATTTGTAACTTAGAAAAATGCCTGTCTAGATGGAAATTCTCTTTAACTACTGTATACCTCAGGGTCTCTTTTTATTGACACCTTTTCTAAATGTCATCCAGAACAATTTTGTAATTACTATTATCATGGTTTCAGCAAAAGATAGTTTTGCCTTTGCAAAAGTCCTCTAGTGACCTTCTTTTGAGAAGTTTTTGCAAACCCCATCTTGAAATTCATGAGGGCATACAACATTTTTATTAAGCTGTCATTGGAAAATCCACCTCTAGTCACTGATTATCAAATCTCTGAAGTGTTCAGGGGCCAGGGAAGGGCTCCTGCCCAATCTCCTGCTCAAAGGAGGGTCAGCTGTGAGGTCAGAACACACTAAGCAGTGTGGTAAAAAGTGCTGGAACCAGCAGGGAGATCTAACAGATCAAACAGGAGATATCTGGGCCATCTTGAAAGGCTCCTTAGTCCCAACAGTCACCTCCAAAAGCATCACTGTTATTTACCTAGATGATATTGCTACTTCTAGGGTTTCCTGGTATAGATAACTAAAAACTCCCTTTTCCAAGGAAAATAATTTCTAAAAGAACCACAGAATCAAGGCATCAATTAGATAATGAGACACACATTCTTGAACACATCAGCATCCCTTTCAGGAGGCACTACCCAAAGCCCAAATCCTGCTCTAAGACAATATGCTGACTTCCAGGGGTTAGGCACAGTTAACAGAATGCTTTTTTCAGTTGTGTCTAACCCTAAAATGTATCATCCTACCCTCCCAGTTCTTAGATTTTCCAGGCTACCAAAAAGATTGAAAATCCTATGTGAGGTCAACTAAAAATGCTGCTCAAATTTAAATATTTAAATATTCTGTTTCAGTGTTAGGTTAATATTTTCATTCTTTTTTTCTTTCCAAATTAGCTCATTTTTAATTGCAAATTTTTCTGAGACACAAAAGATAGAAGTTTAATTTACAGGAATCTTGAGTTAAAATAATTCAGAATTTCATAGAGAAAATATTTTGCTAGAGAAATGAAAAAATAATTACTTATATGTCTTTAAAGCAAAGATTATGTAATAGTGTTCACTTTCTCAAACCTTTATATACTTTTGATTCTCTCAAAATGCCAACTACAGTGTTAAAGATTAAAAATACCAAATTTTCACCACTATTCATGCATTTTTCTCATTTGCATAGCTTCAGAACATGAAACATTTCTTAACATTGAATTTAGTTTCATAACACCCTTGCAAAATGGGGAAGGGTGTTAGTTATTTCTTCTTCATAGAAGCTGAACATAAGCATAAGAGAAATTCAGTAAGTATAGACTGATTTGGATGTCCAATAAAGACACCTAGGACCCAATCATTCAGACTACCTAGAGTTATGGTAGGTAATCTCTCCTGTATGTGTTTTACACATGTTTTTATGACAATTGAATGCATTCTGTAGTTTTGCTAATCATACTTGAAAGGTTTCAAAGCGTGGCCACCTGCTAAAACCTAATTCTAAATGACTGTCAGCATCACACAGAAATGTGATGCAAGTGTGGTGCTGTGGCAGACAGAGAATTTTTTTAAAAAATTTATCATAAATGGTGGCATTGAACTATTTTAAGCACAGATACTCTCTCCTTAGAATCACGGTATCATAGAATATGCTGAGTTGGAAGGGACTCATCAGGACCATCGAGTCCAAATCCTGGACCTACACAGGACACACCAAGAATCACACCATGTGACTGAGAATGTTGTCCAAATGCTTCTTGAACTCTGTCAGAGCTGGTATTGTGCCCACCTCCCTGGGGAGCCTGTTCAGTGCTCAATCACCCTCTGGGTGAAAAACCTTTTCCTGACATCTAAACTAAACTTCCCCTAACTCAGTTTCATGCCAATCCTCGAGTCCTGTCACTAGGCATGAGAGTGAAGAGATTGCTACCTGCCTCTCCACTTCCCCTCATGAGGATGTTGAAGACCACAATGAAGTCTCCCATCAGTCTGTTCTTCTCCAAGTTGAACACACCAAGTGACCTCAACCACTCCTCATACGGTTTCCCTTCTAGACCCTTCACCATCCTCGTGGCCCTCCTTTGGACGTTCTCTAAGAGCTTAAGGTCTTTTTTGCATTGCAGTGCCCAAAACTGCTCACAATATTCAAGGTGAGGCCACCCTAGTGCAGAGCAGAGAGGGACAATCCCCTCCCTCGATCGGCTGGCCAGGGCACTGCTGACTCATACTCAACTTGCCATCAACCAGGATCCCCAGGTCCCTTTCCGTGGCACTGCTTTCCAGCCTTCTGTTCCTTAATCTATGCATGCAACCAGCATTGCCCCATCCCAGGTGCAGATCTGACACTAGCCCTTGTTAAATTTCATTTAGTTGTTGATTGCCCATCTCTCTGATTTTTTGAGGTCTCTCTGCCCTCGAGGGAGTTGGCATTCCTCCCAATTTAGTCTTGTTGGTAAACTTACTTAGTATTCCTATGAGTCCTGCATCCACATCATTAATGAAGATGTGGAAGAGAACTGGACCTAAAATGGAGAGCTGTGGAACCCCACTAGTGCCTGGACTCCAGCCCGGAGTCATACCATTAACCACGTTTTGTGCCTGACTCGTGAAGCAGTTGCTCACCCATCACATGTTTATCCAGCTGTGTGCTGGACATTTTGCCCAATAGGATACTGCGAGAGACAGTATCAAAAGCTTTGCTGAAGTCCAAAGGGATTACGTCTACTGGCTCTCCTCGATCAGCTACGTGGGTTACCCTGTCAGAGAAGGAAATCAGGTTGGACAAGCAGGACTTTCCCCTCATGAAGCTGTGCTGGCTGTAACTGATGACTACATTATCCTCCAGGTGTTTTTCAACAGAATAATCTTTTCCATTATTTTATCAGGCACTGAAGAGAGACTGAAAGTTCTGTAGTTTCCAGAGCCCTCCTTCCTAACCTTCTTGAAAACTGGGATAAAGTTGGCCAGTTCCAAGTCATCTAGGACCTCTCTGGGTTCCCAAGACTGCTCAAAAATCACCAAGAGAGGTTCTGTGATGAAATCAGCCAGTCCCTTGAAGATTCTCAGATGAATCTCATCAGGCCCCATAGATCCGTAGAGATCCAGCTGAAGCAGCAGATCCTGCACAGATTCAGGGCCAGCTGGGAGTTGATCATTCTCACAGTCATTGTCCTCCAACTTGCTTCTCCTTGTCCTATTGTCCTCTGGTTTGTTTACTACATGTGTGACATTTCAGTATTCCCTAAGGTAGAGTTATTCCAAACAGCATCATGGATGTCCTGTTCCTCCAGGTATTTCCAATCTCTTTAAGAATGCTTTTCCCAACAATAACTTGCAATGGAATATAATAAGCAGTATGTTATCTCCTCTTGTGAAACCATATCAGGCAAGAAATAAATCAAGGATTTGGACACAGCTTTGATGATTCATGCATCTTTCTATTCCTGCATAGTTACGTTCCAGATCCTTTTCATGCTATCATTATTTTGACACTGATAAGTAAAGATCCTCATAACAAGAAATCAGGCCAAGTATATGCAGGCCAGCATAAATAAGTATACGACATTGAATATGTAGATTTTGTCCCATATTCCATGGTGCATCCATTTGATCTGTACATATACTCATTTGGTGAACAACATCAGTTTTGACAGTTCAGAAAATTAAAATGGAAAGCCCATGTACAATAAAAATGCTATTTTTCAAGTTTTTGCATGAAGGAAATGCCTCCAGAAGGGCTGACAGGCACTGATATGCTTGGTGAAAGGTTTAGGTGGTAGCTTATCCCTACTTTGAGAGATAGCATCTGCCCACTGGCCAGCAAGTGATCTTGGGTTTGGTTTTGCTTTATTTTGGTATCAATTGGGCACACAGATTGCTCCATGATGGCATTATTAACTAAGTAATCTCATATATAGGTGCATTAATTTGGTCTTATGCAACGTGTTGTCCTATGTTGCCTCATAAGGCCTTGAATACGCAGCCTGCCTACAGTCATATGTTCCCTACAGGAAGACAGGTCCTACCTAAATGCAGGTTTTCTTAGCCCTCTTCAGTGCTTCACCTCATTGAAGGGCGTTTAGTATTCTCAGTTCAAGTCAGCTTTTGTATTTCTTTGCTCATACCAATAGATGTCTTCAAAGGTTTCAGCCACAGTGTAGAAAAGTTCAGTGCTGACTGCCACAGATGACAAGAAAGAATAAGCTTGCAAGATATAAGTGAAATGAAATGGGAAAACTGTGCTGTGCAATAGTAAAATGCAGGCCTTAAGCTCAGGAAATTTAGTTTTATGTTCTGACGTAGACATCACAATTCTCAAGGAAGCCTCTTCTTTTTTTTTTCCGAAAATCTACCCAGTTTAGCAAAATATTGTCTCTTATTATCCATGTGAGAAATACATTGGAAAGAAAGTATTGCTTAGGGTATAGCAATTAGGAAAAGAATAGTGTTGGGGGTTTTTTTCTTCTTTTAACTTCCTTTTCAGAGTTGAATTTTGATTCTCATTTGAAAATAAGCAACCATTTTCTTCAAGGCGCAATAAGGGAGAAAAAAGAAACATTATTTCAATCCCTTATGTACGTTACAGCACGGTTTTATCACCTTAGAGCTGATAATGCAATTGGGGCCTACCTCATTCAGATCAAACCCGACTACTGTGGGTGCTAATGAGGAGATTCTTCTTTTTAATAGGACATGTATATTGGAATAGTCCATGAGATTAGGAAGTTTCCTTTCAGATTTTTCTGTACAGCTTCTGCTGATGCCTCACTACCATTTTCTGCTGCTATGCTTGTCCTTGATGAGTAATTTTTTTTTCTGTGAATGAGCAAAATGTTTGCCGTGGTGAATGACTGCAAAACAGTCGTGCCTAAGCTGAAATTTGCATGATAACTTGACAAATTCATGCCAAATAATGAATAATTAACAATTAACAATGTCCAGAAATATTATTCTGTTTCTCTATATTGACTGCTACAGGCTGTTTGCGTGACTTTGTTGTTATGTACTTCTACTTCCTCAGCAGAAATTTAAAGCTGCTAGTCTTGACTCACAGTAACACTGTGAAAAGAAAATCAAGTTCCAGTTGCATTCATCAATAGAGGGATATTGAAGGAAGGGATCCAACAGGAAATTATAACTGATAAAAAAAACACCTTGGACATAAACAAACACCTTGGACATACTTCTTACAGCTATGATAAAGAAACTGATTCTCAGGTGAGATGCATAAGTGAAATAATTTAAAAAACCCCAGTATTTATTGCTTTTTTTTCTGTTTGTTTTCAGAAAAAAATTTAAAAAATCCAAGCACTTTCTGCATTTAAATGGTGACTATGTCAGCTTCCAGGCATGATAATCACCTTCAGAATTTCTTTCACTTTTTCCTAAGCAAAAATATTGACACTATCCAATGGTACATTCCGTACTTAACACTGATAATATGCATATGTTTTTTAACTTCAGGAAACATTTGAAGTCGATAAAAGTCAGGGAAGAATACAATTATCAGGCTGAAATGCTTATGTTCCACTTAGCTGAAGATTTTTTTTTTTCCTCACACTCCTCTTTTCTTTTTCATATGGTAATGGCCACAAACCCACTCTTGCAAACAAGAGTAACAGAATCAAGTAATTTGAGTAGCCTATTGTCTAGCAAATAGGGTTCATCCCATATATATCATTTAGTCTGTAGGGATGTATTTTCAAAATAAGACATGGAAAGTAAAGAGAAATAAAGCTACTGTGCTACAGTTGAAATCAGCAAGAGTCAAGGAGCTGATACCTTGGGCACTACTTTAAAAATATTGGAGTGAGCATCAACTGACTGGGCAGTACTTGTATCTGGCAAAGGATCTGGATTTCAAGGTTATTGAGACAGCATGAGTTCTCAAAACACTAAATTAGAATGGTCAAAATCAGAGATAAACCAGTGCAATAACCATCCCACAAAATTAGCTCCCTGCATGATCCTCAGTATGTGAACTCTTTCCTCTATGAACTGCCCTTGCCACTCAGCAATCAAATTACTGAAACATGTAGCACTGTTATAGTCTCTGCAGTGGTCTTTCTGAGCCAGAATCAATTTATCAAATGGGATAAGTGTACAGAACTGTATAGCAGATGAACAGAATTTCTGGGAAAAAAAACAGTATAGAGAGGTTTTAATTGCTAGTTATTCCTTTTGTTATCCCAGGTAAGAATAAATTTAAGTCCCAGGTAGAGTTATGGAGTGATTTCCAAGGAGAACTTACTGTTGTGAACTACAGTGTTACATGAAAAACTGGAGATTACCTCTTTTTCTGTGCAGGAGAGAGAAGCCTGAAGCATCTTCCTCTGCTTGAATTTGGACATGTTGAAAACATGGTCCTACAGTTAGAGGGAGATGGCTCCTCCCTTGGAATACTCTCATTGCACATGCTGGCAAACACTATAATGCATGAAGAATAAACAATAGTAAGCAATAATGAAGCTCTAGAGCACCTGCAGAATACATCTTGCACAAGGTTTGAAAATGGTATATACCAAGAAAAAAATAATTGATCTGGGTGAAATCCTGCAGTATAAGGGGAGTAATTATACCCTATCTACCTGGGCCACAAAGAACTTTGTCTTTCTGTTAGCTGTTTTAAGACATTCATCATAAAAATGCTGGAATCTATGAACTATGTGGCTTGGGTAGCCATTTTCCTGACAACCCCCATCAAGAGAAAATAAGATCCCTATTTTGGACAGATGTTCTTCCTTACTTCATAAAAATCATAATTTTTTTTTAAATTGATTACCGATAATTCATAGTAGATGAAAACTTAACTACACAGTAGCATCTAATCATGAGCAAATGCTAAAGAGCATGAAGATATTGGACGAGATTCAAACTTCATGTAAGTTTTTCTATTCAAGAGAGGTCTAGGTCAGCCTGATTAGTAACCTAGAACTAAAGAATAGAAAGTGACATTCAGATTACATAGTTAGTGGTAAAGTGCATGGAACGAAGTAAAAGAAAACAAAAGCAAGGAAAGTTGGAAATTAAGGTAAAAATACCATCATTTCCCAATAACTATCATTTAAAAATAGATGTATTTATATCACATGTTCCCTCTTTTAAAAACTGTTGAATCCAAATATAAAAGCCAAATACTAAACCAAAAAAGAGATGTGCTGAATGACAGTGTGTCACAGCAGCAACTGGAATTGCACCCTATATCAACAAATTTAAGAGTTTGAAAATATTAGTATACAAGTATCTTTCTAAGGAGTCTTGTTGCAAAATTTGCTCCAAGAACAGTTATTTGTTATTATAGCAAATTTTAAACGCATTCCAAACAATGAATATTAAGACATCTTTGCATTTAATTTGAGGATGAATATTTGTTACTTCTGTTGTGGTCTAATCCTGCAAATAACCTCCACAAAGACAGGTTTTATAGCCCTGCAGAGACTTGCTGATTTCAGTGTTTTTTCTACAGACCCATTTGATAGATCACTATTACATTACAAGTTCAGGTCTGTGCTCAGCAGAATATTAAGAGCTCACTTAAATCCATACTTACTCATCACAGCACTCAACGTTAGGCATGTACTCAAGCCCTTCCAGAATCAATATGACTTCAATGTTTTACCATGGGTAGGTATTTCAATTGGGGCATTGGCTAGGTATGTCAGCACCTCATTTCTCTTCTGTAGCTAGGAATATGGAATATTTATTGTGACTCATACTACTATTAAACTGTTGGATGTGGTTAAAAAAATTGTCAGATTACATTTGACCTAATACTTTTTACCTTCAAAAAAGTTTGTTGGAAAAAAGTCTAGTACAGCATTTCCATGATCTTTTTCACAGGACTTGAGTATGATAAATTTTGGTATTGCGTTGCCATATTGGACAAATTTGCGAGAAACAAATGGAAAGATGACCCATCTATTTTCACTGTCCACTTCAAAATAAACACGAGCTCTCAAAATTTCTTCAGACAAATGTACATGAAAACAATGAAAAATTAATATGACAGGATGTTTTAAGCTAATTCGGTAGTAATTTACACTTTTAAACTACAGTAATTGTTCTGAGAACTGTGGAATACCTGATCCTGGAAATAGAGTACCATTAGGACTGTTAACCTGAAAGTGTTTCCTATGACTTAAAAACTTCTGAGTTAGATAAAAAGGTGAAATATCCATTTTAATTTTTCATGACCCCTTTTGACAAGCTTGCCTGATAAAATTTGCCCACAGAATGTCTTTAAAATATATGCCTCCAAGTCCAGTGTTTGAAAGAAGGCAGAATTATCTCTATTCGTAAAGGTAAGATATAAAACATACCTCAAAATTTTCAAAACAAATAATCCAGAAACCATTTTAAAATGAAAAAGCCTTTCAGTTTAATATGATTCTGTTATAAATTGAATGAAACTGTGGGCCAAAGTAAAATAACTGTCCTTTGTGCATAATAAATGTCAAAAGCAGTTATCTTTATTTATGCAATCAGATAACTGAAGTCTCTACAAAAATAAGTTGTATCAGCCACAGCACAAAGCAAAGGCCAGTTTTATCTCTTTTCGCTCTAAAAGCTTTCCAGCGAAACAGCTGCCACTCCTAAAATCCATATCAGCATTTCAATATCTCCTTTCGGTTCTATAATGCTTCATGTAGAACTGTTGGTGTTTTGATTATGTTTTGATAGTATGTCAGTTGCAGTAGTAGTTGCAGTATTAAATTATACAGAACTACAAGTTGCCTGATACCGTTACAACACCTAAGCATAGTGTCAAGAAGAGCTGAAATAGCTAGAGGGGTGAAAAAATTAAATAGCAAAGTCCCATAACTAGTTAAAGCAAGTCAAATGATCACATATTCTCGTGTCTCCTGCCTGTGGTGTAACAAACTCATGCAAGAGTCACATCTGAAGGAAACGCAAGGGATCCGTACTATCAGCACTTACCAATAACAAGAAGAAAACACCACTGGCATCTCATCCTATGTTGCTATGTGAGTATCTGCAATTGGTGTTTCACCTTCCGCAGAACAGAGGGGTAACTTTGGGTGAAATATTTACAAAATATTCTGTAATGTTGACAAAAACATTTTTTGGTGGTTTTTTTTTTTGTTTAGTTGGGTTTTGATTTTTAGATTAGTAGATTGCATTTATACATTCGGGCAACGCCCTTCGTGTAGTGTTTGCAAAACAAGGAATAGTGTGCAGACTGCAAAGGATACAGTCCCTGTGATTAATTTCTTACCCCTGCAAGCTTGAATGTAGTTAATTATCAGCTTTGCAGTCTGCAGGTAGAGTTGAAAAGTCATTAAGAAATCTGATATTCTAGCCATTATTGTACTCACAGCAGAGAGGAAAACCTTAGTTCACCTTAAATAGCATCAATAGCTAGTTCGAAGTTCAAGCTCTGTTCTCCAGAACAGTGGATAGCTGTTAATTAGCACCACTGAGGGTAACAGGAATACTCCAATGCTTATGCCAGCACTGCCAGAATTGTAGAAAATCTAACTGGGATAAAATCAGTCCCAGTGGTTGAAAAATTAGATAATACCAGTTTATTTAATGTTCAAAAAGACAAATCTTCATATCTACTAATTATTTTTAACATGGAACTGGCAACACTGAAAGCTTTAAAAAAGCCCCAAACTTAAAGTTATTTTGAGCTGTCTGTGAATACATCATTATAGAACAATTAATGCTATAGACACAGAAGAAATACATTTTTAAAAAACTAGTAATCATTTATTTGTCTAAAGTATATTTCTTAATTTCCCAGAAGATATTCTTTTTTATGTTTTGCAAGTGTTAGAACACATAGGAAGAAACTAAACAACTCATAGAGGAAATGGTAAAAGGCTGTCCTTAATTCCAAACCTTCTCATTAACAAGACTGTATGGTTGTAAAAGGTGCCTCCCAACAGTTTTTAATCACTGAGTTGTCCTCTTTGCCATTGGGTTGCGTTATATAAGGTTCACCAAGAACTAGCCCAGGATGCCCAGGCAGATTCTGGAGTCTCCATCCTTGTAGACTCTTAAAAGCCGTCTGTATGGTCCTAAGCAACCTACCCTAGGTGGTCCTGCTTAAGCAAAGGAGTTGGACCAAATGACATCCAGAGGTCCTCAATCACTCAGAAATTCTGTGCTAACTCTGAATTTATCGTCTTTTCTACTCACTTCTTTAAATATGAATATTCCACTAAACTTTTCTGAAAAGTTCTTGTACAAAACCCTAGTCATGCAATACAAATTCAGTCTTTTGTTGCTACTTAATGTCTTCCTTCTTCCTCTGAGCAGAAGACAACTTAGGTCTATAGATACTATGAAGAACGTGGGACATGTAAATTGCTTTTGTGCTTCTGACACCAGGAGGCAAGTGAGCACAGTGCTTTCAGGGTGCTCGAAGGGAGCTTGCTGACAGTTTCTCTCATGAGCTCAAGTATTTTATCAGGTCCATGACTTGATCCATCACCAGAAGTCATTTGGAGAAGGCATCCATGACATCAATAACAGGCTTGGGACCTATGTGCAAAAGGAAGTTCAACTTGAAGAGACTGCGAAAACAACAATCTTCAAAGCCTTTGACAGAAACAAAAGGAGGCACCAATACAGCAGTGTGATTTTGCTTCTTATATTTTACAGACAAAAACGTGTCTCAAAAGAAAGTGCAGTAAGCTATGTCCATCTGGTCCCTCTGGCCTAAGGTATTGTTAGCCTTAAAATACGTCAAATGGAGGCCACGAGCCTCTTAACTACAATGCTGAGCCACATGGCAAAGGTGATCCAACAGAGCACTAAAATCTGTGCAGTTCTGTGTGCCTTTCTCTCCTGGAAAAGAGAGCAAAGAGAAAGGATAATAAAATGAAATTGGCACTTGGCAGCCAAAGGAAACAAGGCTCCTTTAGTCCCCTACTGTCTTTGTATTTAATTGTCTTTTTCCTGGTAGTATGAAGACTCAAGGAGTTCAAAATCACTGTGTTTGAAGAGTCTGGGCTTTTCAGTCAGCCCAGAATGGCTAAGAACTTGCCAGGAGCTGTAAAAAACTCCCTCCCGACTGAAATGTACTTCTAGGTTGCAACAAACAGTTTTAGTTGGACACAGAAGGACTATACAGCAGTTCAAAAGAGGAAACAAAGAAGGAAAATTATAATGACAAAATTGCAAAGACATATGATAGAATTGCACAGAATGTTGTGGTTCATGTAGAGTATTCAAAGGAGAGTTCATGGGTTCTATACAGGCTTATTTCACTTGGCATGGAATAGCACAATAGTGGTAAATCAGAGCATAAATCTGTGATACTTAAAGCTCCACCTGAACTCCGAAATCCTGGAGCATCTTCAGATTCCAAGGCTCAGGTGAATGCCCTGCTTGTGTCTGACTCTGTAGTGAGGAAAATGCCTAGAACTGATCTTGGCAGTTATCCTTAGTCCTTCTGACCTGCCTCTTGGAAAAGCAAAATACATATTAACATGTTTCTCATATTCTGATGTCTCCACAAAACACAGAGTTAAATCATCACAACTACAAGACTGAATACAGGGATTTTGTGTGTACACATAGCTCTATCTTGACAAGTTCTGTGTTGGAGTACATGGGTTCATTTACAATTCCATAGTCTGACACTTTGCTCACATTATTCACATACCTATTTGTATTTCCATCTAAAACTCCACTAAAAAATTTCACATGCCAGAAAACATGTGAAACTGTGAGAGAAGCAGTTCCCTACCACAGGTGGCTCCCAGCCATCTCCCTTGTAGCACCTTACAATGTGCAAGGTGCTCAGATCGGCTGTTGGGAAAAAAAAAAAGAATGTGTGCACTTATACTTTCCAGAAGGAATCATGATCCGCAGCATTTCTTGCATATTGGGGTGAAATTTTCTTCTGACTATAAAATTATCAACACTTTTCTGCTTCCACTCTCAAACTTGTGGTAAACAAGTGCATTTAGGAAGAAAAAAATGATCCTCCTTCACTGACCTGAATGTGTTGTTCTACAACACTAGCAGGCTGCTGCAGTCTGAATATGACTTTTAAAGAGACACTTTGTGGTACCAAAAATGTGTTGAAAACTAGAATGGTGAGTCTTCTGTATGTCTGTTCTTTCAATTTTATTTTATTTTGGGGACTGGAAAGGGTGGGTTCATTGCTGTTCAGAGTTTAGTGCAAATGCAGCAGCCCACCAAAACTGTAAATGTAGGTTGCTTGGCAACTGCTTTTAAAGAGTGCTATTTGCTCTCAAAGAGACAAGCTGTTATTTCTTGCCTTTTAAAACAAAAACATAAAAGTAGAAAAAAAAAAACAGAACAAGATCGGAAGAGCGGAGGGTAGGGAA
>JAWWMP010000116.1:48475926-48496915 GCA_035047865.1 Dendrocincla tyrannina
GAAAAAAAAAAACAGAACAAAAAAAAGGACAAAAAGAAAAAAAGGTAAGTAGTTCACCAGTTAATAGTGTAAATGGCTCTTTTATATGCACAGGATGCTGATGTGTGAGGCCTCCCTTGTCACTATTGTATGATTTCCAACAGAGAACCTGTAGCAAAATTGTTTTCTACAGGAATGGCAATCCAGTGGAACTGACAACTCATACGAATTCAGAAAAATAAATTACATGCAAGAGAATGTATCTCACAAGGGACAAAAAAAGAGCTGCTGGAGAGCAAGGTCAAATCAGCTCAAAATTTTCTCTTTCAAAGTTCTTGCCAGCAGCCTCTTAGGGAAAAGCTGTAACGACCCCTCTGCATATCCCCCACTACCACCTGCCAGCTGTTTCATCCTCAGTTTTGAAGAGACTGTGAAGAGGCAGTGTGCTGAGCACCACTTGGACACCCAGCCCTTGGAGCTCACAGTGCAGCCACCGAGCAGAACTGGCCATCCTGGGTCTCAGTGCACCTCAGACCCAGCTCATGCAGGCCTAGCAGAGGGCTCTCTACAAGAGACAGGATCGCTGGGCTCCATGATGGGAACACACACCTCCCCATCTGGAAAGCTTTCACACCCTTTCATACAAACTTTGTACTCTGTATTTACACGTCTGTTTCAACACAGTAAAAATATTCCAAGTGCAAGCAGTGTATAAATCATTTTTTCTCCATTGCTTCTCCAAGCATTGCTGTGGAGATGGCCCTAACCCTGCCACAGCAGACACAAAGGGTATGCCAGTACTTAAAGGAGCTGTCTGCCTCAAGCCGTAGGCTGATAACAGCGGTAGGAGCTCCTGTCTTCATTTAAAGTGTGGTAGATGGATAAGTTTGTTTTCTAGATTCTCTTTAAAAAAAGCTCAAACAACTGTATGTGAGGTAAGGGGTATTATAGAAAAGGAGGGAAGATATTAAAGTGCAAACATGCTTTAAAATATTTCTATCGAAATGATCTTTCATCCCTTTTCACTTTTAGTCATCTCTGGCCTTTTCTATAAATATTAATTATTGAAGGCCAAATAGCTTCCTACTTTAGTGAGCAATAAGTTACAAGGATGTGTCCTAATTATAGTCAACTTCAAGAAGAAAAACTTAAAAGCAAAATGAATCTTTCCAGGAGTATCATAAACTTAAGGTGACTTTTGTGAATAAAACAGTATGTATTTCTGGATCTTTGTACTAAAACCAAAATTTTAGATGCAGAAGAGGACTTAGATGCAAAGATGCCCATGTATGATTAGGACATAATGCCATAGGAAGACATATTCGGAACTCCACCCCTTCCAGTTCAGGGCAGGAATATGAAGTGCTGTTTGGGATGCTTCCACATACACAAGGAAATTTCATGGACATGATGTCCAAGTGTTAGAAAGATAAACTACTTGTCAGTAAATTTCCTTGACATACTTGAATGATCTCAGACCTAAGGACAGTTAAACAAAGCTTGGGAAGAAGGATGCACTACTGATGGTGGATACAAAGAGCGCAGAATTTACAGGCCACAAAGATATTTGGCAGAATTCCCAAGCTAAGGAGGAAACTAACAAAGCCAACTCAGCAACTGTGCTGAAATCAGCTCCAACTGGGTAAAGGTCATTCTGGCAGGGGGAAGATTTCGACCATCAACTCACAGAGTACCAAAAGTAATCCACTGACTTAAAAGAATAGAAAGACTGAGCATGTGAAATAATTAGCATAAGAAGCGAGGGAATCATTTAACCAATAGAATACTATAATAATTACAGAATCATGTAACTTTGAGTTACATGATTGAGGAGCCAATGAATGTAAATGCCTTTGTTTGCTAAAAGGTATAAACAATGAAAGTTTTGGTAGTTGTTGTGCTGGCTTGGTGAATGTGTCACCCAGCACCTCCTTCTGTGCAGAAGTGTAAATAAAGCAAATACCTTGATGGTGTGTGGATCAGCTTCTTGCACACAGGATGAAAGAACTAGTTTTGGGAACCATGCTAGTTGTTTACCTTTTAATTTTTTCTTATAAATATTGTTTCTTATAAATGTTCATGGAGTAAATTAGATTTGCTGTAAAGGCTGGTAATCATGACTGGACATCAGGCTCCCCTCCAATAACTATTTTAGGTATTTATACAAAGTGCAACAATCTCCACAGGAGAGGGTGAAAGGCTGGGCCACTACATTGCCTCTAGAACACAATGTCCTGGTTTTTAGACTGCCAAATTTCATCCCAAACAGAGACAAAATGCCCAGCAGAAGAGCAGTGAACTTTGTTTCCCATCCTTCCTCTAATTCTTAACATGTAGAAGCAGTCTGGTTAACTCTAGATGACTGATCTGATGACTGAATTATAAACAGCCTTATCAGTTCGTTCCAGCTAACTCTGCAAATGGTGTCTAATTCCCCAAATTCTTTTTTCAACACAAAATTATGAATCATATTTAGCCCAAACTTAAACACAAAATAATTTTGTGTTGACTGAAACTGGTCTTTCCTGCTTACAATTTGCAGAACCCTAGAGATAGTGATCCATCTCTAGTATTTCTGGTTTGTATCTAACACCATCACTATTTGGATAGATGAAAAATGAACCATAAATCACTGGTGGCAGTTGTTAATGCTACTGTTGTAACTACACCATCTCAACCATGTAGTAAGAACCCTGATGACTATTTGGTTTGTGAAGATTGAACTGCTTTTTTGGTGACAACAAACACTGAGTACACTACTGGGTTTGGAAACATCTCACTGTTGAGGCATAGTTTCATCACTGCTGCATTAATTGTGAAGAATTTGTGAAAGCCAAATCTTTGTCATCCCTTTTGTTCAAATTATGCCCAACAAAATGAGACCTGACTCCAAAGCCCAGAAAAACAAACTAGCAATGGCTGCTCAAGACAACATTGTCACAAGTCTGTAAGTTTCATCACTTACATCTGCCTCGCCTTTCTTCCTTAGCAAGCATACATCTTAAAACTGCTTTAGCTGAGTTCTACATGCTTTGGTTTTGTGCAGACAATCAGCACTGTGTTACATCATTAATATCAACTCTTACTTAGCTGTGCAAAAAGACAAGTAGCTTGCAGAAAACAGGCACACTGAAGGAACCATAAACCAATTCAAATTTATTTGGTATGTGCAGTTTGGGTTGTAGCTTGGCATGACAGAATGTGTGGTTTATAAAACAAGCATACCTACTTCTCTTGGAGGAAAATTTATGCAGGGCAGCAGTCCAATTCAGAATAGAGAGGCTAACATTTCAAAATAAAGCATTTAAGGTATAGGTATGTCCTCAACTGGCCTTCTGCTCAAGGTTATATATACATACATATATATTTTTTCTACTCTGAGCAGTAGTCAGCTCTCTTAGTGGTAAAAGTCAACTACATGAATATCTCTGCAAAACAAATAGAAAGGAGAACTGCTAATAAAAATTTAGTAAATACAGTAGAAAACTTTAAAATTTCAGGACACAGCTCAAATATACCACCAAGAAGATGAGCTATGCAGCAGTTTAACACTCTTCATACTGACAGATGACTAGATGTTAATAATAGTCAGGTTTCTGTCAAGAATATCCTGCAGATGGTGAAAGTTCCCAAGCCAAAACACAATGACTAGATCAACTAATGTTCTAAAAGATTAAGTCTCTTGAAACCATTGTATGAGTAGAGTTAGCAGATTTAATTTAATCTACCCTACTTTGAGTACTGTACATCATCAGGTATACCATTTGTGTTGCATCAGAGAATATCTGTATTCCAGGGGTGGACCTATATCTCTTTCAAGTCTAAAGCAGCACGTCACTCTGACTGCATGTGGATTTAACTTGTTTTGGTTGGTTTTTTTTGAATAGTAATTTTCCTCTCTAAGTATGCAGTTCTAACTATAATGGCTTAAACATTTTGCAGTTTCTTTGATGCTCATCAAAACAGGGCTGGATTCCCATATCTTGCATTCTCAAACCACATTTTGAGGTGACATTTATTTCTGCAGTGGGAAACTAAGGGGCACTCACCTCAGAAAATGAATTATGTGAAATGTCTTTCCTGATGTGCTTCAAACACTAAAAGAAGAAACATATTTTCTGATAACACATTAAAAACTATTCTTAAATTAATGGACCTAGGGATCTGTCTCCACATTTTGTTTGAAAAAGATATAAAGGATGTCTAACAGCACCACCAAAAAAACCCACATGTAAAACATGTTCTTTTACTCCAGAAGGGTGAATTTTTTTTTGTTGTTGTTTGTTTGTTTGGCTTTTGTTCAGAAATTACTTTCTAGAACTCACTCTATAGATGAATGTCTCGTGACTACAAGAGAGAGCAGCAAAGGTAGATGCATGGAGTTACACAGCTGTGATCCTATACAATTTTGTCATTGCTCTGGCAGTGAGACCCAGCAGTAGTAGCACTTGAAAAAAAACTTGTCATGGGCACTGTTAATAGTGCAGAATCTGTAATCGTCTCAGCCAACTTTTAATTTGTTGGGGTGTTTTGCAAGAACTTGATGATTGTACCAGACATTAGGAAAATGTAGTGGCAGACACACATTAGATGGGCAACTGAGGAGCTGGCCCGCTGCCAGATCTCTCCACACAGCAGTGATAAAATAGCAATGTTGCTGCAATTCAATTTTGTTTTAATCTAAAGCAATATACAAGGGAATATGCAGGGAAGTAATGAACTGCTTTTGTTTCCATGCAAGTCATAAGTGACTTCATTAAAGCTAGCAATGTTTCTTCAGTGTGGTCCTAGTGTTAATAAATCAGGCATCAGGCACCTTAGTCCCCAGATGTGCACTTTCCCCATAAAACTGTCAATAACATTAGGAAGTGTAGTATGTGCAGTGGTTACTTTTTCAGAAAGAAATTTTTATTTCAGACTGCAATTATTGCCAGAATCAGCTTGAACAGCTTTTCCCCAGAGCTGGAATTAGAGTAAATATGCATGTCTTTAGACTGCGCAGCCTCCTATAGCACATGTGCATTGTAATAAGGGCCAGATTCAGAGTACCGATAGTGGTCATTCAAATTCTGTACCACAGAGGAAAAGATATGGGGAATGAAAATCATCAACACAGTGATTTACAGTTATAAAGTTAGCTATAAATTTAGTATCTGAATGTCGTCAGCTGAGGTGCAACCACCTCTGTTGGGTGCTTAAGGTCCTTGGTTCCTGAGCAGTAGTCACAATCTGGTCTTCTCAGAGGGCACCTGCTGCAGGCTTCTCAAGGCAGGCAGAAGGCACTTGGGCCTGATTAAGCACCTTTGCACACTAACCTCCTGCTAATGCTGTTCACAGAGGTAGTGACAGAAACTTGGGTTGATGTTCTTTGTTTAAGCAGTTTGAAAGGCCCATATTTCTTCTCAGGTGTGGCTCAAGCCATTGGTGAAGCCAATGGGCACACTCAGTTATTGTAGCCTCACCTAGACTGGAAGTGTAGAGAAGAAGCTAAAAAGGAAGGCATGGAGTGGAGTCTGTTTCTACAGCCTGGCATTAGGCTACAAGCTCAGTGGAAAGACTTGTATCTTTCACTCATTGTTTCCATGACTATGCATTTTACATTGCTTTGGGGGGGGGGGTGGTTTAAGCAAAGAATGAAACAAGCCAGAAAATTCTTAGTTACAACTCTTCAGCATTGTACTTTCCAATTGCATATTCACTAAAGAGAAGTAAGAAAATCATAAAAATTATGGAACTCTCTATACCATGAGATTTCAAGCATCTTTTTAGGAGACAGAAAATATGTATGGATGTAAGATCTTTTTTCTCAGAAATGATTCAACAACAAAAAAAGAATACAGAATGGTATTCACTTTGTCTTCCATAATATAGGTGTGAACTTTTTTTTTTTTAATTCTCATTAGGGAGTGACTTTTGTCTGCTTAAAAACTTCAATAACCTCTCAAGTGGCATTGCCACTCAAAGTGTGGGGTTTCCTTAGTTCTAAGGATTGCAGCTAAGTTGTAGCAATAACATTACAAAATACCATCTTTGACATTAAAATCTGACCTCAATATGCACTACATGTCAGCTTCAAAACATTACCATCTATATAAAATTATTAGTTACCTTCAGTTAACTTAGCTTTCTTACAATCAGAGGTACATCTGTTAGCAAACATGTTGCACTACCTCAGCATTTCCATCTGGGGCTTAAATAAAGAATTTGTGTTTTGATACTCTTTTGATATTTGTATAACATTCAGACTTTATATTAGAGGTTTTTTAGTTAAGTGCCATCCCTGACTGTAAGCAGCCACCTGAATTTATCTTTCCAGTAACAGTCTATACTGAACACAGATTTGTACTTCAGTACAAAGTAAAAGGTTCTAATTAGCATTAACTGTCAATAATGGACAAACACATGTGCTGAAAAAAGATTCTTGAATCAACTCTATGCATGAGTTACGTGGTGGGGGTGCAGAGAGAGGCTGACTGAAGCCTGAGCTGATCAGATCCTTTGAAATGGAACAGTTCTCTTGTTTTCATCTTGCAAGTATAACCTGAAGCAAGCTGTTTCCAGCCTCCCAGGCCAGTGTTTCATCAGACCACTGTCTCCACAAGGAATGTGATTTCTAACTGCTGGACCAGACTGGGCAGCATCCCTAGAGGAATTCTCCTCTTTGCTATCCCTTTTGCGGATTTCTTTTCTTTTTCTGCAGTCTTCCTTTCTAGATCACAAACTTTCACCAATTTTTTAGCATGAAACCAGCTATGTGAACCCTCTCCAGCCTTCCCATAGATTGAGTGAAAACACCTAGATTTGGAAAGTATCTTTAGAGAAATTTAAATCTCAATTTGGCAAAGCACTTGCCTTCCATCAGCCTGAAGCATCTTTCACAGAAAGCAGTTACTGCTGGTTTTCTATTCCTGCCTGGAAAAGGTTGCTGAAGTGCTCAGAGAAACAGAATTTCTCCTGTTTCAGGTCCCCACTGTAAAGTTAATTGCTGGAAATACTGTTAGGTGATACAGCAAAAAGACCATACTGGTTTTTCTTTACTGTATTTTTTGCCTTTTCAGGATGAGCCATTAGAGAACATCTTTCTTCTCTTTCTCTTTTCAAGGATTTCTCCCGTTGACAGGAACATTTACATGAGAATACAGAGCAGGCACTGACTGACACTGTGTTGAAGCTCATAAAACTATCAAATTATGCTAGATTACAGCAAATGTCATTGACATACAGGAACATAACATGCTCACTAGAGCTTCTGCATTATTAAGTTTGAATATTTACTGAAAACTAATTAAAGGTAGTATAACAGTCTGTTCAAAATTAGGGATTTTGGTTTGTTTTGTTTGTGTAGAGAAAGGGAAACTACAATTTATATAAACCATTTTGGCAGGTGACATCTCATCAGTTTCATCCCATCTCACATTTCTAATGGAGACAGGTTTGAGAATATGCTGAAAAATGCATTAAAGTTATGAGGGTGTTATTTCTCATTCTGTGTTATTATACCCTGTGCACAAATACACGTATGCATAAGGACATTTTAATGTCAGTAAAACTTAAAAATAGTGGATCTAATGTTTAAAAAAAAGCTCAATTTTTAAAGTCTATTTATTGTCAAGATGTCGTATCGTTAAATCTCAAAACCCATATGATATACAGGAATGACCTGCAAATATCACAGCAACAGGCAATTCTTATTTCTGGCCAGGCTGAGAATGGTATGTAAAATTCAGGATGCGGTGAAAGAAAGACCTGTCCGTATTTTGCACAGATGTAAAAGGAACTGGAACAATACACGTACAGCCTACTGACTACAAACCCTTTGATTCAAATGTGGTGACTGAGACACTTACAGAGGGTGAAGGCACAAATACCTGTAGTAGTTTTCCCTTGTGAAGGTGAATGAAGTCCCTCAGCAAATGACATTTTGAAGCTGTTTCCAGCTAAAAATGAAGAATTGTTTGAGAATGCAGAGATATAAATTTGGGACCAAGCATTCATGAATTGATACAGAGCACTATAATAACACACAGAAGGAATGTGAGCTGCCTGTCTCACTGAATGAGCCCCAGTCAGATTAGGGAACAGGCAGGTATACTGGTGAGGTTATGTAATGCTTAAAAGTGTGTGAAAAGTGCCATTTACTGAGAAAGTCAGTGTCAAAGGCAGGGTGGCACAGCATTCTGGTGCTGTGGGAATTGGCAAAAACCAGATAAATGGCAGGTGTCAAATATGGAAATATAAAAAGCATTGTGGGTATGAAGGGATAAAAATCTAATTTAAAATAAATAAAGAATAAAGGAACAAAAAGGTTATACAGGTTTATTTGAATGAAGATTCAGACCATTATTTAAACACCAAAGGAGAACAAACAAATGATGCAGCACCTAATACTTTTCTTGCCTCTGTTTTCAGTAAAGGATTAGTCAGTGCTGACCACAGTTTTTTAACTAAAGGAAACAAGAAGTTCCTGGAACTGTAAGATAAACTATGATTATCTCTTTTACAAGGTGAGATATACTTTTTCTTGAGTACTAAGGATTGAATAGACCCAGTCCCTGCACTGTTAAGAGTAGTCTTGAAGACCCCATGAAAGAATATGGGAAGTCTCAGAGGACTGAAGAAGGATGAACACACCTATTTTCAAAAAGAGGGGAGGGGGGAAAGGATTTAGTGAATTCTAGAAATGCCAAACTGACATAAAGACACTTAAACAAATTATTAAATGGTCCAAATGGTCCAAAGGTGTTTGCTG
Source organism: Dendrocincla tyrannina (assembly GCA_035047865.1). Taxonomy (NCBI): domain Eukaryota; kingdom Metazoa; phylum Chordata; class Aves; order Passeriformes; family Dendrocolaptidae; genus Dendrocincla; species Dendrocincla tyrannina. Next base: position 48,484,655 of record JAWWMP010000116.1, read on the forward strand.
AAAATTCTGTGACATACTGCTTATTATTATTATTATCAATTTTAAACTGAAAAGAGAAAATGGGTCTGTAAATTATGGCTCTCCCAAACTGAGAAGGATTGAAAACACACTGGAAAGCAGAATCAGAATCCAAAGTAATCTTGGAAAAATAAAAAATCAGATTATTAACAACAAACTGAAAATAGCCTACCCAGGGATAAATCGAAAGTCAGAGTAATAAACTTGGGGGGGGGGGGGGGTGGAAATAATTGCAAAGGGACCTGGTAAATAATAAGTGAATAACAAATTTAAAATAAATAATAATAAAAAAAACAATATCAAGTGATAGGGTAAAACCTTCCAGGACACAGTCATTGACATGTTGCATGTAAGACATCCTAAATAATTGCTGCAGTCTACCTGCTACTTCTGATGCTCTAACCAAAGTACTCATCCAGTCATGACCATAACGTTAAGAAATGCCAAAAATTCTAGTATTCCAGGGCAGAGCAAGAGGACAAATACAAATTATTATCTAAAAGTAAAGGCTAAAGGTAATGGTTTACTTAAGCTCTTGAAAACAGAGGATTAGCAACATCCAGCATGTAAAATCTGCTAGTGAAGGCATAGCACGGAATTTTGTTCATGTCCAGAGGAGAAAGCAGTAATAGTCAGATTAATTTCTGTGATATAGATTAGGTATTAGAAAAATCCTTTTAAAGCTGTTTCAAGGACAAGATTTTCTTTGCCATTTTGCTTTTCTGCTTCTGGTTTAAGATAGTGTGAAGAAATGTATGAAAAAATATGAATAAATAATCCTGTAATTGTTGTGTTCACTTTTTCACGAGAAAGGATCCATTTTGATCTCACCACCTAGATTATTCAACATTTCCTAAAATTTCTCTGCCAGGGATTTACTAATTGTGTTTAAGTTCTTAAATATTAAACAGCCTTATGGAAGATTAGGAATGATTTCCAGAACGTTTCATTCACTGAACTTCAATAAGCCTGCAAATATATATTTATATATATATTCAGAGGTCATTGCTTTTTAATATTTTGACACATTTTTGGAACAACATGCAGTTGTTAACTTTTGTTTGCAGTATTTATGCTCAGGTTACTTAACAGAATAGAAATCAGTCTAACTGCACAGTACAAATATTCAGGAAATGTTTAGAGAACAACTAAAGATCGCAACATCCTTCACCTTTCAAATCTTTTTTTCTTCAGGTAAAGAAAGCTTCAATGCCACAAATAGTATTATGAGTCAAAATTTTTGCAAATATTTGAGTTCTGAGAGTAACAGAACTTACACAAGCTTTATAATTTTAAAACAAGTAATTTAAAATATAATAGACTTCATAAAAGAGATTTATGGAGCAACTTCGCTACTTCGAACCTCTCATGTAAAAACAGCAAGTATTTTCTCCTCTCTTTTCTGTTTGGGGTTAGTTTTGGTGAGGTGCAGGTTTTTATGGGTTTTTGTTTGGTTGGGTTGGTTTTGGGTTTTTTGTGTGTGTGTTGGTTTTTTGTTGTTTGTTTATCAGGGTGCTTCATGGCTCATTATTTGTTCTTCCTTTAAAATCTCAGGGACTTCCGGAAGAAAAATTATAAATAGTTTATTCAGCACAATATAAGTACTGTATAGTCCTTCAGAAGTCAAAAAAGTCCATATCTACTAACAACCCTGGAGAGAAGATCAAGAACTTTCTAACGAAAGTTCAAAACTGTAACAAAATGGAAGTCATGCATACTAATGAAGATACAAAAATAATAAAAATTAAACCAGAATTATTAAAACATGAATAGGAAAAAGCAGTACAGAATAAAGTTGGTAATAAATTTACAGAAAGAAAAAAAGAAAAAAAAAGGATTTTTAAAAGGATACAGCACTCCAAAACTTAACAGTAATTTCAAAACTAGGGATCTGGAAAGAAGAAACATAGGTGAAACTGGAAATGCAGCACAAGTGGGAATATCACCACTGACTATAACAAGTTCATGGCAACAAAGAAATCACTGGATTAACCCACTTTATATGGAACGATGTCACATTTTCAGAGCAGGCAGAAAAATTTAAGAATATCCTGCTTTAGCTCTAATTAGATCCATTCCTGGATCTCTGACATTTGACCTTATCATGAGAAAGACCAAAGAACTGGAGGACAATGGGAAGAACTGGAGGGATAGAGTATAACCCACAAACTGGGTTTGTGTTTTTTTTAAACATCCTTGATCCTTCTCTTGTCCAGTTGTAAACATTGTAGATGCATATTCCCTCTTCACACCTGTCTTTGTAGTTTTTGGTCAAAATGGCATTACCACTATAAACTGTTATGGATGTTGCAAGCTATGAGCTTCAATTTTATGTGATTACTCATTCTAAGTAAAGAGAATTTCTGGCACAAGTAGGAATTGCAGGATATTGATGGTAGTTATAAGTTATTAGAAACATCTTTTATCTCAGTTTACTAACATATAGGAAAATCTACATCTTATGGACAACATCTGATGTGCATGGCTTTTCATGACTTCAGATTTTTACAGGAGAGCAGAATAAGAAACCTTACCTGAAACAAAACAAAACAGAACCTTCAAGCAATACAGACCACAAGAATAAAATAGCATATCAATATTTCTGTAAATGTTTTAACACAAAATACAGAAATATTCGCTAGCTGTAACAATTAACATTTGTAGAATCATACCCAATTTACCAACCTGGTTAACTCTGCTCCCAAACAAAACAGCAACAATGTATCCGACTGCACACACAGAGATTTCTAGCACAGGTGAACAAGTCTCATCTCTAGATGGTCTGCAAGCTATTCACTGTGTCAATGAAAATTTCCAAGAACAGGAAACTTATCTCATTTGAATTTGTGCTCTGACTCATAAAACCTTTGAACTAAGATTTCTAATATAACATGCCACTTAAAGGGAGAGCATAGATATCCATAGTGAGGAAGAACATGTATCAGCATCATTCCTTATATCCCATGGAGACAAATGCATAAAGCATCTGCTAGAAAATAGACAGTATCTTTAGCTCAAACTGTAAGACCAATACAATTTATGCTTTGGCTGTCAAATACTCAAGACATATTGAGCTTCATCCTCAAGCTTACAGCAGTGCTAACAGCTGGCTCTGATGCTTAGCCAGAGAAGTGTTTTTTTAACTTGCTGAAGCAATTATGAGGACAAAATTAAAATATCAGTACTAGGAATAATATCCCTCAACTATTTTTATCTTAAGGTAAGTTAAGGTAAGTACACTTAAGCAGGTGTAATGGACTTTATTTAGGGAAAACATCCAGTTTCAAATAATAACTATGTGAAAGAAAGTAGAAGACATGAGATGTACTATAAGGGATGAAACATTATAGATATTTCAACAACTTGGTCTACTGGAAAGTGATGGGTGGAGGTAGCAGGGGAGCTTGAACTACCTAATCTTTCAAGTCCCTTCCAGCCCAAAACATCTATAATTCTGTTTCTTTGTGTGGTTTGGTCAGGGCCATGCTGTAAGTAGCAGTTCTTGTGACTTTGAGAGACTAAAGCAAGGTTATCATTTAGATCCTGAGGACGCAAGGTGTTTAGTACTTCAACATTTCTTTGCTGCCCTAGTCCCCATGCTATGGCCATTTTCAATTCCCACCATTATTTTGCTCTCTCATTCTTCAGGATTCACTTCACATCTGCTCGCAGAGCTCAAGTCCTGATCCAGCTGCTGCTTAACTTTGCCACATGTGTCTGTTTTCACAAAAGCCCATCTATGGCTTCACAAGTGCACAGGACAAATCACAGCATTCTCCGGACAAATAAGGAAGAAAATAAGGCAGCTCTCTCCCTATGCTATGACTTAGATAAGAAAACTATAATTTTACTGATATAACATTTTCTCTGTGTGTGTCATCTCCTTTCTTCTGGTTACTTGCTACATAATGGCATTTTTTTTTTTTTTAATGAGTCCTTAACACTGAAGATTGTGTCATTATATTTCCACTTTGCCATTCCTGGTTGTATTTTTTATTTCAGACTAGTGGAATAATGAGAATGTTGAGATAATCATAAAGAAAAAATCTAAATCATTACGGCATGATGTAGAGGGCAGTAGTTGTTGCATTCAATATTAAGAGACAGAAAACAAGGCAGGACTAGAACAAGCAGCTAAGGAGCCAAGGCAGGACTAGAGAAAGACACTGAAAAATCAAGCTGGAGGAAACTGCTTGCTTAGACCCAGGATTAGAGCAAAAGTAAAGAGCTGTGGCAATGAGGAAAATGCAGAGCAGAGACTGAAGGCAGAAATAAAGAAAAGGCAGTATGAGGAAGTCCAAAAATGAAAGCAAGGAAGGAGGGAAGACATATTGCAGTGGTCAAAGGACAGCCTGTGTACCACCTTGCATAAGAACTTGTCCAAATCTTCTTCTCTGGGAGAGTCAACAGAAATACAAAACACAAGTGAAGAGCTCACATTTCTTCTCCCACCATAAAAGAAACCAGAATTGTTTGAATGATGGGGACAGAAAATCTGTCCAAATAGGAGCCACACATCACTTAGAGTTACCAAGCAGGCTAAGAGTACCACTCATTAATTAGCAAATTACTTTTTTAGAAATGAATATACAAGTGAGGGGTGGGTCTGGAAGAGTCAAATAGACTTTGTTCACAAAGACCAAGATTTTTCTGAATAGATTTATGGAAAGAGCTGAGAAAAAGATAGTAATTTTTCAGATACAAAAGTGTGGGCATATAGTAGTGAACAGCTCCTACAAGAAGGACTGAAACTTGTGACTCTGCTTGAAAATGGAAGCCTACAGATATCCAGCCCAGTGGAAACCATATCAGACAGCAAGATATAACTAATGACAAAATCCATAATTTGGAACAAGAAGGAAGTATTCCTACCAGAAGTGTTATGGAGCTCTTCTATACAAATTCAGCAGAAAAATATTCCATCAATTTGATAATAAATTAATAAAGCATGATAGATGTTGTTTGAAATTTTGACTGACTCTTTGCACTTGTGCATTGACTTTTGGAAAATAATTCAAGGAAAATGATAGTTCCTTCCAAAATTTGGAGATAAACCAAGGCCTTTCTTTCAAGCCTAGACCAAAGAGAATGTCAAACAGCAACTATTGTACCAACTGTTGGGCTTTTACATCATTCAGATAGCTCCACTCTATAATGCCAGCCAGGTGCACATGTGAATTTACATCTAGCATTACAGAAAGTTTTTCCAGCTGACTACAAACCAAAAAAAATATTTTCAGTAGTTTTCCACACTGCATATGCTTAAATATAACAGAGTTTGGCAACAGAGACATTTTTCCCTTTTTCAAATTATTGCATGTAGCTCCTATTTTGACCAGTCAGGTATGAGTCCTTTTCTTCTCTGTAGCAAATTGTTGAAGAAGGTGGCAACATTATTCAAACTAGCAATTAGATGATTCAATGTTTATCTTTATTCAGTATTTGCAATAAGGTGATATGCATTTTAGCTGTTTGTTGGGCAATGATGTCATTACTGGCCCATTGCAATTGCTATAGAAACACAACTGTTTTTTTCACAGACCAGGCAACTGAGAGGCTTTAGAGATCTGCTTGTTTCTAGTTTTGATACATGGTTTGTCAGCCAAAGTGTAAGCTTCTAATACCTTTCACTACCTTAGAACAGAATTACCAAAGACTCAGTTATCTATACCCTAAGAAGAATGGATTTGGTAAGGTCGCTACTAAATGATCACTTTTTTCTGCAGTTCAACCCATATTAAACAGGTCACGATGCCAGCTAGGGAAGGACTTACTCTGAAGTGAACTGTGTACTTGTGGGTATCCTCACACTGGCTTAAAATGGAAAGTCCACCTTGTTTGTGGTGTTTGTACGTCTCCACCACATTTACATTGAAATGCTACTGGATGTATGCATACTTTGCAATTGTTTAAAATCCCCAAGCCAACAAGTGAGCGTTCAGATGGATACACTCCTTTCTAAATGTTACAAGACAGTGACAATACTCGAGTTCCTTGTGGATTTAAGTCTGTCACTACACTCTGAATTTTTGTAAAGCTCACTTTCTATATATATATATTTCCTGGAGTATACTTTCTATATATATATACTTTCTATATATATTTATATATATTTATATATATATATATATATATATATATATATTTCCTGGAGTTATACTCCCTGAGCATGCCATATTTTTTGAGTGTGCAACATTTGGTGTTTGAGGGTCAGGAGAGAAGACAAAGTGAAGATACTGCAAGACCTGGCTTGACCCCTTTTAAGGTATGTTCATAAAGGAAATCACACTTTATACTTGCATGGGTAGGTATAGAAATTGTCATCACAGTTATCAGAGAAGGCAATTGTATGAATTTCAGAATTTAGGTTTGACCCATGGAGGTTTGAAATTTAGAAACTTAAAAGTTCTCTTTCAAGGAAAATAATGCTATAGTAAATTAATGGGATTTTTGGATTTTTTGTTTGGTATTTTGTAGGAAACAGTTATTTAAATTTTAAAAGCTGTTTTGAAAGGAGAAACTAAGACTCTATTCTTTCATAGAAGGTCTAAAAACATAATTTCACTGCTGTCAGTCTCTCAAAAAAATCTTGCAGAAATACTTTCATTAAACCCAATTGTAATGTATATTCCACACATTGTACTATATGCTACAGACCTCAAAATAGGTATACTTGTTGTGATTCAGTTTCACAATATGAAGCCTTAATTTATGCGTGCACCAGGAAGCATGTCTTCTTATATACCCATATGTGAGTTAGATGCCAAAGTTACAATTACAATGATAATTTAATCAAATGCAACAGAGACTAGATGGTGTTTCAGGCAGCATGTGTCTGCTTTAGAGGACTGGACTGGTTTTTAGGCTGTCTTGGCTTGCTCTTCAGTAACTATAGTGGGAGCTCAGTTACGTGGCATATACCAGGACACACAAACTGAGACAATTGAGTTGAGGTCTCTTAATCTGTAGATAAATCTCAAAAAACAGGGTATAATCATTACATATTAAAATAACATAATAAGGTGGACAGTTGTAAAGGCAGAAGAAGCAAACACAGGTGTTATATTTGGGTACTATTCCTCCCTTACAATATGTTTTCATCTGGAAAAGCAAAACTTGGATTTGAGTGTATGAAACTCCAGGCTCATATAGAAAAGCCTGTAAAAGGGCCTTGGGCGTGATCTCCTATAGCGGAGTGAACTTAATATCAGGGGTGGCTTTACTGGGCAAAGCATCTAACTTCACTGTGCTATTAAAGAAATCCTTGTCATGCAATAAGCAGGCTATTGGTGAGCCTTCTTGCCCTTACACCCCTATCTAACAGTAGAAAACCAAGCACAATGCATTTTAAACTTTTACACCATAAAAATATTCAAACTCACTTTTTTCCTAGAACAAACGTTAAACAGATTTGCCAAGTGTGTATTTCTTTTCTAAGGAAGAAATACAGCTCCAATGCAGACACCTTCTTTTATCTGTTCCAGAAATGGATCCTGAGCCCACAGGAAACATTCAGTAATTACAAGCAACAACCAAACTAGCGCATCTGCATTATCTTTATTTAGCTCAGTAATGTTGAAAAGCTAATTTCCTTTTGTAATACCAGGTTTAACCACTCCAGCTTGAGACTGAGCAAGCAACATTTCATTTCTTTAACCACTGAGCTATTAGAAAGCAACTTATCAGTATTTTCAAAAGAAACAAAAAAAAGAAGACATATTACAGTACGATTTGTATGCATGTGTAGTAGTCCTTAGTAAACCATTAAGGTTTAAGCCCTTCTGCAAAATGAAACAGGAAATTATTTTTCTTGCTTAAGGAGATTATATATGAATTTTTATTCAAATAAATGCAAATAAAAATATCCTATAGTCTACTGGAGATGTGTTCCTGTGCTGGTGAACAATTACATGAATGTTCCTCCTGAAGTCATCATGCCAGCTGGCAGAGTAAGAGACAGACTGTGTAATTTAATTTTTCTTCTATTTTTTTTTTTTTACATTAATACAAGTAAGGTCTGTTGGCTAATAATCTATCAGACTCTCCTATGATGACAATGAACAATATAAGCTGCTTTTTTAGACACCAAAAATGATAAATTCTGTCAAATGGAAAACATTTTTGGAAATCTAAGTGCCTACCCAAGAAGGATTTAGAGAAAATGCCAACTCACACATGATTGCAGTGATGCCATCCCTGCACATTTACTGCTGCATTTAAGCAATGCTAGCTCCCAAAATGAGTAGCGCTGAATGGCTTAGCAGGACACAAAATAAAATAATTCATTTTCTGTTAAGAAACCTTTGGCAAAGTGTACTTCCTCTCCAGTTTAATTAAAGCCATCCAAATCTCAATCTTTGCTTTTAATTTGTTCACATCATTTATTTAATGCTTAAATCTTTTATTTATACAGGGTTGTGCAGGTAATTTATTTATAACAGAGGTTATTTAACTGGTCTAGTAGGGAATTGTGCATGAGGCCACTTCTGTCCATAGACAGCTCAACTGAAGTCATCCAGATCCCACCCAAATGCAATCAACCTTTGAGCTGTGACCCTAAGCACAGAACTTAGCTTTTCCTTTTGTAAAGGGTTAAAAGAGTGTTCCAAGGCAGAGAGTGCCAGCAGTTACACCATGTTCTGTAGATGCATGTTTCCCATTTGTCATTTCCAAATGACAGATTTGTTAGTTCCCATCACTTACACTAAAAGTTTTGTAACAGGCCAAAGGAGCACACTTTATATGCAAACTCAAGAATTTATTGGCAGTTTAATTAGTGTTAACAGACTGATTCATTTAATTGTAATCTAGTCGTAAGGATACTAGAATTAAATGAATGATGTAAAATGTAGTATAATGCATTACATACATATAATTATGCATGGATCAAATTACGCATATCCAAAATTTCAAGACTTTGATGTTTTGTTGACCCTCTTAAGGTCAAAAACTTGTAGGGGAGGATGATGGGTTGGAGAAGAGGGGAGAAAAGAAGAGTAGCCTGCAATATCCAGAGTCTTTCCAGGAGGACAGCAATGCAGATGGTTCCCTCCTCCTCATGTAGAGCAATTCTTATGTTTGCTAACATGCTCTGCAACTTGCTTTTTCTTAATTGGTCAACAAGTCCGAAGAGTGAACCAATTCACTGTATATCTTCTTCTTTATATTTTTACTTTTTTTTTAAAACACCTGTTAAAATCTCTCTCAGGCATAACAAAGTTGCCCAGGTTGCATTCTTTCACTGGTCACTGGAGAGCTCCTCATAGCACTGGAGTCTCCGGTATCCATACACACCTGTGTTTTTAAAACATCTGTCACCCCCACCTTCTGTGCTGCAGTTCATTCTGGCCTTACAGGTAGTTCATTTCACATGCAATTAACTTTTTATTGTATACAGCCTGCAGAAATATCAATAAGCATCACAATCATAGAGAGCTAAATAAACACCAGAAAAAGTAGGTAATAGTCATTTGGTCATTAGATAAATGGTGCTGCAAGATAAACCAAGTCTCCAGAAAGGCCAGGACAGAGCCTAGCAGAAAACCTATGGCCTATTACAAGCAATAATGCCCTCAAATTTACTAGGCTACAGGGCTACATCTGTCACCTGAAGGGACAAAACTAAATTTAGCTAGTGTTTTCTAGGACAGAAAAAAACAGCGACAGGTTTCTACAGCAAAGGTGAATCTGCAATCTACCTCTGAACACCATATGTGAGATAAAGCTGACAGAGTAACATGCCTGAAGTGAAGTCTATTGCGGTTGAGTTATGCATCCATGTAAGATCCAGGCAATGAGGGAAGAGTCACACTTGCATAGAGATATACTATTTTTATGTCTAGTTGACTACATTATACTTCAGACTAACAAGCTGCACATGTATAATATTTTCAAGCACACTCCAGTCTTTCATTAACCCTTTCTGACCTATCTACTCAGGTGAAAAATCCAACAGACCAAATTCCAAAGGAAATATCTCAGAAATTATTTTGAAGCCTGGCTTCAGAAATCTCAAAGACAACTTGGTCTTCTAATCTTCTATTTGGTCTCATGTAATCACCATGAACCCAAACCAGTTCCTTCAGCTGTAAGATGACTCTTAAATGGTGTATAAATTTTCATTCTACAGTGTGACATCTAAGGTCTACAATTTTTCACACATTCCTAATCTTGATCACTACACCTTGACATCATCATGTGATTTCTTCCATATATGAGTACTCCTCTGCTCTTTCACTACCTTCCATCTACCTCCATCTCTATTTTCATTGTTTACATAATTAAAATTTTAGAACAAGCCCACACTAGGCTAGGTCTGAGATTAAAATATTAATGTATCTTGCATAGGTGTCATGGGAACCAAAAAAAGAAGCTGTGATTTGTATATACACCAAGTTGCTAAGCAAAGAAACATATTTTCCATTATAGATTGCAGGAAAGATTTAGGGGGGACGCAATCCCTACAGAAATGAAACCCATAGGTCATCAGGTGAGAATAACTTGAAACAAGCTACATGAAAACTTTCTGTTAGAATACAGGGGAGCCTGGTTTTAAAAAAAAAAAAAAGAAAAAAAAAAAAAACAAACCCAAACCAAACAAACAAAAGAAACCAAACAAAAAAAATCAAACAAAAAAAAAGCAAGAGGGAGGGAAAGAGACAGTGTCCACTGCTAAAGCCTCCAGCTCATTATATCAAATTGTTCCTTACTCTATTCATACTACATGAAAGAACCAGTGTATTTTCCCATTGCGATACTGTACTTTATAATACAGGATTTCACAGAAGTTTATCTTATGAAAAGCTAATAGGAAGCCAAAATTATTGAAAGGAAAAGTCCTTCACATCCAAGGCATACATGTCTAGCAGATTTGAGCTTTCAACCAGACTGTTGGTATGGAAACAAAAAACATTCATAGCTCAAAGACAGAATTGATAGTGTAGGATATATTGTGTATTCACATTCAAAAATATGTTTTGAAGCCTCTGTTATTTGATTAGTTTTAAAAGGCAGATAGTCTTTGAGACATATTTTCCAAGCCAAATAGATCTATTCAAATTCTTCCCAAAATATCGTTGTAAATTATTACCACTCCCCCAAAATCAGTAAGGAGAAACATAGTTTTCTGATCAGTCCCAAGTAATTTAAGTTGCTCATGTTTGTGAACAGAATTTACATATTGTTTTTGTTTCTCTGCTTAGCAGTTTCTAAACATTTTACTGCAAGGGATTCTGACATTAAAATAACAACATCTGAGGTACAACCCAAACACTGATACCTTGTAAACGTAAAAATGTAATTTTAAGTATCAAACAAGAATAGTATTATTGAAAACCAGCCCTTATCTCAAAATAATGTCTGTTATAGTGCGACATGCAAAATCCTTTTCATTTAATAAAGCAAAAGGCTCTTCTGAATGTTCTGAGATACATGATAGAGTCACCTCCATGCTCCATTCATCTATCTAGCTTCTCATCTTTGTCTTCAAAATGCTGAACTACAAGATGGCAAAAATGTCATTGAGGTACCATTTAGGCCTCTCACACTGAAGAATATTGAGCATTTTATTGCTCATAGTTGTACCAAGAGCACATACTGACGTGCTTAGGAAGTCGTGTTTATTTTTTGCCACACAAAATTAAAAGGCAGGTCTCTCTGATGCACTCCACATGATCATTTTAGCCAACAGCACCCATCAGTCCTAAGCAGGGGGCAGACATCAATATGCTTGGCTAAAATTATACTGTCTCATACTTAATTGTCCAAAAGGCTGGTGCCATCTGGCCCACTATCTTTTCTTGCTGATGCATGAGAGCAGTTGCAAACATAGAATACTAAACTCAACATCTGAGTTCTACTGATAGGATGGACGGACACTTAAATCTGTGAGGTGCATCTATTGTGTCCTTGTATGCTGGTAAAAGGAATCCCAAAATTGTCAACTACACTTTTTACAGAAAAAACTAAACACCATCTCCGCATTGTTTGGTTTTTGGCTCTTTTTTTTTAATAGAAGCTAATTTTGCTTTTTGCATTGTCGTTATCAAGGCCATGAAAGGTGGGGTCCGGTAGAATCATTAGATCTCAATTCACTGTAACAGTTCCTTGCCTGTGAAACTCTATGTGCAAAATCTGCACAGATGCAGATTCTATGTGCAATTCTGTTCTTGGAAAAATTACAAAGATCATGCTGGGTGCTATTGAAAGACATTTAGAGAACAATGCAATCATCACAGTCAATGT